>JAHDVF020000500.1:0-600000 GCA_022606425.2 Lepidostoma basale | reverse complement strand
AAATACGTGAACTATTAACTATACACGAAACAAATAAAAGGGGAAGTAAGTAATTCATATAATTACTAAACTTTGTTTAGATTTAATTTGCATGAATTACACTCAAGTCCACATTTCAGAAGTTTTAAGAAAATAGCTTCTAACGAATCGTTTGCACTTATAAATTTAAATTTAAACTTAAAAAAATAATAAAACGACTAACAATTTTTATTAAAAAAAAATCGTGTTTATTGTAAATATGTTTAAAAACATATAATTCATTAGAGTAAAATAAACAAAAGTCCTGCTTTTTATTCAATGGAATTTTATTGTTATCTGCTATTTCAAAATTCGCGCGATATAACAGACGCCATTTTGCCTGTTCACGCGATTTGGCGAGCAATCAGAATTCAGAATCGAGCATTGATTTTGCATATACCTACGAATTTCGTACATTTGTTCTTGTTGTCAAACGATATTGTAGATTTCGGACGCTGATTGACGGGTTGAAGCGGTTGTTTTTTTGGAATTTAAGTAACGTTTTTTTAGATTTATTATATCTGAAACTCACTCATCGTGAAAGTAATTTAAAATCACTGAAAAATATGCAAATGGAAATGAATGATTGGTCTTCTATGAAGGATCCAATATCCGATGGATTTTCAATGACCATTGCCGCGTTTTTAAGCGGTTTGAATGCTGAAAAATATATTCGTATATTCAGGTATGAAAAAATGACTCCCCATTTTTTCTACAGTGGAACAACTGTCACGCTGTCTATCCGAAATCTGAAGGCTGGTGATAAAATTGCCACCACTTTCTGACATAGTCACGTGACTGTCTGTCATGTCTGTCATGAAATGTCAATTTAAATTTATTCAAACCGTTGTGTTATGTATTTTAAATATTGAAATAATGATTAAAGATCGCTATTTTTCAGTTAAAATAAAGCTATATTAAAATTTGTAATTATATTTTAAAAATTCAGTTATTTTAAAAATTTGCAATAAATCACAAACTGTCTTTTGTCATTGTATTAAGTGCCCCATATAAAGTATTTTGATTACTGTAGTTATTAACGTGAGTCCTTCCTGTTTTCCTGTCTTCCTCGCGGGCGAGTATTCCCTTTTATGGGCATTATTTGGCAGTACAAATACATTTCAAAAGTTTACTTTTCTCAGATATTTTTTTTAATTATATATATGGATCAAGAGTTTTTGCATGATTTCACATTTATAAAAATAGTTGATGAAGCATCTAAAACTTTGGATTGAACCATTTGATTCATCATATTTATTAAATTTGATTTTAATATCTGTACATTCTTTAATTAATGAAATGCTGACCGACAGTTCTTACAAAAAATAGCCCTTCAAATATACACGCCCCATACCTTCTTTCGAAATTGGAAAAATTTCTTTGGATTTGTTTCTAGTTTATTTTTCATCATTTGTTGCCAGTAATCAAATGCTTTTATTAATAATTATGTAGATAGTTTATAAATATTTCCCCTGGTTAATATATATGAAGAAAGGAGGGCTTTGTGAGTTTCATAGTCATTTCCAAACCAAAATTTTATGTCGCGAGCTCATATTCACATTTTTGTATATTAAATTGTAAGTAGCACTAACAATATAGTTGTAAACTTTCCTTGGTAGAGTAATAAATATTTAGGGTATATTTCTGCTTTGTAGATGGCATTCAAGTATGAGGTCAAGAGATTAATATTTTTACTGAACTGTCAGTCAAATGAGTTCAATTCTTTTCTTAACACTTGGACCTTCTTTATTTAAATTTGTCTATATTGGTTAATACTCGATAAACCAGTTTTGTTTCTTATTTTCTAGGAAGTATAATATAGGAAAACCAGATTTAGAGCGTATAACAGAGGAAGATTTGACTATTATGGGAGTAGATTCTCCAGAGATAAGGAAAACACTAATATCAAATTTTCATAATCAGTCTTCGATGTCTGCCTCCAGGTTAATATACTACATTTATAATAGCACATTTATATGGAAACATTTGTCTATAATTACCTTCTTCAATGTGGAGAGATTTCTATTTCGAATGTCTGTTTGTAGGGTGGAAAAATATAAAAAATCTAGTGCTATGCAACTGCTTGTGAATGCTGAGATGCAACTGACAAGAATTAGATTGGCTCTTGTAACAAATGCTGAATGTCTAAGCAATGATCCAAATCCCCAGGATATTTTGCTGTTTTCAAATGTCTATGCCACAACAGTTATAGTTGACGTTATTGAGAAAATTGACGAAAAGTTAGAATCTATCAGCAGAGTCTTAATGAATTGTTTGCCAGAGGTATCACTATAATTTATAATTTTCTAGGGAATATATTTAAGATTTAAAACATGTTTCATTTCAATTTGAAGTAGTTATTTCTATTTTGTTTGTTATATTGTATTAAACGTTTCAGAACCACACCATGTCACGCAAGAAGATCAGACGAAGGAAGAAGATTGTGGTGGGAACTATCGGCGGAACTCTGATTGCATTACTATCGTATGTTTTTGTAAGATCATTAAAATCACTGTAAAATATTCTATAAGATATTTTTGTACATTTTTTTTACCTCTATTATAATGTGTGATATTAGCTATCTGAGTAAATAAGAAAACTTATTTATTCAATTCAGTATTTTTTATTTATTTTTTAATTATTAACTTTTATAATAAATAACTATAAATAATTTAATCTTTATGGTAGATTTAATAAACCGCGGTATATTAACAAAAAAGTTTTGGCATTTTTATGACATAATATAGTAAACAAATTCGCTCGTCTCTGACTGAATCCTTTTGTCCATGCCTGACATAATGCTACCACAGAATACGAGGTTGCTTGAATGAATTCAAGCGGTTGCTTTTTCGCCGGTATTAGCTGTTCGAGTCAATTCAAGTTAATCGGTTCACTTATTCACTTTTTTTTACAAATTATCCGCTATTGTTTTGATGGCTTCCCATGTTTCTTTCCCCGTTGGTATAATCTGTGATCCTGGAAGTAAAAACCCATAGGGACCGTAAGAGTCCCTCATCTTGACTGCATACGAATATTTTATTCCTGCTCTGCCTTTTGCCCAGTCGTGTGCTGTTCCAGTGATCTGCTCTATGAGGTCAGCCAGGGATCCTATTTGGTATTGAGTTCCCGAGACAGCGGACAGGGCATTCAATGCAAGTTTTCCCATCTCTACAAGGTCCGCCTTATCCGAGAATTGGTCCCGGGAATGGGTACTCGGCATCACCCACATTTGTGCATAGGAATGTAACGTCAGGTATACCTGTAATGACAAAATGTTGTGGAACTAAATACATATACGAGTATGTACAAAAAAAAAAAAAAAATACACTCCTATTTTCCACTTTTATTTTTTTTTTGTATACAACAGGTCGTTCGAACCCATTTACTGTATACAATTTATTTTAGCTTTTCATGACATGACAGTGAATTCTATCGAATCCATATGGCAGTCAGAGCTTTTACCACTCTGCCACGAAGGTCGACAAACGTTTTACGAGGATAAAGGAAATGTGCGAGGTTGAAGATGTCGTTAGGTGTGGAAGGCAACGGAAAAGGCATTGATATGCACACGTGAGAAAAATGGATTTATCTAGACTCCCTCACATTGTTTTTCACAGCCAACCCCAAAAAGACCCCTCGGGCAGACCAAAAAGGTGGATCGACAGCTGGGAAATTACTTCACCAGAGACCATTAAGAAGAATTTTTCTAATTCGACATGTTTTGAAGGTTGCATACCTTCTTTTTAACTCTTAGAATGTTAAACAATGATACATTAGTAAAATAATTGAGAAATTTGATCATCATTACCTAAAAGATGACTCGTAAATGATCAAATTAAAATACTTTTTGTATGATAAATAGTGCACCCTGCCCCAGTACTCATGAACAACAAGGTCCACGCACTCTACATCTCTTTCATGCATGAACAATGAAGCAAGTATATAATTTATTATTATTTTATTTTTCGTAATTAATTATTTCTCGGCATCATTTTGAATAAATTTCAAAGAATTAAACCAATAAACCAAAGATTTAACTTGTGCAAATTCAAATTTAATCCTTGAGTAAAAGGAATATTTCAAGAACTCGGCCGTGCTGGAGGATGTTGGTCTTTTTGTCTCTGATAGATATCTCCGATAGCAAGGGTACATATTGTTTTACCTACCGGCCACCAGAACCAATCTGCCTCTGGTGCACCAGTGGGAAGAGCAATTAGTCTGTTGAACGCGGTCTCCTCTGAGATCAACGTCTTTCATATTAGTGAAAGTACGTTCTGAAAATAAATATTCTTGCATGCATCTCTCATGCATTCCTGGTATTATGTTGTATATACAATAATATTTTACATATACTCAATAGATGCCTTAAACATTTATGTTGAGTTAATTAACTGATTTGATTTGATTTAACTGAATGTTAGTGACAAAGATGTGTGCAAAATAGGAGTAAGTAATTGTATGTTAATTCAGTGAGGGGAGAAAAGGTAATTATAATTACTTTAAATTGATCTCTGTTCTCCATTAGGAAATTGGACACAGCCAATGTTTCTGGCTCTGAGAAAGGATGAGGCCCGGCATAATATTCACTGCACGGGTCATTTGACGAACCCTTTTCACCCCAGTGGTAGTCCCAATTTCTATTAGGATCTACACCAATGCAGTCTGTATTTCCCCAATTCCATGGGTACCTATTTTGTTAATTAAGAATAAAATTTTATTAATGCAAAAAATATTAATAATTGTGTCGAATAAAATATCTTTTATAAAATTATTCCTCTCACCAGCTGTTGAAGTACTCGTCTTCATCACTATATTTTGAGCGAGTTTTTCTCCATAAGCGGTCTCTAGTGTGTGAATATTCGTACCCATCAGGATTTCCAACCGGAAGAATGTACCAGTCTGCTAGTCTAAGCAATTCCATATCGGTTCCTGAAATGTTTTTTTTTTATCAAATTATAAAAATAATTGAATAATGTACTCCCAACAGATTTATCATCAATGATATATTTTTCTGGTAGTAAAGGTTGGATATTGCCGACAAATGCTGTGCATAGTCTGGACTGGTAAGGGGGCAAGATTCTCGAGGGTATGCTCTCAGAGAGCGCTAAAATATTGTGATCATAACCCGGAGAGATCAGGACATCCTTGAAAATGTATGAGCAAATAAGAGGGATAGTGACCACAAGGACAGCCACTGACTGGCTTCTCAATAGCTGCAGCCTAGAGACTAACCGATGACAGGATCACATGGCGAGCCATGGAGGATAGTTTACGGTATGGGTCAGGAACTTTTTGTTGCGAAAGGGTCAAATATTTGATGCGGGAATTAGTGCGAGCCGCACTTGTGTCACATGTCATTACAGTATACCTACAATATTTAACCTAACTGTCTCTCCGAAGGGTTAGGCAGAAAGGTTGGACTGCCACACGTTAACCGATGCGGCACTCCATCCTTCTCTTTTCGGCCCCTCGGGAGACGCGGTGTGATGGGTTGCGAACCTCATCGCCACCAATAGGCATCTCCCACTCTTACAATATTTGTGTACAAATATTTCAGTTTTAAAAATAAAATGCTTCTTGTAAATTTTTACGACATTTGTAGTTAATAAAATCAATGAGATTTTTGTGGTTGCATTTGACTTGCAAGTTTTTTTATATCAGCTTGCGTTTTTGAAGTAGAGAGGTGAAGTATTATGTCTAAATGTGAATCCGATAACTGAAAACAGTGTTTGTTTTTTCGATAATATGTGCGGCGAGAATCTTGCGGGCCGCACCAAGGGCTGCTGGTTGCTGACCCATGGTTTATGAGATGGACACGACCCTCAGTCACGAGGAATGTAACTAAAGAAGAAGAAATGTATTAAAAAGTGGGTTCACCAGTATCATCTTCCCCTTCGACTAGCGTGTGAAGGAACCACGTGGCAACTGCGGGAGAGATCCATTCCCTTGCATGCATTCCTCCATCTATCCATATGGCAGGTTTCATTCTGGATTTCAATTTCCACCTTTTTCTTTCTGAATATCTATTCACTGGCTTACTTAATGAATAAGATACCTGGAGTAAACAACAATATATGTTTATATTATATAAGTTAATGGCTGTTGATTGATTTATATTTTAGCACTGAATCTTTTTTAATGACCAGATATTTAATTTTTGAATAAATTTTTGAAAACATTGACAAAAAAAAATATTCAAATGTGAATCTGCAACACTAAGTGATGGCAAATATAGAAGAGATATTTAATCATCGGAACTTACTTTTGCAGCTACAATAGGTAGCCCTTCGGAAGATCTGCCCAAGGGAATGAGATTCACCAGTTTAGGGTACTTAAGAGACAAGTACTCCATGTAGCGAAGGATATCTGTGTACCGGTGATACCGTCGCCATGTCATTGGATGGCCTTTGATCTTTTCCAATTCTAAACGCTGTGTTTTAGATAACTTTGGGTTTTCAAACATTATCGCTCTCTGAAACATAATATTATTATTAAATTATTTTTCAATGATTTTCAATTATAACTTTTTATTATAAAATATTCAATGTTGATGGAATAATATAGATTCTGTATTAACTAGTTGACATACTTTTATACATAACATTAAAAATATAATACTATTTATTGTCTCTTGGACAATGATGTAAAACTCCATATTAAATTATTAATATGTATAAAAAATCGGCAGTTTTCAAGGCTTTTTATTATAATATTTATGTATGACATGTTTCGCCCTTCTAAGGCATTCATGATAATGCCTTAGAAGGGCAATATATTTTCATACATATTAATAAATTAAATATACTAGATTTTAGTAATAGAATTTTTCAAAATAAATTTTTCATTTGTTCCAATGACAATTTGAATAAATTCTCCAATCAAATTTTCAAGTTTAGGCTGGTGTTGGATTGTGATAAGTGCCTAATTAAAATGAAAAAAGTGGAATAAAAAATTAAATAAACACAAATTAATATCCGGATCGTCCAGCTGACGACAAGTGCACCATCTAAAAGAACATTATGTGTTAAATTATTTTTATGTGTTATTTTATTTTATATCATTGTATTTTGTATAATTTGTTTTAGATTTATTATTAGACGTTGAATGATTGAAGTGTGCGCGGGAGATGCCTATTGGTGGCGATGAGGTTCGCAACCCATCACACCGCGTCTCTCGCGTTGGCGAAAAGAGAAGAATGGAGTGCAGCATCGATTAAAGTGTTGCAGTTCATTCTTTCTGTCTACCCTTTCGGGGAAACGGCGTGATGGTTAGTTAGTTAGTTAGTTAGTTAGTAATAGAAATTGACTTTGAGTCAATACAATACATAAAAATCCACACTTATAAATGTTATACATACTTCTATGTGTTATACCACCAGGTTGAGTATTATAAATATTTCTGGCCTGGTTTTTTGAGGGAATATTCGTAATATTTTTAATTACATTATATTATAATATTCTTGTTATCACAACATTTTATATCTTTTCTTATTTTTTCAAAACTTGGGGTATATAGATCTCCTCTTATAATGCCAATGCCAGGTCCCACCGACATTGGCAATCACTGTGGTGAATGCTTCCTCGCCACAGTGATTTCTTGGGAAGTGTTACTGGAGTGGCTTTCCGTTGCCTTCTCCATATATATGTATGTCTTTATCAGTATAATCTTTTTAAATATTTATGCAAAGCTTATAAATATAAAAAAAAACTTAAGCGCTTTTTAAGTTTAAGTCAAGAGTGCGATTCAAAGTTAAGACTCATAATTGTGAATAGAATACAAGAAATAAATACGCGAGTTACTTCTTCTTGCAGAAATGATAAAACCCTGTTTTGAGTGAGTGAGTCTCTATTTTTATATTTTAGCCTTAGAACCCGATGCTCTTAATTTTTTTAAATGAGTTTACAATTTTTAATGTTAACAGTATACATTGGAAAATAAAAATGTAGTTTTAACTAGATGTTTATATTACAGATAATATTTAAAATATTTTTAGTGTACCTGTAAATCCCAGATAACGACATTATAGTCCATGCCTTCTGAATTGAGATGATCTTTAACATCTCCTAATAAATCTGGGGGAACTAGCAGATCAGCTGATTTATTCATGGATGGACTGGACCACCACATCAGTCCAGAGCCTTTTGTGTCCTCCTGCATGTCCTTCAGACTGGTCATCTTCCACTTGGTATCGGGATGCACCCGGAGCAGTTGATACCCTTTGTAATTCTTTCTTCGTCCCTTTTTCCCTTTTATCATCGCTGGTAAAACCAAATAATCATAATAAACATGCCATATTCAACAACAAGAGGCATTATAAGATGGAGTCTCCAATGATCTTTGAAATATTACTCCAAGAAGATACTACAAGACATGGACATACCCAAGATTCTAAATAGCATTATTCCACTGTGATAATATATGCTCATATTATGAGATATACTTATTAATTTGAAATTGAGCATCTATGTTAATAAAGTTTTAATACTTTATTGTTGTCAGCAAAGATGCAAAACATCATATCATGGGCGCAATACTAAAACTAGGCACAGTAAACTCCCGCTAAGCCGTTAAAGTGAATGAAATGTAAGATATAAGTACAGTACAGGCAAAAATGTGGACATTAAAGAGTACTTAATGTAAATATCTGAATTTATATACATCTTTAAGTTTTATACAAAGCTGCTCTCATATGCAAGAAATAGACAACTTAACTTCTCTAATTACAATATATTATACATGCTAACAGCATAGTAATAGCTTAACTTCTAAGCTAAAAATGTTATTTTCACAGAAAGAGAATTATCGAGCCTATGACGTGCAATAAAATATACTGAAAATAGTATTTTTAAAGAATTGTATTTTCCTTCTACATATACTCGCCTTCACTTTGTGTTACGGATTCACATTTGAAAAAATAAAATTACGCTTTGTATTTTCACATCACTTTTTTATGCTTTTCAATTCCCATGTTCGAAATGCCTCGGTTCCTCCCCCCCTTAATCCACCCCACCCCTACAAATAACTCCCCCCTAATTTTATTGTTAAAATTTATGCATCAATGAAGATTGTATCACAGCCGAAACATGTCTTCGAAAACTAAAATATCATAAAGTTTTGTGAAAATACAAAACGTAGTTTTATATATTCAGACTGTATTAAAGATATTTAACTGTTATAGCTGCATTAATTTGTAAAATATAAGAAGTGATTTCAGTGCGAATGAAAGTGTTATGAACCAAATAATGAAAGGATCATCAAGATGATTTAGACATATGGAAAGAATAAACAAACAAATAATATTAAAAAAAAGTAAATTTTAACGATGTAAATGGAACTAGAAATAGAGGATGACCGAGGAAAATGTGGCACATTAAATAAATCAAATATTGAATGTCGCCCACGTGAGGAGTCAGAGAAATCGACGTGCGTGCATGCCACGATGTATGAATATTGAGGAAGCGAGGGAAGTATGTCAGGAAAGAAAAGTGTGGCAGTCCATTTTTTCAGTATACCCCTTTGGGGGGGCGGCGTGGTGTTTTTTTAGTTAGTTAGAGTAGTATAAAAATATGTGACATAACATTATGTTTTAATTACATTTGCAGGTATATAAAGAATTTATATAAAATGAAATAGGAAAACATGGCATGACCAAATTAATCAAATTTTAAAGGTTGGTCATGTTAGAAGCCGGAGGAATCGACGTGCATGTATGTATGACTCGTTGTATGAATGTGGAGGAACCTAGAGAGGTTTGCCAGGATAGAGTAGTGTGGCGGTCCATTCTCTCTGCCTCCCGTGGGGAAACGGCGTGATGGTTTGTTTGTTTTGAAATAAGTTTTCACACTTAGGTAAATACTGTTTTGTATTTATAATATAATACCAAAAATTTGTTATTTCTGTTTTTGAAGAGGAAATTGTAGAACAATCTAATACAAAACTCACGCTTAACATCTTGTGTGTATGCATTTTCATCTTCTTCAGCGTTCACAATGGTCCCGAACCAGCTGGTTTCTGGTGGAGGAGTTTCAGGTAGTTTTAGAGGGGGGCTGAGTGTCTGTGGATATGCTGTGGTTGTTTCTGAATTGAACATACTGCTAAACCAGCCACCAGACGAGGCCTCGGTTTGTTCTTCTGGTTCCTGATCATCCGAGAAGAAATCGAACCATCCTGTAAAATAATTCAAATCAGTTATTTTCTCAAAAAATATTACAAACAATTATTATAGTTTAATGCATCTATTGAGAACAGGTAAAATATAATAAATATATAATACCAGGAACGCATGAGAGATGGTTCGACATAAGGAATACAAGATACTCTCCAAAGTCAAGAGTATTTGTCTTCTGAATGTACTTTCACGAATATGAAAGACATCGATCTCCGAAGCGATCATGATCAGCAGTTTGATTGCTCTCCCCACCGGCATCATTAGAGGCAGGTTGGTTCTGCATGCTGGGAGATAAAACAGTCTGTGCTCACGCTGTCGAAGATAACCATCCGGAACATAAAGATGGATAGCCTCCAAGATGACGGAATTCTCAAATAATCCCCTGATAAAGCTGAAGAAATGGGTAAGTGTGCACCCATCCCTTCTTATCTGTAAACTATTGGTCCCCAGCATGCCCAAGAGGAATGCAGTGGGATAAAGCCACAAATTACACAATGAATACTTCTTATTTGATTGAAAAGATTTCTTTATTGTCTCTATTGCTAAAAATATTTTGCTGCTGCAATTTTTCCTCTTTCTGCTGTTAGGATATTTTAATGTGTCATGTGCAGCCATCATACTAAGTATTTTTTTGGTGTGTATAACAGTTTGTATGATCCCAATTACTCTATACAATTTGTTTTAAGCTATTACATTTATTTTCATGACACGTGATAGTTATATAATCTATCGCCATTTTATTGTCACGTGAATTCTACACCAGACCAAAGACTTTCTAACAATTACACTGTACACCTAGTAATCGAACTTGGGACCTTCAGTGTGGCAGTCATACCACCCTGCCACAAAAGTCGTCAAACTTACTATTATAATTCATTAAAGTCTGTTATTTAAATAGTTCATAAAATGGAGCATTTTCTATAGCGCCCTTGATCTCAAAAGTGCGTTGTAGAAATAGCTTCATTTTTTCATCTGATTTATTCATAAAAATGGCGTTCTAAAAACCATCGAAATTATTATTATTATTATGTTCAGTAATGTAATTTATTGGTTGAATATCATTGTAAATAATGATATTAAAATATTTATTTAATTATAATCCACTTATTTTCTAGATGTCAAGAAATAAATCTAGACATGTTGCCAGATTGGTAGACAGTTGATGGACCAGAAGGGTGGTGGAGTGGAGACCACGCGAAGACAAAAGAAACAGAGGGAGACCCCCCATACGATGGTACGATGACATTAGAAGAATTGCTGGCGATTGGATGCGAAAGGCACAAGACAGGAATACGTGGAGAAGTATGGGGGAGGCCTATGCCCAGCAGGGGACGACAACGGCTGTTTCAGTAAGTAATTATTTTCTAGTTCCTATTGATTTTAGCAGTGAGCTCACAGAAAATTTTATTATTTAATTTTAATTTTAATTTTTTGCTGTTAAGAAAAAAAATGTGAAAGGTACCTACTCCGAGGTTTTTTAATTTGTCATAGTCTAAACAAATTTGAATTAAAACTATCATACTTATGTGTTGTTAAAAGTCACTAGAAATAAGTTATAGGGATAATTTATAATTGATAAATGCCACCCCAAAGGTTCCGGGTTCAATTCCTGGCGAGGGCAGCGTGATTGTCACACTGTCTTTGGTATGGTGTAGAATTCACGTGACAATAAAAATGGCGATAGATTAGCTACCTATGCCACAAGCGCCCAAAATCGATCCTCCTTCAGAGAAACACTCCAGGCCACACAAATCATGCCCCCGCATAAACTAACAACCCACCGAGTCACCTTCCAACAATGTTCCCATCAGACGTAAGAGGAATAGCCACATGAGCTGAACCTCTGTAAGCCAGAAGATCCATGTCCAAGTCCACATGTCACGAGAATCACTATGATAGCTATAATACCCTTTACATTGATTTGGCTCATGCTGTCATAATGGAAAGAGCGATATAACAAGATAATAATAATAAAAATAATAATTGTACTATTTTTAAATGCCCTTTTTAATATGTTTTTAAGGAATTATGATGTTAGTTTAATCTAAGAATCAAAGAAAATCTCCATTCGATTTAAAAAAACCACAAGGTACCCATTTAAATCGAATGGAGATAGTTGGAGGAATATGTAAACAGAAAAAATGCGATTGTCAAGTAGGTAAGATCAGTAACAGATTAGTAGAGAGTGAATCTGGTATCACAACATTGGTGGATTAGGAGTATAAAGCAGTGAGTATAAAGTTGGACCTACACCTCTAATAAATGATAAGTATTTTTTTTGTAGATATTATTGGTGTTAACTTTGTGATCATACATTAGAACTTCACTACACTTTATGTATAATATATTACATATAAACATAAATAATTAATGAACTATTACGTCGTTTCTCTGGAGGGCAGTGGCGGTACTCCAATAGAAGCCCAGAAGCCCGGCTTGCGTAAGAAATTTTGAATCAAAACCCCTAAATCTAAGCGATTTTATCGCGAGTTTGAGTCGTCCCTAAATAAAAGAAAAAATATTCGTATTTCGCGCGCGTCAACATCACGTTTTCTACTATAAGCGCTTCCCATACAGAAAGAGACACAATATAAATTACACTCATTGTAAATTTTAACATCAAATCAATCAAATATTAAATGTCGGTCACGTGATAAGTCGGATAAATCGACGTGCGTGAATGACAATGTATAAATGTTTAGAAAGTGTATCAGAAAATAACAGGGCGGGTCATTCTTTTTGCCTATTCATTCGGAGAGACGGCGTGATGGTTAGTTAGTTAGTTTAAATGTATATTATTTTAATTGATGCTATGACGTATAGCTGTGAAATACTAAAATAGCAACAGCACATCGCAGATTGTTTTACCTACCAGTCGCCAAAACCAATCTGCCTCTGGTGACACCAGAGGGAAGAGTAATTAGTCTGCTGAACACGGTCTCCTCGGAAACCGACGTTTTTCATATTAGCGAAAGTACGTTCAGAAGACAAATACTCTTGACTTTAGAGAGACCCTTTTATTTTTACAACAATAAAAGTTATACCTATTGTTTATGTCGCCACTGCGGCGCCATCGGAGTTGTTAAAATGTTTATTATGTCGCCGTGGCGGCGACAACGGAGTACAAAGGGTTAGATATATTAGAATCAACGTGTACTATATACACGGTGTCAATAAGATTAATCAAGTGTAAGTTCTTCAATCTGTGAACGTTCCCAGATTTTTTCAGTAGTTGAACGTACTATTTTGAATAACTATCTCCGAGAAACTCATCAGACCAGCTCTGCCTTTATTTATGAGGTTTGTGCCACTGGGTATGTAATTAAACTGATTGCTGGCTTTCAGGGCTGGTGTCATATCCAGTGCACTCCAGTGCAACACGCCCTGTCGTTGCACACCAGTTAACGCTCTGTTTTATGTTTTATGATATCGTAAATTCCTTCAGCTCTATGTAGTTAAAGACATGTTATTTTGTATGAAAATCTAAAATGTCACTTTCATAAAACTTGTATCTAATATTATATACCTAAAGCAGACCAAATATATACAGTTGACCCATGAAAAAATCCGTTTCAAATGATTCAGATTCATACAATAATTGTAACTAACTAACCATCATTCTTTCCTGACACACTTCTCTCGATTCCCCAACATTCATACATCATGTCATGCACGCACGTCGATTTCTCCGACTCCTCGCATTGCCGACATTTAATATTTGATTGTGCCACGTTTTTCTTAGTCTTTCTCTATTTCTATCTCCGTTTACATCGTTAACATATACTTTTTTTACTGTTATTTCTTCATTTATTCTTTCCATGTGTCCAAACCATTTTAATGATCCTTTCATTATTTTGTTCTTAACACTAAATTGTTAAAATTCTAAATCTAATCTTACTATTAATATTATTATTTGGTTAAATAGCTCTTTACATCATTAAAGCGGTTGCCTTAACTCATTAAATTATACACAAAACATAAAAAACAACAACGGTACACATATAATACACTATAACACACTATGCACACATATTTATAATACTATATACTTTAGCAAATTAACCGTTTTTAATTTTAAAAAAAGCAGCACGAATAAAATATACTACAGTTACAGTAATAAACTCCAAAAGTCACGTACTCGTAAAACGAAGAGAAAGAAGAAAAATATTTTTCAACGGATTTGACGGCAGAGAAGAAAAAAATAGCTATATTAGCATAATTAACTGAGATTGCCATTTTATATTATTGTATAATAATGTATGACAAAATAATTTCGTATATATAATACACACACGAAGACAGGTTGGTGGGGGTAACAAAATGAATGGAGCTTTAAGAATAGTTATTGGAAACTAGAATCTATTAATGAAAGCGAAAACGGCCGTTCACAATGGAGTTCTGGTCCCATCACTAATGTATGGAAGCGAAGCATGGAACTAGCAGAAGATGGATGAAAGCAGAATAAATGCGGTAGGGATGAGGTCCCTAAGACGTGTGTGTGGTAGAACGATATACGACAGAATCTTAAATGCTGATATAAGAAAGGAATGTAGAGCGGAAGAAGGTATTATGAACAAAATTATGAAAGGATCGCTGCGGCGATGGTTTGGACATATGGAACGCATGGATGGAGAAAAAATGGTTAAGAAAGTATACGTTAATGATATAAATGGAGTACGGAGTCGAGGCAGACCGAGGAAAACATGGCATGACCAAATTAATACAATTTTAAAGGTTGGTCATGCTAGAAGTCGGAAGAATCGACGTGCGTGTATGACTCGTTGTATGAATGTGGAGGAAGCTAGAGAGGTTTACCAGGATAGAGTAGTGTGGCGGTCCATTCTCTCTGCCTATTCCTGCGGGGAAACGGCGTGATGGTTGGTTTGTTCACACGAAGACAAGATACTCGCTAAAGTCAGGAGTATTTGTCCTCTGAACGCACTTTCACTAATATGAAAGATGTTGATTTCCGAGGAGATCATGTTCAGCAGACTAATTGCTCTTCCCACCGGATTTACCAAAGACAGGTTGGATATGGCGGCCGGTAGGTAATAAATGCTTTGCTGTAGCTATCTGAGATATAGAACATATCGAAAATGAGCTTGTTGAAGATGCTTTTAGTTTACAAAGTAAATTCTCTTTTTGTGGTTGTTTGTTTTTTGCTCTCTTTTATGTGTAAAAATCTATATTCGTAATTATTTCTTATTTAACCCCGATTGTGCGGTTGACTTCATTAGCAGTAAAAAAATAATGTCTAATTGCGGTTGGCTACATTTACAGCTTACACAGGTAGTCTCAGTTCATCATAATATTATGTTATGTACAAGTTAGCAGTAATAAACTAAAGAGCTGTTGTAAAAAAAGTCTGCAATTGCGTTTGGCTACATTTATATCTCAGACAGATAGTCTCAGGTCATCATAATATTATGTAAAATTTAGTAATTAATACAAAAGGAAATGTCTGTTTTCTAGAAGTTTTATAATATTTTATGTGAATGACATATTCGCCTGTCTAAGGCATTATAAAATGTCAAAATAACGTACAAAGGTTTATAAGATACATTCAAATAGCATCAAATACATTCAAGCTGCAAATGTAGTCTGCCGCAGTCCGAAACAATTTTTTTTGACCTGCAAATATAGCCTGCCGTTCTATATGGGTTAAGAAATTTATTTGAATTATCCACTTACCCTGGGATGCTGCAGTGGTAGTTTTTGGGGCTTGTGTGGTCGCTTGGTTCCACATTAGCCAGTTCTGAGGATTCTGCATCGCGCAATCCTTCACGTGCAGCATGGTTCCCGCTGCCACGGCAGCCGGCACTTTGGAAACGGTCACAGGATGCGTCTGCTGGATAGCAGATATCTTCCTTATTGGACCTTTAGTAGCTATTTTCGTGGTTTTCTTTGGTGGCTGTTCAACGTACCCGATTCTAATTTCAATACCTTTTTCGGTTAACATATTGGATTCTAAAGTAGTAGTTTCACTGTTTACATTCACGTTCATGGGGTAACTCTCGCTAGTTACTAGGTGATCAGAAGAGTTGTGAGTGTCTTCGCTGTCGTGAACTAGAGGAGGAGGTATATTCCACTTGTAAGGGCGGCGAACATTACTTGTACCGTCATAAAATTTTGCCTTTTTCTTTTTCCTTTCTCCGAACATGTCGTCAATTCCGTCAAAAAAAGTATCAAGAGGATCGAAATATTCTTCAGATTCTGAATGCTTAATTTTCTTTTGTCTCCTTTTCCTAGTTGTTTTTTCCTTAACGCCGCTCGTGCTGCTAGGAGATTTTCTGAAGAAGCCGCCTTTAAAGAAACTAACAACCGAATCCCAAATAGCGAACCCTTCGAATTTTCTACTTCGAATCTCGCTCGCTAATTTATTATTTGCTTCTTGATTCAATAACACGAATTTTCGTGTCTTTGGATCATAATAAAGTTTAGAAGCTAACGAGGTATATTCTTTAGTTGCGTCATCCGGACGATGGGAGTTTTGAGTAAACTTGAAAGCTCTTGACACCGCACCGCCGGGAAGACCTCTGTAGTTCGCACCCGCAAAAACCACCTTATTATTATTAACAAACGAGTAATTATTTTTAGTCTGCATTATTACGAAAAGTATGATTGAAAGGTAAGACATTTTGCTACTTATCGCGGGAGTTGCACGTTTCCGTTCGAATGGTGTATGGTTGTGTGAACATTTTCCGTTTCTAAGCTAATCGCAGCGACGTACCACCGTTGCCGGCGAGAGGCGACGTCTGTGACAGACTGCGGCTCGGGGCATCCGGGTTCTCAAGTCTCCTCTATGAACTCCGCCCGTCCCCCGCGCGGAGAGAACTGTAGAACTACCCGCTAGCGGCCGGATTACCAAGACCAGCATGACCTGAAAATTAGTACTTAAACTTACAGTCTTGACGGCCTTCGTGGGAGATGGCAACAGCTACAACCGACACGCCGAAAGTCGTGTTCGATTCCCGGCGATGACGGTGTGAACAAAATGTCGCTGTCTTTGGTCTGCTAGAATTCACGTGGGAATAAAAATGGCAATAGACTTGCTACTAAATTGAATATGTTTCGAGTCAAAGCCATTGCAGATTATTAGAAAAAAGGATTCTATTTAGATTGTAATACTCTACACTGAAGATTCTTTATAAGATTTTCAAAGATTGTATTGCAGAAATTTCCCCATTTGAAAATTACCAACAGTGTTAATCAAATAACATTGTTAAAAATATTTTTTATTAATTGTTTCGAAAAGGTCGCAATATTTTTTACAATTTGTTGACATTTGACAGCTGTCAGATAAGATCGGCCCCACATTTAATTCAACTTTACGGCCTGGTGATCAGTGTTTTTGAGACGGCATTGGTACCTACTGTACACGTATGTATATTGTCTATGGCATTTCAATGATTTTTTAATGCATATTAATTTGAACTTGGATCTTCTGACTTCTTGGCGTGAGACGTTGAAGTCAGATATTCTTTCCCAATATTGTGGATGTTAATATACGAGTATATATGAAATAACTTATATGTAGAGTTGGCGAGGGCGACACCAGCGTACAGTACAGCGTACATAACTCTTCTACATTCACACATCGTGACATGCACGCTCGTCGATTGTGCCTACTTTGAACATGGCCGCCTTTCAGTAATTGATTAATTTGGCCATGCCAAATTTGGTCATGCCATTAGATATTCTATCATACATTGTTTTTCCGCACATCCCTATTAGTGACATCATTTCTACGGCATTTATCCTACTTTCATCCTTCTTCTACCAACTCCAAGTTTCACTTCCATACATAAGGGTCGGCACTAGAATTCCACTGTGCATTGCCATCTTTGTTTCAGTCGATATATTTCTATTTGCGATAATGACTTTGAGTGCACCATTTATTTTGTTTCCAACTCGAACCCTTCTTCCGATATCTTTCTCCATTTTTCCATCTCTTGTAAACATGCTTCCCAGATAAACAAATTCGGTAACTTGCTTTAATTTCTCACCGTTCGCACTTATGTCACAATACGTCATTCATTCTTCCTTTTCAAATACCATAACTTTAGACTTTGACACGTTCATCACAAGGTCATTCTTATTGCATACTTCGTACATTCTTGACCCTAGGACTTGTAGATCGTCCATGCTAACTTAACTTTTTTAATTACTTAAAGTATGGAGTGTGTAGCTTTATGTACAACACAGCGTTTTCTAGTACTTACAAATACTAACTAACTAACTGAAATGGTAAAAAATACTCGGGAATTAATAACGTATAATTAACTGAATATAATACGACAATCCCCATTAATTTAAAAAGGAAAACCTACGAAGCATGCATCTTGCCTGTGATGACATATGGTTTGGAAACAATGTCCCTGACCATAAATACTGTCCACAATTTGAAATGCGCGCAACGATCCATGGAGCGGCAAATGTTGGGCATAAGTCTGAGTGATATAATTATAAATACAGAAATCAGACGCCGAACAAAAGTCGCCGATATCATGGATCGGATTGCAAAATTGAAATGGCAATGGGCAAGACACGTAGCCAGACAGCCAAGTTCAAGATGGACTCCCAAAGTCTTAAAGTGGAGGCCATGGGAAAACAAAAGGGGTGTCGGTCGGCCACAGAAAAGATGGGCCGACGATATTGTTGTGGTCGCCGGGAAAAAATGGATTGAAGCGGCACAGGATAGAGAAAAATGGAGACAGATAGAAGAGGCCTACATCCAGCAGTGGAGGGAAGGCTAGGAAGAAGAAGAATAAGAAGAATACGACAATATATTACTTGGTATCCAAAATGGCCTCGTATGTTCCAATACTGATAACTATAATCCAATAAAATAATAGAAATATTGGTGTCACTGTAAATAGGCTTATAAATATTTGTATATACACGAAATTCTGTGTATACACGGAATCTTATAAAAATACCAATGAATCTCTATTGTAATACTTTCGAACGGCAAATTTAAACGCACCTACTTAATCTATCATAGACAATCTTTGCGCAGTTGGATAAGTATAGATACTTAAAACTCAATTGGAATGATACTAATTGAATTGTCACATGTCATGTTCGTATATTGTTTTCTTTGGCCTTCCCGTTCAGCCATTCGCAGTTGACCTCCATTTTGTCCAAATTGACCAGAGACCAGAGACGGTAACGGTCAATTTACGCTCCACAAAGCATTGTAAATAGCCATCTTTATGACAAATCACTGAAATTACTTTTCAAACTGATAATACGGTGGAATTCAATCTGCAATATGGTTGCTGATGACAGATCGTATAAAGATATTGAATCAATAATAATAAAATGAAAACAAAAATTGAAAGCAATCTCACAAGATGAAAAAATGTAAAAATATAATACCTGTAAAAATACTATAATTAATGAAAATAAATAGGAAGTTAGTCATAAATATGTTTTCAAGGGGTTCTGAGATTTTTGATTTTATTATTATTATTATTATTATTATTATTATTATAACTTTGTTGAATAAGATTTTACATCATTAGAGCATAAGTCAAATTCCATTGTTCCTTTGTAGCTATTTGATAACTCTTTCCGATTGACATTTGTATTATCCCTTAGCTTTTTTAGTGCCTCTAATTACAACCTTTAATTATAATTGTAATCACTACTTTTATTAGCGTATAATCTATCGCCACTTTATTGCCATGTGAATTTTTTACCATACAAAAGACAAATTTAAATGAATAAAGTAATAAATAAAATAAAAAAACGTAAAATAAAATAAACATTTTACGTTTTAATAAACTTAATGGTAATTATTTCATTTAATTTGTTTGAATAAAAATCATAAACATTACAGACATGAAACTCCAGATCGTTTGCAATTACATAATAAGAATTTATAAGAATCATAACACTGATATTGTATCCCTGAGGCAACTCACACTATCACGAAATATGTCGACCTCTGAGGCGACATTAAGCAATAGCATTTTAGTGTGATAATCACACTATAACGGGACCTTCGGTTTGGCAGTCAAAGCACTTACCACTCGGGCACGAAAGTCGTCAAATGTTTGATACATCAAATGATTAACATTTGATAATGCCACACAAAGGTGAAATGTGTAATTGCCAAAAACTATAATAAAACTTCTAGAAAACGTAAACGAGTCGTATCGTAGCCATTTACGAAAACTCCAAATTCTGCAAAATAAGGCTATCCGTTTATCGCTTGGTGCGCCTTTATGGACCAGGATTACACAACTGCACCTAGAATCGGGAATCCCGATGCTAGATGAATTCATTCTGAAACTTGCCGAACGTTTTTACAAAGGACTCCCTTTACATCCCAACCCCACAATAAAAGACCTCTCAAATTACGACCCAAACACTTCCAGCCGCCACAAGCGCCCAAAATCAATTCTCCTTCAGAGGAACACTCCGGGCCACACAAATCATGTCTCCGCATAAACTAACAACCCACCAAATCACCTTCCAACAATGTTCCCATCAGGCGTAAGAGGAATAGCCACATGAGCTGAACCTCTGTAAGCCAGAAGATCCAAGTCCAAATCAAAGTCCATTTTCGAACTCTATACCAATGAATATGATGCTAACTCTCTCTCTGTGATAACCTTCGAATGTTGTTAATTTTGAAATATGTCATATAATTTGTTGCCTGTTAGAAATTGCAACTGGTTTACAATATACTAAAGTATAGCATACTATAGCCATAAATGTATAATTTACACAAACTATATTTTATATCTGTCCTAGTTTGAATACGTTATTTAGATTAGGTTTAATTCATGACATAAATTATAGTAATGGACCCCCTCAAGTAGGTTATTGTATCCGCATTTTCCAAACTTCTTCATTTTTCGAGGTCATTGATTCGCACTCGGAGTAAGCCCGAGATATTTTTATTATTTATTTATTATTTAACATTTCACTGGTTTTTCTGGCACTTAAAATAATAAATGTGTCTTCTGACCTGATAATCTTGGTCGTAAAGTTTTCAAATGATTGAATTTTCTTTATATTACAAAATTACCAATTATTCATAAAAAAAATTCATTCATAAAATTTTCATATGAAGTCACTTTGTGCTTAGACATTTTAAACTATAGATACAACTTATAGATTTTTTACCTTCTTTTGCCAGTTCCATGCTTTGCTTCCATGCATAAGGGTCGGTAGAAGAACACCATTGTGCACTGCCATTCTAGCTTTTATGGATAGGTTTTTGTTTGCGATGATAACTTTAAGTGCACCATTCACTTTGTTGCCTGTCTCAAAACTTCTTTCAATATCCCTTTCCATTCGCCCATCTCTTGTAAACATACTACCTAAATACACAAACTCATCTACTTGCTCCAAATTTTCACCATTCACGCCAATGTTGCAGACTGTCATGATTTCTTCTTTTTCAAAATTGGACCTTGGACTTATTCACATTCATCATCAGATCATTTCACATGCGTACCTCATACATACTATTCACCAGGGCTTGTAGTTCATCCGCATACAAGAGACAGCTAACTGACACTCCGCTCATTTTGGCACCTACATCCAACCCTTTCAGCTCTTTCATACACTTGTCCATATATAGATTAAATAACTACGGGGACATTACGCAACCCTGTTTGACACCTTTAACTAGGCTGTAAGATCTCCATTTACTCTGACACTAGCAGTGCTTTCCGTGTATAGCGACTTAATTGCCGTGATCAGTTTTGTACTTATTTCATATTCAGACAATATTTTCCACAACTTTACTCTATTCACGTAATCATATGCTTTTTGGTGATATGATTACGTAATCAAACGCACATAAAAGTTTCTGGCCAAAAACCGCATGTACTCGTACAAGTCCAAAAATTTGATCCTTACCTACATCCTATGCCATTCGTAAAGGCACCTTGCACATCCCAAACTTTGTCACTCGTCAATTTTCATACTCAATTTACATATTAAAATTCTGCCATAGACTTTACCAACGATACTCAAAAGACTTATAGCTCTGTGGTTTCCACATTCCATACGCGATCCTTTTCCTTAATTATTGCTGTCCTCCAGTCTAGCGGCGTATATCCCTCCTCCAAGCACTGGTTAAATAACTTTCATATCCGTGCAGAAACCACTTCGCTACCGCTTTTAATAAAATCTATGGCAATACAATTAAACCCAACAGCTTTTCCACTTTACATTGCTTTCACGGATCTTTCAATTTCATTCGTACTTATTTTCTCAATATTATCATTTATAGGTCCCGCACTCGCACAAGTTGTTATACTTTCGATCACGCTTGTATCACCACCATACATTTCCTTAAAATATTCCATCCATCTTTCTTGTATGATCTTACTCTCCGTTAACATTCTTCCCTTATTATCTAAATTTGCTTTCACACATTCGCTATCAGAAGGATTTCGGACTTTTTTTACTTCTTTCCAAAACATGTTTATATTTCGCACGCTTAATAGAACACTGGCTTAACTAAAAAAAGCAAGTTTTACTCAAACTGACATGAGTCGGTGTTTTAACAAAAACAGTCGAAAAACACGTACGAATGAAAAAGACCGATATAGTGTAATGGAGGTCAATTGGCGGAATTTTTACTTAATTTTAACGCGAAACGATGGATAGCGTTAACACAAGCCTCTGTCTAATGTTAACTCAATTATGACCTAAACCATAATCGGTCAGTTTACTATTAAGCGCGTGATTTGCCCGGAAGTTGTTGTAAGGATATAAATATGTTAACCCATTTTATAACATTCATTCGCATTGAATATTATGAATTATTATATAAAATATGATAATAGTGTAGATATCATCAAAAAAGAAAAGAAGTTTCTCAGTTTTGTTTAAAACTATTGAGATTTAATATTCAGGATTAGACTCGTAAGGGAACTGATAAGTTTAATGTTTTATATAAAACTGTCTATGGTATTAAATTCGAAACCATAGAAGACAACACATTAATAAAATGTATTTTAATCTTTGTGTGATGCATGTGCCCCTACCATCTCACACCGACGTCATGATCATACATCTCACCATTGTAACAACTTTTCCATTTGTGGCCATGTCAGATAAATACAACGTATAATTTATATTCTTTCAAAAATATTGAGAGTTCTTGCGTCAAATTTGATATTTACTATAGAGTAAGCCATATACGGTTGACTGAACTCGACAATGCATAAGATTACTCTTTGATTTGCGATCCGTTACTTGCCAAAGGTTGAGTCATTATACGGAATAGAATGAAAGTAAGGAATGTAGACAAGTGCATTATTATATATAGTATAACATTGTGATACCGAAGCGAATACATTATTATTATATTGCTGAATCGCTCTTTACATCATTACAGCGCGAGCCATATCGATGTAAAGGGTATTATAGCTATCATTTTGATTTTCGTGACATGTGATAGGTAGATAATTTATCGCCATTTTATAACTAACTAACTAACTAACTAACCATCACGCCGTCTCCACGAAGGGGTAGGCAGAAATAATCAACCGCCACACTTTTCTTTCCTGACATATTTCTCTCGCTTCCTCAACATTCATACATCGTGTAATGTACGCGCGTTGATTCCTCTGACTCCTCACATGGCCGACATTCAATATTTGATTTATTTGATCATGCCACGTTTTCCTCGGTCTTCCTCTATTTCTGGTTCAATTTACATCGTTAACATATACTTTGTTTTACCATTCTTTTTTCATTCATTCTTTCCATAAGTCCAAACCATTTTAACAATCCTTTCATTATTTTGTGCATAACACCATTATTCGCACCGCATTCACTTCTTATATTTTCATTCGACACTCTATCATACACAGAGTATCCACACATTCGTCTAAGAGATCTCATTTCTACTGCATTTATTCTACTTTCATCCTTCTTTGCCAGTTCCATGCTTCGCTTCTATACATAAGGGTCGGTAGAAGAACACCATTGTGCACTGCCATTCTAGCTTTTTTGGATAGGTTTTTGTTTGCGATGACAACTTTAAGTGCACCATTCACTTTGTTGCCTGCCCCAACCCTTCTTTCAATATCCCTCTCCACTCGCAATTTTATTGTCACGTGAATTCTGCACCAGACCAAAGACCGTGTGACAATCACACTGACATCACCGGGAATCGAACCCGGGATCTTCAGGTCGGAAGTCAAAGAACTCACCTCTCGGCCACGAAGGTCGTCAATCAATATTGCTAACTTATGATGGAAAATATGAAAATCTTATAACATGGAGAATTCCTGTTTTTTTAAACCGTAATCACGTTGCCTAGTTTTTCAAAACTAGGCAACGTGATTACTTTTCTTTTTGATTTTTTTGTTGATCTGAAGATGAAGTAATTACGTTGCCTACTTTTAAAAAACTAGGCAACGTAATTATTTCATCTTCAGATCTGCAAAAAATTCAACAGGAAAACTCGTCATTATGACGGAAATCATTTTTACCTAAATTTCGTACTAGTTTTTCTGACGAAATGATGATTTCATTTTTTGCCAATTAATAATAATAATGCCGAACATTTTGTGTTTTTTAAATCAGCTTGTAGCTGTATTATTAAAAAAAAACGGTAATTACAGTTTTCATATATAGAGGGTTATTGGTTATTGAATACATTCCTTGTAGGAGGTTATAGGAGGAAATTATTTCTGATGAATTATTTTATGTAAGGTATAATGCAAAAATGAATCATTTTTGAGATAAAATATATTTTTTTAAATTTATAACACTTGACGTGTTTTAATAATTAATTTAAAAATAACCGTTGGTCATAATAACCTTTTATTTTTTTATTAATTAGTGAACTCAACAAGCATTTATTATGGTAAGGTAGATTTCTCTGTAATCTTGGAAACCGATGTTAAATAACTCGTTTGAAAACTTATAATATGTAGATGTTTTTTAAATAATCTGCACGAAAAATTTATAAGTGATTGTTTTTTTTAATCGCCATTTTTTTAGAATTTGTAAATAACAATAATTAAAATATTTGACATTTCCGTCTGGTATTTCCTAATGCTGACAGACAGTTCTACAATAGTTTTTGTATTGATAATGAATGCCTGTTATATTCTCTAATTAAGAAACAAATAAAAGTTTGATTATGACCAACGGTTATTTTTAAAATTAATTTTTAAAACATCTGACCTCGATAAATTTATAAAACAATTAAATTCATTTTATCTCATAAACGGTTACTTTTATATAATGCCTTCTTCTTCTCCGGTCTCAATCTAAAGATTGGTCTGCAGAAAAGCAATGCATCTCCTCTTCCACTCCGCTCGGTCCTCGGCAACTCTTTTCAACTCCGCATAAGAGGTGCAGTCCATATCTCGGCAAATCTGGTCTAGGTATACTTGGCGAGGTCGTCTTATGCCAATTGATCCCTCGACCATTCCATCCAATACATCATGCAGGAAAAATTCGTGTCGCAACACATGACCAATCCATCTCGCGCGCCTCTCAGCTGTGGTGTTCAACATGTGCCTATTCTCTTCAACTCTGCTGAGAACCTCCTCATTTGTAACGTGGTCCTTCCATGAAACATAGGCAATATAATATAATGCCTTAAAAGACATAATTCATCGCAAATATCCTCTCCTACAACCTCCTAAAAGAAATGTATTCAATAACCAATAACCCTGTATACAGGTATATTAAGTTGTCTGGAATGTTATGCATATTCGTGTCAGTCGAAGAGAATACCAAGGGAAACGGATATGTCAAAGATCACAGACAACAGAATCATCATTTTGGAGATCGAAGACTTTTTAACTCTTAACTCCTGGATGGTATTAGCATGGCTGATCTAGGAGGACCGTAATTTTTTTTCGAAAATAAAACCTAATAGAATTATGTTTTTTGACTTCTTCTTCTATTCTTCTTCTTTAGCCTATTACCGTCCACTCCTGAACAAATGCCTCCTTCATTCGCTTCTAAGCCACTCTGTCTTGTGCAGACTGCATCCAGGTTATTCCTACATGTCTGATCAAGTCTTCCTTCCACCGTAGTTACGATCACCCTGTTTTTGTGTTTTTTTTAGTATTAAAATACAAATAATTGCGTAAGTTAATTTAAAAATTCTTGCATTAAAAATTTCTTCTTCTTCCGATGGTGCTACAGCCCATATCGAGCCTTGGCCTCCGTCAACTTTGGCCTCCAGCAGTCTGTCCTCAGCAGTCGCCCTCTAGATCGGCACCCGAAGAAATTGTGCACTTGCACTTCGTAAACTTAAAACATCTTAAACCAGCTCATAATAATAATAATAATAATAATAATATGCTAACTTTTAAAGCGCCGTTTTTGTGATGTAATCACCTCAAGGGCGCAAATCACCTCATGTTCGATATATCCGATATCTCCGACAGCGACAGCACAGATTATTTTACCTACCGGCCGTCAGATCCAACCTGCCTCTGGTGACTCCGGTGGGAAGAGCAATTAAGTATTAGTGAAGGTGCGTTCAGAGGATAAATGTTCTTGACTTTAAAGAGTATCTTGTCTTCCTAATATCGAACCATCTCTCATATTATTTTACCTGTTCATAGATGCCTTAAACATTAATTTTGTTTGTAATGTCTATTGAGAAAATAAACAAATTAGAATTGATTTTGTATGGTCGACTCAACGTGCGCGGCATCCCAGAGCGAGTATACTCGCTTAAGGCACTGAACCTGTTAATAAATCAGCCTAGTTCAATAGAAAAGCAATCCAGTTTCCATGAAGTCCTTCTGATTCTGCCCTATTAATGATGATTGCTCTCACGGTACTTGTCCAACCGGCTGTTTAATTGAAAACATGATTTTATATTCTACACCGAATTAGTACGATCGATCAAATTATTTGATTTATTATTTGATTTTATACTGATAAAGTAAAGCTGATAAATAACGTTTACTCAATGTTGTTTTGTATGTTTTATTAGATAAAATAAACAATGTAGATTTATCCGATATCTTGTAATAATGAAGATTGGAATGTTCATGTTACATAATGATAAAATCATTTTATTTATTTATTTAAATTGATGACGAAGCGTTGCACAGAAAATATCATATCTTATATCAAGATTTTCAGCAATATGTATAGATATAGATGTCAAAGGCTATGTACTATATGATAATTTGATTTAAAAAATGCATTGAGTGATTTTTATTGTAATGTATTATATATACATCTTTTTTTAATTGTTACGTACGGTACCTGCAGGAATATTCACCCTCAGCCCGGGTATGTAAACAGCAGCGCATTCTCTCTGCATTTGATAATGCTCTAGCATGAAGAAACATGTCATTACCATAAAATAAATCTAGAACACTAACGCTTTTGGTCTAAATTCTGACGGGGTTTAGATGCACTTTAAGTCTGAAGGGAGACCGTTCCAGGCCGAGGGGCCAGCTACAGCAAAGGCCCGGTCGCCGAAATTTGTGCGAGGATAACGCTTCGGTACGTACAATCTACCCATCGCAGAAGACCTTGCTGATCGCAATGCAGACGGCCTCACATTTAGGTTCTCGGTGATGTGCCATACCGTTCAGATATGTGCCATTCCATGCAGCGCCTTAAATACAGTCCAGCAGAGCTTACATTATATTCTTTCCGGACATTTCAGCCAATGGGCCTCCTTATGGTGTTGCGTTATGTGACAATAGACCCCTTACAAATCGTAGACCCCTTGCAAGTCGAAATCGACCCCTGGGGGTCGATATAGACCACTCTTGGAACCTCTGCTCACATTCATACATGCACGCTCGTCGATTTTTCCTACTTTTCAACTTTGAGTACTCGTATATTTAAAATAACGACATTTTGAGTAGACGTTTAAAAAGTTATTAAGGTTAAAAGTTAAATTAAATATTTTGCCTCAATAGCTGAAGCATCCTGTCATTGGCTTAGCTTCTTTTTTAACCAGTAAAACCTTACGCTAATCTATATATATAAAACAAAGTCTTGTTTACACCATTTATAACTCAAGAACGGCTGGACCGATTTTGATGATCTTTGATTTGTTGGATTTGTCTGCGTCCCGAATAGCAGAATAACTATTAAAACATCGGAAAAATCTATCTAAATACATACCATTCAGCAAATATAAAAGTTTAATAGAAAGTAGTGCAACTAGCCAATGCTAATTATTTAGATTCGCTTCAATAAAGCAAATGCCTTGCTGCCATGTGATACACTTTTCATTTTGATGTTTGCACGTTTTTTTAACTTAATTCATTTTAACTTAATAAATAACTGAATTTAATTCAGCTAATAAGTTAATACAACATTTATTAATTCAGAAGCGGTGCGAAGTTCGCCGGGTCAGTTAGTTAATGCTATATAGCACTTTATGTCCCACCATTGAAGGTGCTTGTGTGGATATGAAAGTACATTAATTTTGAATGAAGCTGCAGAAATTTAGTATTATTTTGACCTGACATTATAAACGTCCATACATCCAAGTACCACTTTCTATTCAAACGTATCGAGCACACGCTCATCAGACGCTATACCCGTCCAACACAAATAACCGGTATTTTTTGATTTATGTCTAGTAGACCGTTGGTTCCAAATGAAAAATTTCAAAATCATTATTTTGAAAATTTTCAGATTAAATGCCGAATGCTCAGAGTTCCCTGAACAGACATGGTTACCAATACCGAAGTCCTGAGGCGAGCTAGAGTTGACAGAGAATTGTTATCAACTATCAAGGTTCGAAAGATCTCACATCTGGGTCATATAATGCGTGGGGAAAAGTACCATCTTCTCCAACTAATATTGGAGGGGAAAATTGAGGGACGCCGAGGGCCCGGAAGAAGACAAATGTCCTGGCTGCGAAACGTGAGGAAGTGGACCGGCATCCGAAGTGTGGAGGAGCTGTTCCGAGCGGCGCAGGACAGGGACAGGTTCGCCGAGGTGATCACCAACGTAGGGGGGATCCGACAGGGCACTTGAAGAAGAAGAAGAAGTTTAATTTAAAAATAATCGTTCACTTATTTATTGTTTCTTGTTTCTCTTTAAATAATTAATTCGAAAGAAATCGTTTGTTTTACAGATGTTTTATGTTATTGAGTTTTATAGATGTTTTATGTTATTGATTATTGGGAATGACATGTTTCGCACTGTTAAGGCATTGACAATTGTTTTATATATTACAAGTAACATTTCAAAATGTGTCAACAAGACGAAAGATGTCATTCCCATAAAATATAATAAAACTTCTAGAAAATAGACGATAAAAATCCATCATTTAAAGCTTTTAATTTATAACGCTATTGTATTTATTACGTTCCATAATGAATTTTAATCTGATGGAAATAATTAATAAGAAAACGTGAAAGAATGTTTAACCGACTAACAAAGCAGAGAGCATTGCTTAGAAAGGGAATATTCCCTCGAAACAGCTCCAACATTTAGAACAACAACAACAGCACCAAAACATCACGCCCTTTCTATGGAAGGGTATGCAGAGAGAATGGACCGCCACACAACTATATCTTGACACCTCTCTAGCTTACTGTTTAATGAAATTTATATGTACTTAGGAGATCGAAATGTACCTACTTTAAAACTCTTTATTATTATTTAATACAGTAGCATAGATAAATATTATACGAAATCTTTCAACAATAATAAACCATCACGCCTTTTAACTGGTAGGGTAGGCAGAGAGAATGAATCGCCACACTAAACTAAACTTACACACCTCTCTAGATTTCTCCACAGTCATACAGCGAGTCGTACACGCACGTCGATTCTTCTGACATTTAACATGTCACCTTTAATATTTGATTAATTTGGTCATGTCAAGTTTTTCTCGGTCTCCCACGACTTCATACTCCATTCACACCGTTACTAACGTATAATTTTTTAACCATATTTTCTTAATTAATGCGTTTTATATGTCTAAACCAATGCAGTTCATTCTTCTTCTTCTTCTCGGAGTGCCATGAAGGTCCCCCGACGTCGGCTATCACTCTGGCGTAGGCCTCTCTGTCCTGTGCCACCCGGAACAACTTCTCCACCCTCCGAATTCCGGTCAACTCTTTGATATTCTTGAGCCATGACATCTGGGGTCTTTCCACGCTGCGCCTACCCTCAATCTTCCCTTTCATGATGAGGTGCAGTAGAGCTTATTTCTCGCTGCGGACAATGCGTTCCAAATATTCCATCTTTCTAGACTTCACTTCAGACAACAATTATCTCCCTACTCTGGCTTTATGTACCACTTCATTGTTGGTGACCATATCAGTACAAGAAAATCGACAGAAAATCCTCCAGACCAACCTGGACAAACTTCCCAGGACATCACTATGAAGAGGAACCAAGCAGTTCATTAACTGTAGGGAAAATATAAAATACATATAAATACAAAACTTGGTACCCGAGAAAACCAGAAGATGGAGATCTAATCTGAGTGTTTAATTAAAGTTATCTGTAATTATAAAAGATAGAATTACAAGATAATGAAATCATAATCTTTGAGTATTGTAAGATATTTTGTGTTGCCAGATTGATTCTGTATAATTATTTAATTGACATATGAAATAGACATTATATCCGTGACGGTGAGAGGGAGTGCATACGAAGGGAGTTCCTTGATACACTGTAAGATAATTTATATATCATTACAATTACAATAAACCATTACAATTACATATATATCATTACAATTTTTTTGAAATAATATAATATATTTTTGTATAATATATTCTGGTTTATTTACATCATTACCATAAGATTTTTTTGTTCATTCGTTTCGAAACACCGTATCTTCTCAATGAAAATAAAATCGTTAAACTTAAGGCGTTAACACTGTGGAATTCCACAATGACGACATTTTAATGAACTTAAACACAGTTTTTTCTACTTTTGAGTTTCGAAGGCTTTACACCTTCATCATGGGAGAACGATATAAACTGAGTTCGAAACATGTCGAGAAAAATAAACTCAAAAGTGGAAAAAGTGGTTTAATTCGAAAACAAAGCATTTTTTAAAATAATCTTAAAGCATTGTAGAGTTACTTTATTATGATTTATGTATAAATTAAATCATCGTTTTTTTCCATGGTTGAGTTTATTTATCTCGGCATTAAACCAACATTCAGTTGTAGAGAAATACAGTGGAAAAAAAATTTACTCATGTATTATATTATATTTAGTTTTATTATTTGATCCCAATTGGTGTTAAACATAAAAACCAATAACTGTACAAAGGTACAAAGTGATTGAATAATATTGTATAGCTCAAAGTTAACCTTAAAAATGACACCCGTACTACATGACACGTGTCACAACAAGCACGTTTTTCTCTATTTCTTTATTTTATGTTTTAACCACATAAAATCTTTGAAATAACCATCCTTGAAAAAAGCATTTTTAGTAACTATATTGAGAAATTCTATTGTATTTAATTTATTATACTAATAATAATAATATTTTTTCAGTAGACCGAATTTCCTGAAGATGGTGGTTCAGTGGTCCTATGGACCGATGAGGGTGTGGAGCATTCTGGGATTCTTGTTAATTTTCACTTCATTAATCAACGGCGAGAGGAGAGCTTCTGAGAAGGTAAGCCCTTCCTACTTTATGTCTTTTGATAAATGCCGTTCATGTTTTGAAAATGGAGTGGATTGATTTTAAACCAGAAAAAAACCCAATAAAAACAAGTACTGCCGTAATGCACAGACTGGCCTCGGACATGTCCTCGTGCACGAACGTCTGCAACCGCATCTTCTCTATATTTTTTTTACTTCATCTGTCAACGTTGTGTCTATGTCGCATACATAATAAATAATACGACAACCTCTGACTTTTCATTTTAACGCACACACAAACTACCCGCAACCAAATATATTATATAGAAAATGATACAAATGATACCAACTCCACAATGAACAACCAGCAACTAACACACGTATCTACGATTAAGGATCTCGGGATCATTTATGAGAGTAGGCTGACTTTTCGTGCACATATCGAGAGGATTTGTGACATTGCACTGAGGATGTTGGGCTTCATCATTCGGACCGGAAGAGTTTTCAGAAATCCCAATGTGCTCAGAGTCCTATACAACGCGTTGGTTCGGAGCAGACTCGAAAGTGGTTCTGTGATATGGAGTCCTCATGAGGCGAGATATTCCGTTATGCTGGAGAGAGTTCAGAAAAAAATTCTGAGGTATCTCTACATGAGGGAGTATGGTAGTTATCCGTGGCTCTATCCCACAGCATTTATTTTAGGAATGCCCGGAACCAATTCTTTACAGCTTCGAAGAGATGGACATCTCATAACCCATTTCTTTAAATTAATCTGGGGATATTTCGAGAACTCGGCCGTGCTAGAGGGTGTTGGTCTTTTTGTCCCTGATAGATTTCTCCGACAGCGACAGCACATATTGTTTTACCAACCGGCCACCAGAACCAATCTGCCTCTGGCGACACCGGTGGGAAGAGCAATTAGTTTGCTGAACGCGATCTCCTTGGAGATTGACGTCTTTTATATTAGTGAAGGTACGTTCAGGGGACAAATACTCTTGACTTTAGAAAGTATCTTGTCTTCCTAGTATAGAACCATCTCTAATGCGTTCCTGGTACTTTGTTGTATTTTTATAATATTTTACCTGTACTTAATAGATGCCTTAAACATTTTCCTGTTTGTAATGTCTTTTAAGTTAATAAACTGATTTGATTTGATTTGATTTGAACTCCCCAGACAAATATTCATAAATATGTTTTGAAGTGCTTACAAAATAGAAAAAATGTTTTTATTGTCTTAAACAATGACGTAAAACTCTATAATAAACCATTAATTCGAATAAAAACGTCGGTTTTTAGGCTTTAATAGACCTAACCTAACCTAACCTATCAAATGATAATGCCTTAGAAATATGAATTATGCCATTCTCATAATCTATAATAAAACTTCTAGAAAACAGACGTTTTCGTTCGAATTAATAAAAATAAATGGTATTGCACTGTCATGCATTTTAGTAATCGTGGTAATATTTTATGATTTTTTACATTACTGCAGGCTGGAAACCGAACATTTGAAATTAATTACGATGAGGACTCTTTCTGGATGGACGGAGAACCATTCCGCTATGTGTCTGGCTCTCTGCACTACTTCCGCAGCCCCCACGAGACCTGGAGGGAGCGCCTGCGGACTCTCCGCTCGGCGGGGCTCAACGCTGTGTCCACGTGAGGCCCCCGTCCATACTAATTCCAAATATCCGCTTACAGGCCAGGATACATTTGTTTCTGTTCTAGGTATGTGGAATGGAGCTTCCACGAACCAGAGAGGGGACAATTTCGGTGGACCGGAGATTACGACTTGGTGAATTTTATTGAGATTGCTCAAGAAGAAGATTTGTACGTGGTTTTAAGACCAGGGCCATATATTTGCGCTGAAAGGGATATGGTAAAGTATAGTTTATTAATACTGGCACTAAATAAATGATTATAATGAACTGCTAAAAAAAAATGAGATTTTCGTTTATTCTAAAATAAACATACTAACTCACCATGGCGCCGTCTCTCGAAGGGATAGGCAGAAATAATAGACCGCCACACTGTTATTTCCTGACTAACTTCCCTTGAATCATTAAAATTCATACATCGTGTACCTAATGCATGCACGTCAATTTTTCCGACTTCTAACGTGACCGACATTTAATGTTAGCTTGATTAGATTATGCCACGTTTTCCTCGGTCTTCATATATAATATTGTTCCATTTACATTGTTATTATTAATGCTCAGATTTATATTCGCTTAAAAGTCAAAAATATTCTTTTGTATGTGCCAAAATATGCTTTTAATTCTCTAACTCTATTTACTGTTAACTAGAAGAAAAAAAAATCTTATATGTGACAAACTATTTTTTGTATCACAATTACATATTTTGATATATTTTCGGGGGTATGTCGATTTTTTACAAGACTTTTATTTTTATCGAACTCTCGAATATGTAGATAGTGCAATCATAAATTTTTTGTCGCTGAAATTAGATCGTTCACCACAGGCGAAAATTTTCGAATTTTTTTAGCAACCCTTTGCACGCTGTGGGGTAAACAAGTGACATAAACCATTTCAATTTAAAACACATTCAAACAGTCTCCGGCTTTCAGCATATAGGCTGCACTGTCTCATATCAGGGTGCATATATTTTCCGCCAAAACAGTAACAAGTTCAAAAAAGAGACTACGTACAATATGGACAAATATATTCCGTTTAATTGATCTCACCCCGAGAACCCTGAAATATGCTTTTATATTCCCTAATGACTATATAGGGCTAAAGGGGGTATATAAATATGTAGATCTCAAAACACAAAAAACGGCGTCGTATTGAATGCGAAGCCCAGGAAAAATATATACTTTTTATGTCACTTCCGAGCCCTAGTTATTATATCACATACATTCTTTATCGGAAATTCTCGTGGTGGAAATTTAAATGCAACTGAACTAACTAACCATCACGCCGTCTCCCCGAAGGGGTAGGCAGAAAGAATGGACTGCCACACTTTTCTTTCCTGACATATTTCTCTCGATTCCTCAACATTCATACATCGTGTCATGCACGCACGTCGATTTCTCTGACTCTTCACGTGGCCGACATTCAATATTTGATTTATTTGATTGTGCCACGTTTTCCTCGGTCTTCCTCTATTTCTAGTTCCATTTACAACGTTAACGTATACTTTTTTTATTCTTCTTCATTCATTATTTCCATGTGTCCAAACTATCTTAATGATCCTTTCATTATTTTGTTCATAACCCTATCATTCGCACCGCATTCACTTCTTATATTTTCATTCGACACTCTATCATACACAGATTATCCTCACATTCGTCTAAGAGATCTCATTTCTACTGCATTTTTTCTACTTTCATCCATTTTTTGCCGGTTCCATGCTTCGCTTCCATACATAAGGGTGCAACTGCAATTAACTTATTTTAATTTATAATCTATAAAAGTAATAATCTTTTCGTTTAAGGGAGGATTACCTTATTGGCTACTTTCCCTTTATCCTAATATCAGGCTTAGGACTAATGATCTGGGTACGTTATGATATAATTTATATATGTATATTGCTGTGATATTTTCAAGAGGCGTTGTCTCAAATCTTATATTTATGCCATTTTGTGAATGTTTACTATTTGAAATAGTTTATTTGGTAATAATTGTATTTTTGGTTGTATATTTCGTTTGTATTTTGTAGATTATAAGAGAGAAGTAGCAAAGTGGTATTCAGAACTCATGACCAGATTAACGCCGCTGTTTTATGGTAACGGAGGACCTATTATCACAGTCCAGGTAAATTAAATAATGTGTACTTAATTTTAGATTAACTTAAGACATTCACACTGTGGAATGTCATAATTACGAATTTTTAAAGAATTAGAACACTGTTTTTTCTACTTAAGCTTTACACCTTTACACCTTCATCAACGGGAGAAAGACATAAACTCTCGATTATGAAGGTGTACAGCCTTCGAAACATGTCGAGAATAATAAACTTAAAAGTGGAAAAGTATTTTAATTTGTAAATGTGTACCTACTTACAATTTAATATAGTTTTTATATTAATATTTTTTAGTTTCAATCCTAGGGATTGGTTTGTAACAAAGACTATTAACATCTTTTGGGATGCCACCTGGGCCATTTTGATGTGGTAGTTTTTTTCACATTTTTGTATACAACTGGTTATTTGAGCCAAATATTTTATACAAATTTAAAAATGGTTCTAATAACATGTGATAGGTAGCTAGTCGCTATCACCTTTTAATTGTCACTTGAATTCTACCAGATCAAATACAGCGTGAAATTTCAGACTGTCATCGTCGGGAGTAGAACCTGAGATCTTCGGTGTGGCAGTCATAGCTGTTATACCACTCTGCCACAAAGGTCGTCAAATTGTATGCGATGAATTGAACACTCATAGCAGAGTGGCAAATGCTATGGCTGCCACACTGAAGGTCCCGGGTTTGATTCCCAGGAATGGCAGTGTGATTGTCACACTGTGTTTGCTTTGGTGTAAAATTCACGTTATAATAAAATGGCATGAAAATCAATGTGATAGCTATAACTTTTACAATGATTTGGCTCACGCTGTAATGATGTAAAGAGCGATTCAACAAAATAACAATAATAATAATTTTAATTATATTTTCTAGGTAGAGAATGAGTACGGATTCTTCTACGCATGCGATGAAGTTTACATGACCTGGTTGTCAGAGATGACCCAATTCTGGGTACAGGATGCAGCCGTTCTCTTCACAACGGACGGTCCTTCACAAGGGGCTCTGACCTGCGGCTCTGCCCCGGGGGCCTACTCCACTGTTGACTTCGGAACAGGTGCCATTCTTCTTTTTTTCTGGTGTCAGGTCCCCAAAACGTTGTCGATCATTTTGATAAAACATCACTGTCCCGCGCTCCTATCAATTCTCATTCTTGTCCAATTGTTATCTCCGAACTTCTCGCTGTCTTCAATTTTATTTATTTACATTACAGTATATAACCAAAGCGCTTATGACTATAGAATACAAAAACAAACAAAAAAACTATTTTTAACAGATCAATTGTGAAATTAAAAAATTACAATATAAACAATATACATAAACACAAAAAACACGAGATAATTAAAAAATAAGACCAATAAGTAATAGAAAAAAAATTAGAATAACAAGAGAAGCAAATATCAATTTTATACATAATATAAGAGATAGAGGTTTTCGGAGGGTAGCCTCACTATCGTGGAAGATGTCCACATCCGAAGAGATGCGGTTTAGAAAGATTATTGCTCTGCCCACGGGCAAAACCTTAGAAAAATTGGTTCAACACAGTGGCAGGTGAAATAATCTATGTTGCATTTGTCGCAGATAATTGTCAGGGATAAAAAAGTCAAGTCATTCAAAATATTCGAGTTATGTATTCGACCACAAATTAGTTGAAAAAAATGAATACCCAAATGGATAGTTCGTCTAATTTCCAATGATTGGTAGTCCAGCATACCCATTAAGAAATCAGTTGGGTACAGCCAGGGGTAATAACCATTTTTTTTGAGGTACAAAAAATGTAAGAATTTTTTTGTACCTTTTCAATCAACAGGCAATATTTAGTTTCGTCTTAGACGAATGTGTGATAAATCTGTATTATAATAGAGTATCAAATGCAAATATACGTAGTGAATGCAGTGTGAATGAAAGCATTAGGAACAAAATAATGAAAGGGTCATTAAGATGATTTGAACGTATGGAAATAATTAATGACGACAGAATGGTGAAGAAAGTACATGTAGAAAACGTTAACTAGAAATAGACGTAAACCGAGGAAAACGTGGCATGATCCAATCAATCAAAGTCGCCTCGGAGGTCGACATACTCGTATTTCATGATAGTGTGAGTTGCCTCAGGGATGCAATATCAATGTTATGATTCTTTCTAATTCTTAAACTTAATTTTTTTATGCTTCTCTTTTAAAATCTTATAATGTAATTGCAAACGGTCTAGAATTATATGTCTGTAATGTTTGTGATTTTTATTAAAATAAATGAAAAAGAAAAAAAATAATTTTAAATGTCGGGCACATGTGGAGTCCGAGACATCGACGTGCGTTCATCACACGATGTATGAATGCAGATGAATTGAGAAAAGTGTGTCAGGATAGAACAATGTGGCGGTATATTCTTTCTACCCCTTTTGGGAGACGGCATGATAGTTAGTTAGTTAGTTAACTGACTATCTTAGCCTTCTATAATGAAATTTAGATTAAATCATGCGAAAGAAATTGTGGTCTTACTTACATACTTAAACAGACGTGGTCGTTCACTGCTGGACATAGGCCTTCCCCATATTTATCCACGTATTACTGTCTTGTACCTTTCGCATCCTATCGTCAGCAATTCTTCGAATGTTATCGGACCAACGTGTGAGGGTCTCCCTCTGTTTCTTTTGTCTTTACGGGTTTCCACTCCATCACCCTTCTGGTCCATCTATCCTCCACCAATCTGGGAACATATCTGGCAATTGAGGTCTATGTTGAATCTACTAAATAAAATGTACACTCGTAGGTCAGAACGTGGCAGATGCGTGGTCAAATATGCGCCAAATATCGCCGAGGGGTCCGCTGGTGAACTCGGAGTTTTACCCTGGCTGGATGACGCACTGGGGCGACCAGCCTGCTCGTGTGTCCACGGAAGACATCGTCAGGTCTCTGGAGACCATGATGGAGGACAACGCCAATGTCAACTTCTACATGTTTCACGGAGGAACTAATTTTGAATTCTCTGCAGGTATATAGAGTCAGTCTAATCTAAATAAAATATTTCATAAGCTAGATGATGTCGAATAGATTCGAAGGTTTTACACCTTTATCAGGAGTACGATATATACTGTATGAGTTTATATCATTCTCCCGATGATGAAGGTGAAGAAAAGTACCTTGAAAAAGTGAAGAAAAAATCAAAATTTTCCCCAATGAAAATAAAAAATATAATTTAAAAATAAAAAATAAAAAATTGTATATTTTTAGTTAATTCTTCTTATGTTTATGTCTTCTGGCCGAAACCGGTCGAAGTACACATAAGTGGAATAAACTGATTTAATGTTTCTTGAATAATTATGTAAAACTCCATATTAAGTACGAATGAAAACGTATCTGTTTTCTAGAAGTTTATTATTATTATTACTTTGTTGAATCGCTCTTTACATCATGACAGCATGAGCCAACTCGATGTAAAGGGTATTATAGCTATCATAGTGATTCTCGTGACATGTGATAGGTAATCTATCGTCATTTTATTGTCACGTGAATTCCACACCAGAGACAGTTTGAGAATCACACTGCCCTCGCCGGGAATCGAACCCGGAACCTTCGGGATGGCAGTAAATGCACTTACTACTCGGCCACAAAGGTCGTCAGGTTATTATATTTTATGTGACTGACATGTTTCGCCTGTATCAGGCAAGAAAGCCGAAACATGTCAATTACAAAAAATATAATAAAACTTCTAGGAAACAGTCGTTTTCATTTGTAATTATTATGGAATTAACTAAATATGCATTTTAAAAAAATCGCTGTTTATAGCGAACTTCAATCATGAAATATTAAATAACAGTATTTTTTTCCCGCTTTTTCCAATTTTAAATGTAGAAAAAAAAACAGTGATTTCATTCATAAAAAAATCTTCATAATGAAATTTTGTCGTACTATCGCCTTGAGATTATCATAAAATATAAATGATGTATTAATATGAACTTGTTTTATTGTTTTTAGGAGCGAATTCTGATCCGTACACCGCAGACGTCACTTCTTATGACTACGATGCCCCCATGACAGAAGCAGGGGATCCTACCTCTAAGTACTTGGCTATTCGGGATGTGCTTTTAAGGGTAATTCAAGTTTTATATAATTATTTCAATTATCACCCACATTATCAAAATGGCGTATTTTTTATTTGTTTTTCTTCATTGATAAATGCATGTTTCTATTATATTATCAATCAGTTTCAATACTGGTATCCCAAAATATGGAAAAGATGGTTTGGTAAAAGATCACTTTATTCCCTTCTTGCTGGTGATCATATATTTAGTTTTCTTTAGAGTGTTAGATGAAAAGTTGACCTTATCGAGTAGTCTCTGTGGGCCTTCGGAACTATCTGCAACAATAATTTTGTCATTTGCATATCGTATATTATTTGTATACTACGTAAATGAAGTGTTTATAAATTAACTAACTAATGCCCGGTATTCGTTGCAATGCCTCTTACAATTATTTTTTGATTTGTTTGACAGACAGACAAACATATACAAACACATCTACATATACAAAATAAATATATGTCATGTTATTTATTGTTTCGGCATTCACTTTGTGGTAGGACATGATTAAATTGTAAATAAAACACTTGTTTTTCACCACTTGAGTATTATATTTTACACGACTAGTTTCGGAAGCTACAGATGCTTCCATCTACAGGTTTAAAAATAAACTGTTTGCTGTAATTTTTTTTTAAATGTTTATATTTAAACCTGTAGATGGAAGCATCTGTAGCTTCCGAAACTAGTCGTGTAAAATATAATACTCAAGTGGTGAAAAACAAGTGTTTTATTTACAATTTAAATATATGTCAATGATATTAATGTTTGTTTTAGTATTACCGTCTTCTATATATTTTTTTCGGCTGTCCTTCTCGTGAACATATGAATTTTCCAGATTAAATCCCCAGAATTGAAGCGATTGACCTTATACCTTGTGGATGGTCATTGAGAATGCAAGGCGAATGGGAAACTGCAATTGTTTAAAATGAAATGGCACGTCGATGGAAATACGTCCAAACAATCAAATTGTGATTTAGAATCGTAACTTCGATGACGTTTGGCATCAATATTTAACAGCGAGCCTAGTGAATAAATAAAATATCTCACTTATGAAGCGTATTTCTTCTTCTTCTTCTGTTTGTAGATCTTGCGATCTGTTTATGCAGGTTATCAACTTTCTTCCTATGACGAAGACGATCAGCCTTATCTCCATCTCTTTGGTGGTCGTCTTGGTGGTCGACGGCCCTCTAGAGTCTCGTGCATCATGATATTAGGAATTCTTGTTGGATCCATTCTCTCGATGTGGTCCCTCCAGAATCATCTTCTCTGCCTACTCCATCTCACTATGTCTTCAATTTTGCAGGATTTGCGAATTTCTTCATTGGGTATCCTATCTCTAAGGGTTCTCCCCACAATAGGTTGCAATGTTCTCATTTCTGCTACTCTTAAGAGATGTTTGGTTCTGACGGTGTCATTATGGGCCTGTTGCATGTTTTATAAATTCTAACTTTGCTTTCTACTAGCATATGCTTATTGTCCCAGACAGTGTACCTTAGACATCCGGAGATAACTGCAGCTTTATCAGTCTTTTATTTAACAATACATATTAACTTTGTGCTGTTTCTTGCTCTATGAGGGTGCGTTGTTTTCCAGCTGGGAGGAGGGGGTTGCTCCTATGTGACGGGCCTTGTTCCTCTCCCTCTTGGCCATTATAATAATTTATGCAGTGGTTTTATTTATTTATTTAATATTATGAAATGCTTCCTAAACCTCGTCCTTTGTCCTACATGCCGAAAACTGTACTCTACATTTTTTTCCCCATCCCGCATTTGTCTGCTCTGCCTCTCCTGTTCTTCCCGCTGTATATTCCTGTTGGGTATCATTCTTTTTATCTTTTATATAATGTTCCTAAAATGTTCATGTATTATATATTATGCTTATTTATTCAATAAAGTACAGCGGAGCATAGATGTAAGATGGGGTAGATTAAATGTGGTCTGGCCCCCCCTTATTGTTACCGTATTTAAATGTAAGTCCCGGATGGACCGGGAACAGGCCCAGGGAGTGTACGAGCGAGGCTGACAAAAGGGCGCCGCTATGCCCTATAACAGCCTCGAGTATGTGGCGGGAACTTCTATGTTCCTTTAAAAAAAATACATATTAACTGTGAATTATTTTGGAGTGGGGTTTTGTTCTGAGTATTTTGAAAAGGACTCAGTTGTTTTATTAATGTTTGTAGAAACTGATATCCACCCCGCATTCTTACTGGTGAAATATTTCAGTATTTGCCGGAGCCGCCTTACCCGCCGCCCGCGGTGAAGGCGAAGTTTTCGAGCGGGGAGGCGATGTTCGTGGAGCCCGTGATGGGGCTGCTGAGCGCCCGGAGCCGACTGCAGCTCGGTGAGTATCAAGGCGCCTGGATGGAGCCGCCCACCATGGAGCAGGTGGGCCAGCGGGCCGGGCTCATCCTGTACGAGTCCTTACTGCCCGCCACTGCCGGCGACGTGGCCCTGTTAACGTTGCAAGACTTGAGAGACAGGGCGCTTATTTATCTTGATGGGGTACGTCACAGAAATTAATCGTTAAAGTGAAGAAGACACTAAGTACAAAAAAACCCCATAAAAAACAGTATTCATGAAATCTAATTGTATCTCAATCGAGACGAAGATGCAAACTGGAAACTGAATATGGTTGATCAAGGTGTTTACAGGACTTATGACCTGTCATTGGTTTGGTTAAGCGCACGCTTTATGTAATTACAACATTCCCCATTCCATCTATTTCTTTATGACCATGTAAGACAAATTTTGGAGGTTGTATATATGTTACAAATCTCTGCTTATCTTCACATGTCAGTTTCAATACGCCATCTATGTAGATTTGATTACATATGTTAATCTTTTTAAGATTAATCTATATAATCCACACACTAACGCCATCTATGGAGATTATTTTTTAGCATTTAGCAAACTACTTTATTAACACAATGTGAAGGCTATCGCCATTAGCGCATTGTTTTAGAAACCGCCTGGAGATATCACTCCTATCTATATGCCAAAGATCAAAGACAGGTCATAAGTCCTGTAAACACCTTGATCAACCATATTCAGTTTCCAGTTTGCATCTTCGCCTCTATTGAGATACAATTAAATTTCATGAATTAATCACCCACCATGGGCGAAAATCCAGTATTCGTATACAAGTATAAGTATACATTCACAAAAACAGTATGCAGTTTCGTTCTATATGTCAGGGCTGTTCAAACCAGATAGATCCTGGACCAATCCAAATAACTAAATAGATTGGAGGGCCGTACAAAATAAAATGTCTTTGACTTTGGTAAGAAGCCAATACTTGGTGGTTTGACTTATTTAAAAATTGAATTAAGCACTTTTTTAATACTTTGTACAAAAACCACTATTTTATGAGTACGTAGCGCCAACCGGTTTCACTCTGTAGCGAGCTTCCTCAGGACTATACATAAACAGTTTGTGTATAGCCCTAATTAATAAATAAAAACAAATGTCTGAAAACAGTTGAAGTTTTTATTCAAGCTCAAAATAAAAGAACTCTAGCGCCAATTAAATGAAAGCACTGCTATGTATAGACGGTTAAAATCTTCGTGAAATAAGAAATAAATGCAGAAATGCAAATTTGCGAGGCCGAAGACACTGTTAGTTGGAAGCGACAAATGCGAAAACACTGGAACGTGCGCGACTTTCGTATGCCAGAAAATAGGAACCCAAAGATAGCCTAAAGCGGCTCTTACACCATCAATATTATTGACATTACCAGTATTTATTACAGCAGTAGATTATTCCTTGAGGGTACCTAGACGCTTGATATTATTGACTATATTCCCTCCTTTTAAAAATTGAAGCCCCGAGATAAGAAAATCTGGATTTCATCAATATCGCTTCAATATCGACCGTCAATACTATTTTGACCGCCAAAGAATGATCAAATGCTATGTGTGGTCTGTTTTATTGTATGAATGTGGAACGTGTACCTTGAAAGTTAACTTAATGAACAGACTGGAAGCATTTGAAATGTGGCTCCGTCGCTGAAAGCTCAGAATACCCTGGACAGACATGGTTAACAATACCGAAGTCCTGAGGCGAGCTAGAGTTGACAGGGAACTGTTAACAACTATCAAGGTTCGAAAGATCTCACATTTGGGTTATATACTGCGTGGGGAAAAGTACCACCTTCTCCAACTGATATTGGAGGGGAAAATTGATGGGCGAGGGCCCGGTAGGAGTCAAATGTCGTGGCTGCGAAACGTGAGGGAGTGGACCGGCATCCGAAGTGTGGAGGAGCTTTTTCGAGCGGCGCAGGACAGGGACAGGTTCGCTGAGGTGATCGCCAACGTTAGGGGGACCCGACAGGGCACTTGAAGAAGAAGAATTGAATCTGAATCTGACATATAAGAAGACATATAATAACTTGAATCTGACATATAAGAAGAAAAGAAGATTAACATTAAGAAAAAACAAAATAATTTGATTAATATAATTAATTGAAAGTTGTCAAATGACACAACCATTTTGGTATATAATGCCTATACATGTTCTTTACATAATTCTTTTTTAATTGTTCTAGGAATTTATTGGTGCTCTAAGCAGACATGAGTCAATTTACTCGCTCCCTGTTATTGAAAGTTCGGGACACTCCATACAGATTATTGTGGAAAACCAAGGAAGAATCAATTTCGGTACTGGCATTAATGATTTCAAGGTCAGTTTTAGTATAATGTATTTAAATTTGTATTCAGCTCGACGGGTAGAAGTTCATTCATAAACCGAAGATCTGATATATAAGTGTAAGTGTGGCGATATTTTTTGCAATTTGATTGGTTGCCGGGTCGAATGCGCCGAACGGTCGTTAGTACGCTCCGAGACGTTGACGGGGGTGCACGCGTCTGGCTGCTCATATACTCGGTGATTCGAAAAATACTCGTTTTCCAGGGGTGTTTTTAAAATATTATTTTTATTTTTGATTAATCCCAAATTTACCTTGTATAAATTAGGAAAAGGACAGCCACTTTCAGGGCAAGCAAAGGAGATTGTATTAAATAGTCACAAATATCTTGAGGAATTATATAAGTCCAGCATGGGAACTTCTAGACACCATTAGCCGGGACACTAGATATTCCAAATAATTAAAAAATACCAACGAATGCTTTTGAATTTTAACATTTTATAGTATCATTATTGGAGTGAATCTCATCTCCACATTGTTTTAGCCGTCCTACTTTCAGGTAATTTTCCGAGAAACGTGCAAAAAAGCAGGTTTTTTAATTTAGTTTTTTTTTATATTACGAAACGACAAATACTCGGCCGCACACTTCGCCTGCCCCTTGTAAAACTATCATATTTTTGAAGACTTGTACTCTTGTACGGGACACGCGCGTATCCCTAACAGTTTGTACATTTTAGGTACATTATTTTTTCTCAAGCGCGTACGTGATATGGGATAGCGCAGAATGGTACAGTCAAAGTGAACGTATCACGTACGTTCAAATACGTGGGGTGGTTAAGTAAAATAAAAAGAGCGTCTAGATTTTTTGTAAACGCACTGTCATTGTGTGACTCTACACGATTGTGTACCCGCCGAGTAAAATTTATTTTTCTAGTTTATGGTTTATTATATATTTCTTATTATTAGCTGCTTGATTAACTCTCACGCAGGTAGCATATCTCGCGGGAGGCAGATATGATAGACAGCCATATTCTTCTATCCTGACATACTTCTCTACTTCTTTTATATACATGCACCGTGTCTTGCACGCATATACATTTTTCCAACTTAATATGCCCGACATTTAAAATTAGTTTGATGCAGTGGTGCCATGTTTTCCCCGTTTAATATATCTTTATTATACTTGAATGTTCACAATGGAGTTCTGGTCCCAACCCTAATGTATGGAAGCGAAGCATGGAACTGACAGAAGAAGGATGAGAGCAGAATAAATGCGGTGTAGATGAGGTCCCTAAGACGTATGTGTGGTAGAACGATATCAAATGTTGATATAAGAAAGCTATAATATGTAGAGCGGAAGAAGGTATTATGAACAAGTGGTAGCACGTAATTGGCTTTATTTATTATATTATTTTTCTTAATGTTTCTTAATTAATATATTGATATCGCTGTATGCTGCCCTTACTGAATAAATAAATAAATAACGTAAATGACAAAAAAAAATTATGAAAGGATCGCTGCGTTGGTTCGGACATATGGAGCGCATGGATGGAGGAAGAATGGTTAATGATGTAAATGGAGTACGGAGTCGAGGCAGACCGAGGAAAACATGGTATGACCAATTTAATCAAATTTTAAAGGTTGGTCATGTTAGAAGTCGGAAGAATCGACGTGCGTGTCTGACTCGCTGTATGAATGTGGAGGAACGTAGAGAGGTGTGCCAGGATATAGTAGTGTGGCGGTTTATTCTCTCTGCCTACTCTGATGGTTTGTTATTGTTGTTGTTATTATTATACTTTCTTCTCTTCATTATTAAATCGTTATATTTGTGATAAAAATTGTATATATTTTTAAATAATTTCCAAATTATTGCGAAATATTTTCAAGTAATCTGGAAAGATGCTCAAATTAGCCCTTATTTAAATATAGGATAAAACCGAAAGGAATGATAATTGTTTTTATCTTTACAATCGGATATTGAAATTTTACTGAATTTAACAATAATATCTACGCACATTTATGCCATAATATTGTATATATAATATTATAATTACTCAAAAATATATTCAACAATGCATTAAACTTTCTTATCAGAGCGAACTTTATTTTTTTTATTTTAAATACAAGCATGTTTCGGACACAAAAGCCCTTCATCAGTATTTTGTATATATAATATAAATATTTAAATAAATTTTTCATGAAGGTAGTCACTTTTGACAGATATTAAAATGTTTTTTTTTTCGAATAAGCGAATAATCTTTTCCGATGAGATGATTTGCGAACTTAGAAAAGTTATTATTAGAGAGACATTTTATGTGCACTTTTAATATTAATTTAAAGTTACGCCTTTTTCCTATATAAAAATATGAGCAATCATTACATTTCAGTTTATAAACTCCCTCTTCTTCTTCTTCTCTTCTTCTTCTCCTTATAGACCTTTGGTCTGTTCCTGAAATCAGGCTGGCCTCTCTTGGGAAGTTGATTCCCAACTATCTCTCCATCTCTTCGGCGGTCTTCCGGGGGAACGGCAGCCGGCAGGAATCTGATGCGCCACAGCGTGTGGGATTCTGGTGGGATCCATCCTCTGCACGTGCGCAATCCAGTATCTTCTGCGTTGTCTGCCCCATCTCACGATATCTACACCTTGCAGATCTCGTGGATAGCCGTGATCCTCACCCTATCTCGAATAGTCCTTCCTGCTATCATCCTCAGCGTCCTTATCTCTGCCACCCGTACTTTAGCCTTCGTTCTTGTGGTATCCGCTCTGGTCTCAATGCTATATTTCAGTATAGGCCTTACGCAGGTTTTATTATATATATTCTGACCTTACTGTGAGTTCTCATATACTTTTTCCATATTATATCCTTGAGACAACCTTATAAACTCCCGATTGGATAAATTATCTTTTTTGTCGTTATTATTTTTTTATTAATTTACCTAAATTATTATTTGTATAAAACGCGATTCTAATGTCATATGGAAAATGTTTTGAAATTATATTTATTAAAATTAAAAATTATATAAATTATTAATGTATAAAAATCTACAAAGTTATGGGGAAAATAGAAAAAAACTAAATAATATGTCAATATCGTATATAAAAGTGCTCGGAGTATTGTGAAGTATGTGTGTTAATTCGTATTTCTTTTCTGAAGGGCATCGTCGGAAATGTAACTCTTGGAAATACTGGAATATTTGACTGGAACGTGACCAGCTTCCCTCTAGAGAGTGTTGGAGGATATAGGCCGACAAATGAGTCCATAGATGTGGTGACGGAAGGCGTGCTCTTGGGGGGACCCGTGTTATACACTTCTCACTTCCAGATAGAAGAAGAAGAGGCTCTCGACTCATATCTGGACCTTAGTGGATGGGGGAAGGTAACTAATTTACTTAAATAATTATCATTCTTCTGCTTTATTTAGGACTGTCTTCTGTTATTTCTTGAAGCCTGCTCCTGGGATGTAGATGTCCAACTGTCTTGCCATCTTTTTGGTGGTCTTCCTGGAGGTCGATTCACTATTGTAACTTTAATTGCCGCTTTACATATCACTCTTTCAGAACATGCTCTCTCCACATGATCTCTCCAGTAGCGTCTTCTTAGTCTTCTCCATCGCACGACATCTTCCACATTGCAGATCTTTCTTATTTTGGAATTTCTTACTCTGTCTCGGAGTGTCGTTCTCGCAACGGATCGGAGATAATTATATTACAAATGTGTACTTAAGATAGATCAATCGTGGGAAGAAAAATTTGAATTGCCACACCTGATCTTTGAAGGCAAAATAGAGGGTCGACGAGGTGTCCATAGGAAAACATTCTGACTCCATAAGATAAGGGATGGGACTGGCTTAATGAGCTGTATACCGCATTACTCTTGGGCATGCTGGGGACCATAAGTCTGCAAATAAGGAAGGATCTTGGAGGATATCCATCTTTATGTTCCGGATGTTTATCTTCGACAATGTCAGAATATGTTATTTTATCTCCTAACATGCAAAACAAACCTTTTTCTGGTGATGCCGGTGGAGAGAGCAATCAAACTACTGAACATGCTCGCTTCGTTCGCTATTTCTAGTTTCGTTTACGTCGTTTACGTATTCTCTCTTTTCCATATTTATTTTTTCATTAATTCTCCCCATGTGTCCAAAACATCTCAATGGCTCATATTCCACTTAGCTAGAGCATTATCAGAGATATTTTAATACTGAGTGATGTAGGTCTGCTCGTCCCTGATCATTATCTTCGACAAAGTCTTCGTCAAAAACTTTTTGTTTCATTTTCATCAAATAGTATATATCATTGGTGTATTGGAATGTAGTTCTGTGACGCTTTTGATATGTTTAAATAAATAATTAAATGATATGAAATGAAATACCTTTAATATTCTTTAGGGATTCGTTTGGATCAACGGTAGACACTTGGGCAGGTACTGGCCAAACGAGGGTCCGCAAGTGACGCTGTACGTCCCTGGAGTCTATTTGGAGCTATATCCAGCCACAAACTTCTTAATGGTGATGGAGTTGCAGAAGGCTCCCTCTAACCAGACTGTCAACTTCCTCGATTATCCAATCGGAATTTAACTTTGTTACATTTTTTTTAATTCGTCTTTATACAAATTATTGCTTTTATCTTTATCTTACACTGATGTCATGTTTGGCTTACGGTTGTTTACACTAAGGCGCTGTTATGAACTTGGTGTGCACATCTAACTAAGTTGAAGGCTGCACATTATAAAGGTGTAAAGCGGTTTAAACATAAAGCAGAGAAAATAAGCAAAAACTGTTTTATGTTCCATATGTAATGTACCACGGGTGGCATATATAGGGTGACGTTTGAACTACACTATATTATTCAATCATGGCGCACTTTTGCACAGTTATTGGCCTTTATGTTTAATACCAATTGGCACCTTTGTAATGTCCAGCGTTCAGTTGTCTAATCTGATTTAAAATATGTTTTTATTACTCATTACTATTGTACTGAAGATGCTTTGTATGGGTTCCAACAATATATAAATAAATAAAAATCGCCATAAATCTGTAATTAATCCTTCAAAATAGTAATGTTTAGATACAATTTTAACAACTAAAATTAACTTAATCCACCATGACATGTAAGATCAAATGCAGAGCGGACATCAAATTACAAAAAAAAAGCTGGCAAGGCACTAGGTGATAGAATAAGGAATTCAAGGATAGATGAAATATGTGATGTCGGAGGTGTCGTTAAAGAGAAGATATTGGTACGCACACGGGAGAAGAATAGACTAACCCATACTCCCTTTCATTGTGTTACTCTGCCAACCCCAATGTACGAGTAGATGACCCCCGAGCAGACAACCAAAAAGATGGATCCACAGGTGGGAATCGACTTCGCAGAAGGACAATTCCTCTTAACTGAAAACCGAAACAGACTACAAGCCCTATACTAACAAGGGGAGGGCACGAGATAGGAAATAGATCGTGGTGGGATTTTGTATGATTGTAGTATCCTCTAAGAGTCGAATATAGTCAAAATAAGAAAGCCAGCCTATTCTAAAAAAAAATCAACTTTCAACCGTTGCTAAAAAAATCGCATGACGCGGGATTTAATCGGAGACCAGCCGGTTAACGAAGTAGAGAAGGTAGACTATGACGAAATAAAAAATTAATATACGAGTGAAGATTTTAAAGGCTTTTTGTGTGCTTTCTTACTTTGACTTTGGACGATGTACTAGATCCTGCAAAACCTCATTCTTAAGTCAATTTCCTATATCATGCCCTCTCCTTGTAAGAAGAAGAGAAAGACTTAGAAATATAAAACCCTTTCACCATTCAAAAGACATTTTAAATAAAATTTGACATTACATTTATTGTGGGCGTAATGGTGTAAAACTCCATTTTCAATCGGATATTTTGAAGTTCTCAGCTTCAAAGATCAATTTATTTATGGCCTAATCTTCTTATTTTTAAACCGTCTCTCCACGGCTGGATGTAGGCCTCTTCAAATGTTCTCCATTTTTCTCTATCCTGTGCGACTCTCATCCATCACCTTCCCCCGACTGAAATTAGGTCATAAGTCCATTTTTTGGGGGCTTTCACGGTGCCCATCTCACTCTTCCCTGTCTGGCGACATGTCCTGCCCATTTCCACTTTAGTTTGGCAACAAGGTCTATTATTACCATATATATATCGGCAAGCTGCGTTTTTTCTATTGAGATTCATGGGAATGTAATTTGGCCATATGCCCTAATAATAGGAAATATATCAAAATAGTTTCATTTCATTTCATTTATTTATTTTTACAAAGATTACAAATGCCTTAATCCAAGTCGTCTGCAACCTCACAATTAAATAATACGAATTATTTAAAAAATATACATAAATACTACGGCATCAGAGATAACAATCACAACATTGATATTACATCCCTGAGGCAAATCACACTATCACGAAATATGTAGACCTCCGAGGTGACTTGCGAATGAGATTGCTCTACTCACAGGCATAACCATTGGCAGGTTGGTTCTGCTGCGTGGTAAATAAAACAATCCGTGCTGTCCTTGACGAAGGTAGGTCCTAATTATCAGGAACAAATAGACCTACATCACTCAGGACATCCGAGTTATGTATACGGCCGCCAATCAGCTGAAAGAAGTGAGCTTCTAAGTGGATATTCCTCCGTCTCTCCAATGATTGGTAACTTAGCATACCTAGCAGAATAGAATTCAGTCGGAAAGAGTCACGGGTTATATAACCAAGCTCCCTGAGGTAAAGAAAGCGCAAAGAAAATGTCTGCACTCGCTCCACCATCGGAGAATATCGGATCCCATGCGGTGATCAAATAATGGAACTATATTCCAGCCGACTTCTTACCAGGAAATTATACAATACCCGTAATACGCGAGTGTTCGAAAATATCTGGGCATTCCTAAAAACAAATACACTACAGCATTGTAATGAAACTATTACATAGATCAAATATGTGAAGATTGAACGAAACGTTACAAGAAATATAAATCTTATTCTACAAAACATCTTATATATCTTGAAAAATATATTGATAATTAGAATACATTAAGATGTGTTGTCATTATAATAAATAAACAGAATCTATTGGTAATTTGATTTTCCATTAATATTTGTTAAGTGGAAGATTAAAAATGCATTGCGTGACAAATGTTGTAATTGCATTGTTTATCTTTGCAGAAAATTTCTATTCTACAAACCTACTTTTCAGGATACGTTGTAAAATTTTATATTCTAGACCATAGATTCTCTAACTTATAAGATCAATGGGCCCCCTTTTTAAAAAAGCGTCATTGAATATCAACAAGATTATGTGTACCTACGAGTATAATTATTATAATATATTCGTATTTTAGTTGCGTCGGTATAGTTGGAATATAATTTCTGCTTAACCCATATGAATCTTGAAAATATTGCGTATATAATGTATCGGGATGTTTATAACTGTAGGTACTTATTGTTGCTTTAAAAATCTAAAAACATTCATATATTAATTGTTGATTGAAAGATGATCTCCATATTAAAATGTTTAACACAATACATTTTATAATGCAATATAAAGGCGAAACATGTCATTCCTTTAAATTCATATAATAAATTCATTCGTATTAATTAACTTTTATACAAAACGATAGTTAAAATATACGTAATTTTATCGCAATACAATAACTTTGATAGAGAAATAAATACCTTCTTCTACGTCTTATTATCTTATTACCCTAAGTTTAGATCTTGGGGATCTGTTTAAGGGATCTGTTTACCTGGTGGGGATCTGTTTAAGGGATCTGTTTACCTGGGGATCTGTTTACCTGGTGGTCGACGGCCTTCTGGAGTCTCGTGCATCACGATCTTAGGAATCACCGCTGGATCCATCCTCTCGATGTGGTCCCTCCAGAATAGTCTTCTCTGCCTACTCCCCCTCATATTAAACCTAAAAACTAACTTAACGTTTTCCCGAAAGGGTAGGCAGAAAGATTGGACTGACACATTTTTCTTTCCTGACATATTTCTCTCGCTTCCTTAACATTCATACATCGTGTCATGCACGCGCGTCGATTTCCCGGACTCCTTACGTGACCGACGTTTAATATTTGATTTATTTGATCGTGCCACGTTTTTCTCGATCTTCCTCTATTTCTAGTTCCACATACATCGTTAACATATACTTTTTTTACCATTCTTTCTTCATTCATTCTTTCCACGTGTCCAAACCATCTTAATGATCTTTTCATTATTTTGTTCATATCACCATTATTCAAACCGCATTCACTTCTTATATTTTTATTCGACACTCTATCATACACAGAGTATCCACACATTCGTGAGATCTCATTTCTACTGCATTTATTCTACATTCATCCTTATTTTGCCAGTTCCATGCTTCGCATAAGGGTCGGTAGAAGAACACCATTTTGCACTGCCATTTTATCTATGTTGGAAATGTTTTTGTTTATATATCTCATATTTAACCATTAAATAAAATAAGAAATAAAAAAAATTCTGAAACATAAAGGTATTTTTGTTCCCGATGGTTTGTTACCTGCGACAGCGCCGACATCAATTGTTCTTTGTTCCGTCACGCAGGACCAACCTGCCTTTGGTGATGCCGGTAGGAAGAGCAATTCGGACGTTGAATTTAATCGTATCGGATTTGCACATTTTTAGTGTCCGTGAGGCAGTGTTCAAAAAATATATATTTCCAAATCTGGAATGAGTACTTCCTCACTGACGTCGACATATTCAGTTTATCAGTTTATTTATTCACTCAAAAGATATTACAAACATAATAACAGCTTAAGGCAGGGTAAAGAATCATGAATGCATGAGAGATGGTTCAACTTTAGGAAGACAAGATACTCTCTTAAGTTAAGAGTATTTTTCTTCTGAACGTACTTTCACTAATACGAAAGACGGCGATCTCCGAGGTAATATTGTTCAGCAAACTGATTGCTCTTCCCACCGGCATTATTAGAGGCAGGTTGGTTCTTGCGGCTGGAAGAAAGAACAATCTATGCTGGCGCTGTCGGAGATATCTGTCGGGAACAAAAAGACCTACACCCTCCAGCACGGCTGAGTTTTCAAAATATCCCCTAATTAATCTAAAGGAATGGGTTATGAGAAACCCGCCTCTTCGAAGCTGCAGAGAATTAGACCCTAACATTTTGAGATATCTCTAAGTTTCATAACGATATTGTATTTTTGTTAACCGTTTTGTGTCCAAATGAGTCGCCTAAATGGTTTTCGTCGTATAAGATAAAAATATATATTAACCTTTACCATTCATTTGTCGAATGCTAGCCGACATCGCTACATGTACGCTACAACTCATTTGTCGGCTGGCGGCCGACAAGATAAGGCTTGCGCGCGCGGTTTATTTTCGCGCGCCAAATTTTACTATAAAATAGTCCTATATAAAATAAAACTATAAAATTCACATAACCTAAAATGGCGGGAACTTCGCGTGATACGTCATGCAGAGGATCGATTAGAGTACAAGCCCCACTTCATTGCGAAACTGGACAAAGGTTCTAAATACTGTACTGTGTGCAGTAACAGAAAGATTCCAGGGGGAAGACGGGAAACAGTGTGGTTTTATGAGACCTGTTCCAGAAAACATGGTCTCCATCCTGGAGAATGTTTTAAAAAGTACCATACTATGAAAAACTATAAGTAGTCCATATTGTTTTTTGTAAATTGTTTTTTATTTGAAGAATAAATCATTACAAATGAATTTTTAACGATTTTTTTGTAACCACCTATCAATAAAAATATTTTGACATTATTTAAATTAGAGTTTGCTGACAAACAATATAAAAAAATAATGGAGTGGTAAGGGTTAATAATAATCACTTCGGTGTATTTTTATATATTAAATAATCATCTTTTTACGCATTCACACTACCGTATTGCGATTAAATCATTCTAGTGCTTACCAAGGGACGGTATCACACACTTTGGGAATCTCTACTCTATACTATAGTAACAATGCCTTTGACCCCACTATCCACGAGTCTACTAATATGAGTTATTATGGAATAATTACAAGATACGTATCATGTACGTATGGTGCAAGGTAGTATAGTATATGTAATAGTATCAATTATCTGAAAAATTGCACGATTCTCATGCTTGTTCATTGTCCACAAGCATCGCAAAACTAACTAAGCGCACCCTTTCAAGTAATTATTAATATTATAATACAAAACATTCACACGGTAACAATAAGTCAGATGCAGCAAAATTGCAGATGTTACTCTACTTGAATAAAATGATTAATATCTAACATTATTTTCTTAATTGAAATTACTTGGTAGAAGTTCATTACAAATAGCAAAAAAAAATGTATGTGTGGGAAGTCTTTGGCGTCATAAAACAAAAAACAAAAACAAGAAACACTTTTAAATATAAGTAAAAATTTTCACTGATAAAATTTTCACTACACAATGTGGAAAAAATGATTTAATTATATCTCTACTATATTCGCCTTCACTTTGTGTTGTGGATTCATACGAGTATTTGAATAAATATTGCTGCAGTTAGTATGATATTACAAAATTTAAAAAAAATTGTAGATTGAAAAAGGTTTTGTTATAATACCCCCATGTCTCGCACGAGACACACCGCGAGCCAAGTTTTCCACCTTCCTGTTTATCGCACAAACTACGCTCTGAGCGCGGCACTGTATCGAATCTGTGATATCTACAACAAGCATTTTGGAGACATTGACGTCTTTCATTTGAGCGAGCGAAATTTTAAAAAAGTGATCGGAGCAACATTTCGGCGCGGATGTGACCACGATGTAACGTGATATTATAATACTTGTATATTACTTTTTATTTTATTTTATCTTAATTTTATTTTTTATTTCCAGTACTATAAGTATTTTAACTCTTAAATATTATGTATACCTTATTTTGTCTTGGTTTAACTTCAATCTTGTTTCTCACTATCATTTGTTGATTGTTAACTATTATTTTTAATCTGTGGTAGCATGTAATTGGCCTTATTTTAATTATTCTAAATGTTTCTTTTATATATATATGTTATTGATATCGCTGTATGTTACCCTTGATAAATAAAAAAATAAAAAAATGCAAACATGTCTGTGATAATTGAAATAAAGTGTTGTAAAGTAAAGTTCACAAATATTTGGTCTTCAAATATTCTGGTCAAAATTCTCTGGCATATAGAATGGAATAATACTCCTAGCGGCTTCTAACAATATGTTGGTCAACAGCCTTCACATTGTGTTAATAAAGGTAGTTTGCTAAATGCCGAAAATCATTCACCATAGATGGCGTTAGTGGGTCGGTTGTATAGGTTAATTCTTGAAAAAATTCACTAGTGCAACCAAATCTACATAGATGGCTGACTGAAACTGCCACGTGAAGATAAATATGGATTTTGAAGTATATATACATCTTCCAAAAATTTGTCATGCATGATCACAAATAACAAAGGTGGAATGGGGAATGTTGTAATTACATAAAGCGTGCGCTTAACCCAACCAATGACAGGTCATAAGTCCTGTAAACACCTTGATCATCCATGTTCAGTTTCCAGTTTACGTCTTCGTCTCTATTGAGATACAATTAAAATTTGAATTAACCACCCTTTGGTGTAAATCCAGGATTTGTATACAGGTATAAGTATACATTCACAAATATTTGGTCTTCAAATATTCTGGTCAAAATTCTCTGGCATATAGAATGGAATAATACTCCTAGCGGCTTCTAACAATATGTTGGTCAACAGCCTTCACATTGTGTTAATAAGGTAGTTTGCTAAATGCCGAAAATCATTCACCATAGATGGCGTTAGTGGGTCGGTTGTATAGGTTAATTCTTGAAAAAATTCACTAGTGCAACCAAATCTACATAGATGGCTGACTGAAACTGCCACGTGAAGATAAATATGGATTTTGAAGTATATATACATCTTCCAAAAATTTGTCATGCATGATCACAAATAACAAAGGTGGAATGGGGAATGTTGTAATTACATAAAGCGTGCGCTTAACCCAACCAATGACAGGTCATAAGTCCTGTAAACACCTTGATCATCCATGTTCAGTTTCCAGTTTGCGTCTTCGTCTCTATTGAGATACAATTAAAATTTAAAGTGCAGCTATATTTTTTTAAATTATTTATCATTGATGATTAACTTCATCATGTAATTTCGAAACGTTTGACTTGTTTTACTATTATTCGTATAAATTATTATTATTATGTCTGGTACTGGTGCTTTCTCCTTGTTTAATATTTTTTACAAATAATATTGCTCTAAATATTCGAAATTACCCCACTAAAATGTGACGTTTTTTGGTACTATTTTATATTTTTACGACTAACTTCATTCGTGTCTCGTTTTATGACATGCGTACGAACAAACTTTTTTAAAAACGTTTTGACTGCAAATGACCCCAACCGTAAAATGTGGGTTAATTAAGTAATACGAATGAAAACGTCTGTTTTCTAGAAGTTTTATTATAATTTATGGGAATGACAGGTTTCGACTATCTAAGGCACATTTAATAATGTCTTAGATAGGCGAAACTTGTCATTCCCATAAATTATAGTAAAACTTCTAGAAAACAGACGTTTTCATTCGTATTATTTAGTAACACTCACTCTTCTTCAGCCTGTTGTTGCCGCCCACTCCACCACGTAGACCTTCTATCGTAATTTCCAGGTTGTCATGAGAAATCAATTGTCTCATGTTATCTTTGTTTTTTGTACAGATGCTTATAAAGCACCTACATACATGAAAAATGGGATGGTGGTCTAGGAGATGGAACTCTTGGCTCCTGATCCGAGATTTGGATTCGAGCATTAAACTAAATAACTAACTAACTAACTAACCATCACGCCATTTCCCCGGAGGGGTAGGCAGAGAGGATGGATCGCCACATTGGCCTGTCCTGGCATACCTCTCGGGCTTCCTCTACATTCATACATCGTACCATGCACGCACGTCGATTATTCCGACTTCGAATGTGGCCGCCTTTTAGTAATTGATTAATTTGGTCATGCCATGTTTTCCTCGGTCGTCCTCGGCTTCTTTTCCCACTCACGCTGCTTGTGTACAACTTTTTAACCATTCTACTCTCATCCATTCGTTCCATATGTCCGAACCATCTCAGGGATCATTTTTTAATTTTATTCATGATGCAGTCATCTGCCTTACATTTCTTTCTTATTTCATCGTTCGGTATTCTATCATACAACGTTTTCCCGCACATTCTTCTTAGTGATCTCATTTCTACGGCGTTTATCCTACTTTCATCCTTCTTTTGCCAGCTCCAAGCTTTACTTCCATACATGAGGGTTGGCACTAGAACTCCATTGTGTACTGCCATATTTGCTTCTGTGGATATATTTCTATTTGCAGTAATGACTTTGAATGCGCCATTTATTTTATTCCCAGCACCAACCCTTCTTTCGACGTCTTTCTCTATTTTTCCGTCTCTTATAAACATGCTTCGCAGATACGTCAATTCAGTAACTTGCTCCAATTTCTCGATCATCGCACTTATATCACAAACCGCCATACATTCTTCTTTCTCGAAAACCATCACTTTAGCTTTAGACACGTTCATCACCAAGTCACTCTTTTTGCATGCCACATACTCGTACATCCTTGACACTAAGACTTGCAAATTTTCTTTACTGTCAGCGATTAACACAGCATCGTATACTAACTAAATATTTACAATAAATAATTTTTATTCTATTTCCTTTTTTTCAAAGAATTTCTACCAAGATATTTCAAATAACAACATCAATACATACGATAATGATAACTGATACAATTCTTATTTATAATCGCTATTGCTGATTTCGATAATAATCCATTGTTTGAGGTATATGTACACTCATTGAATTGACTAGATTAACACAACAAAATGTTGATACGATCTATATATTATGTAGATTTGATATTATAAGTAATATTTAAGGTCTTTACATTAAGTGCTTTCATATAATTAACGAAATGAGAAATATTTATCTCTTGTGAGCTAGTAAAAGATGATAAGATATCTCACAAAACAGGTTTCTGATTGTTTTCACACCAATAATCGAATGACATGTTTCGTTTGTCTAAGGTACTATGAAAGTTTTTTGTTTTGTTTACAACAGGTCATTTGAACCCAATTACTGTGTATAATTTGTTTCAGCTATTATATTGACGACCTTCGTGGCCGAGTGGTAAGTGCATTGACTGCCACCCCGAAGGTTCCGGGTTCGATTCCCGGCGAGGGCAGCGTGATTGTCACGCGTCTTCGGTCTGGTGTAGAATTCACGTGACAATAAAATGGTGATAGATTAGCTACCTATCGCGTGTCACGAGAATCACTATGATAGCTATAATACCCTTCACATCGATTTGGCTCATGCTGTCATGATGTAAAGAGCAATTCAACAAAATAATAATAATATTGATTATTATTATTATTATTATTATTATTATTATTATTATTATTATTATTATTTAAAGATTATTGATAACAGACCAAACACAGTGTGACAATTACACTGCCATCGCCGGGAATTGAAATCGGGTCCTTCGGTATTACAGTCAGAGTTCTTACCATTCTGCCACGAAGTATTTTGATTTGATTTGATAATGCTTAAGGGGTTAGGGGCAGTCAGAGGTATGAAAAAACAAGTATTTTCAATATTTTTTTTGTCAGTAATTTTATTTATTTTATAAAACCAAAATTATAAAATTATTAAATTATATGTTTTAACTTAATTTGAACAAAATTAAAAAAAATCATATACAATAAAGGTGCTGCCATATTTGTTGGACGCTGTTCCATAATTGGTGCTTTGCGGTGACCATTATTACTTCTTACAGGTTCATCTAAAATCATTCAAATAAAAATATATTATTTTGATAGTTAATTAGTGCCAGATCGAAGATTTTTTTTTAAATGAACAAAATGCCGGCCTCTGATAATTTACTTACGAATTTTCAAGGAAAAATGCAACATGTTTACAAAAAATAAAATAAAAATCCTTCGATCAGGCACTAGATTAACTATTAATGTAATATTTTTTATTTATTTGATTGATTTAAGATGAACTTGTAAGAAGTTATAATGGTCACCGCATTATGGAACAGGATCCAACAGATGTGGCGATAACTTCATAAATAATTTGTATATTTTTTTCAAATTTCGGTCAAATCAAGTTAAAACATAATTTAATAATTTGATATTGTTGGTTCTAAAAAATAAATCAAATTACTGTAAATTTTTTTAAATTTAAAATACTATCTTTTTTCATACCGCTGACTGCCCCTAACCCCTTAAGATAGACGAAACTTGTCATTCACATAAATATAATAAAACTTCTACAAAACAGACGTTTAAACAACTAATCATCATAATGTTTCTCCGGAGGGGTAGGCAGAGAGGATGGACCGCCAAACTGTTCTATCCGAACATAACACACACGCTAGTCGATTGTTCATACTTCGAACATGGTCGCCTTTCAGTATCTGATTAATTTGGTCAAGTCATGTCTTCTTTGGCCTTCCTCGACTTATTTTTCCATTCATACTACTTGCATTTGCATATCTTTTTAACCGTTCTTCCCTCATCCATTCGTTCCATATGTCCAAACCATCTTAGGGACCATTTATTAATTTTATTTATGATGCATTCATCCGTCTTACATTCCATTCCAACTTCGTCATTGGGTATTTTATCATACTTGTACATTGTTTTTCTGCACATTTTTATAAGTGAAGTTTTATTATAATTTATGGAAATGACATGTTTCGCCCTTCTAAGTCATTATCAAGTGCATGTGTATCTTATTTTTCACTTAGAAATATTTATATTGTTCTTATTATTTAAATTTATCTTTAAAGATAAAACTAGATAATATTGTAATTACAATTTCTGAAATATTATACAACTACATGCAAATATTAAATAATTTAAATATATTTCACAATATCAGGTTGTTAGTGTATTATCAGTGTTTGTTCAAAAGTGTTTGTTCACTCCTCAAGGAGTGCTACATGTATTTTTCTTTTGAAATAAGTAACACCTGAATACCAGGTAAGTTTCAACCATAAATATATAAATTATTTACAAATACAAGCACTTGTTTTACATTTGAAACATTCAGTAACACAATGGTAAGATACGGAAGTACAGTATATAATACAATAAGGTGAAATAAACTCCCTATCTGTGACAATGAGATTATTCAAAAGAGTGGTCGAATCAACGAAAAATGATCTTCATTATAAATTCTATCAATCACGTAATTTTGATTCTCAAATGAACATAAATATTTTGAAAGCATTTTTTGACTATTTATTATGTATGAACATTTAACAAGTTTAGAAGATTAAAAAAAAACATCATTCAAGCATAAGTAATAGATATAATTAAATGATTATATTTATTGATTCTTTAACATTTTTGAATTAAATATTTAAAAGCAGTAAAAACCGGAAAATACCGATCAACTTGAAACGAAAAGTCTATGAAACCTGCGTTCTGCCAGTTGGTACTTATGGTCTTGAAACTGTAACATTGTCCAAACAAAGTGCCGAGAAACTACGAGGACCAAAAGAGCCATGTTAGGAATAAGCCTAAGAGACAGAGTCTGAAATGATACGGTGAGATAAAAAAACAAAGGTCATCGACATCATCCACCGGGTGGCGACTCTAAAATGCATTGGAGACCGTGGACGGCAAAGAGAAGTGCAGGGCGACCGCACCTACGGTGGAAGGATGATCTGAACAGACACGTCGGAATAACCTGGATGCAGTCTGCACAAGACATAGTGACATGGAAGTGGATGGAGGAGGCTTTTGTCCACGAGTGGACGGGAATAGGCTGAGGAAGAAGAAAAATAAATAAAAACTAGTAACAAGAATTTATCAATGAAAATGAAAATGGCAGTTTGCAATAGAGTTCTGGTTCCAACCCTTATATTTCGAAGCGGAGATTGAAACTAGTGAAAGAAGGACGAGAATAATATAAATGCGGATATAGAGATGAGATCGCTTTGACGTATGCGTGGTAAAATGATGAATGACAGAATTCCAAATGCTGATATCGGAAAGGTACGTAGATCGAATAAAACAGTATGGATCACTGCAGTGATTTGGATATATAGAACGAGTATTTAAAATAAATAATGGCTAAGAAAGTACATGCTAACGATGTGAATGGAGTATAGAGTCGAGGAAGATCGTCAGAGAATCAAGCATCGACGACCGAATCTAGAGAAAATTTTCACGATAGAATAGTGTCCACTCTCTCTGCCTACCTCTCTGAGGAAATGCTGAGGCGTGATGGTTAGTTGTTTGTTGAACTTTCTAGAATCTTTAATATATTTTATCAGAGTAACATATTTCAGCTTGCTTGGGATTATATTAAATTAATTTAAAATCATTACAATTATATTTAACATCTGTCAATTAACTACTTTGACTGGTAAATGTATTTTTTTCAGAAGACAGATTAAACATGAAGATGAAAGCGCATATGTCCTATGGACAGACGAATATGTGGAATTTACTAGGCCTTTTGCTTATTTTCGCACTAATAGCAAATAACAAGGCCGAAAACCGAACATTTTCTATAAATTACGATGAGGACTCTTTCTGGATGGACGGAGAACCATTCCACTATGTGTCTGGCTCCCTGCACTACTTCCGCAGCCCCCACGAGACCTGGAGGGAGCGCCTGCGGACTCTCCGCTCGGCGGGGCTCAACGCCGTGTCCACGTGAGGCCCCCGTCCATACTAACTCCAACTATCCGATTAGCGGCCAGGCTACTATACATTCGTTTCTGTTCTAGGTACGTGGAATGGAGCTTCCACGAACCAGAGAAGGGAGTATACCGCTGGACCGGAGATCACGACTTGGTGAAATTTATTGAGATTGCTCAAGAAGAAGATTTGTACGTGATTTTAAGACCAGGGCCTTACATTTGCGCCGAAAGAGATCTGGTAATAAAAATTATGAATTTGGATTACTCGTAATAGGTGACTACCGGGTGTACGGGTATTGTGGGTGATTTACGAATTACTTTATGCATGCAGTCGAACTTGGTTGGAACTTGGAACAAGAAGGAATTGACCGGCTGAATTTGCCCGTCATAAGCGTTTTTTTTAAACCTGTATCATTGATTCTCATGTGGTATGTATTACATAAACTTTTTGATTCTGTGTACAAATGGATTGTGTGATCCGTGGTGTGTGAAATCGATGCTTTTGACATGTGGTGCTGGCGACGAATGCTGCGTATACCCTGGACGGCAAGAATAACAAACCAGTCAATCATTGATCAGCTGGGTATCAAGGCAAGACTCTCGCGGATGTGTTCTCAGAGAGTGCTGAAATATTTTGGACACATAGCCCGGAGAAATCAGGACAACCTTGAAAAGCTCATCATCATGGGCAAAGTGGAGGGAAGGCGACCACAAAGACGACCACCGAGCCGCTGGTCCGATCAAATCAGGGATCTGACTGGCCTCTCATTAGCTGCAGCCAACAGGAGCGTATGGCGTACCATGGTCAATGGTTTACAGAATGGACTCGGCCCTCAATCTTGAGGAAACGACTGAGAAGAAGAAAAGTATTTGTGATATCATCAACTTCATCATCAGCCTGTATCCGTCCATTTCTGGACGTAGGTTTCCTCCATCTGCACCTATGTCTGTCTATCTTGGGCAACACGCATCCATGTTGTACCGGCGGTTACTTTCTTTCTTTATTAGTGCCTATTTTACTTCAACCATTTAAATTATTAACATTTCACCACCAGAATTCTACATGTTTTTGCCTCTACTTTATATATGCGTTCATTTTAGGGTGGATATCCATACTGGCTTCTAAATCTTTATCCCAATATAAAACTGAGAACGAGTGATGCAGGTGAGTTGCTTACATTATTTTATTAAATTTTACTAGAAAACTCTGTCATAACCCTTTTACAGATTTCTTATTACCCCTTCCAATTAAAAACACTAAACTATTATCAAATCAGTTTATTTCATTAATAGACATTACAAAATTAAGCTTTAAGGCATCTTTTGAGAACAGGTACATTAATAATTTGTATATACAATAGTATAGGTAATACCAGAAACGCATGAGAGATGGTTCGACATGATGATTCGCCAAAAGAGCATTTGCCTTCTGAACGTACTTTCACTAATATGAAAGACGTCGATCTCCGAGGAGACCGCGTTCAGCAGATTATTTTCTCTTCTCAAGGGTGTCACTAGAGGCAGGTTGGTTCTGGCGGCCGGTAGATAAAACAATCTATGCTATCGCTGTCGGAGATATCTATCAGGGGCAAAAACCCGAACATCCTCCAGCATGGCCGAGTTCTCGAAATATCCCCTGAGTTATCTTAAGAATCTAAAGGTCTAAAGAAATGCCCAACTCTTCGAAGCTGCAGAGAGGCATTTCATTTCTTAATAAAATGCCGTGGGATAGAGCCACGGAGAGCCACCATACTCCCTCATGTAGAGATACCTCAATTTTTTTTTCTGACTCCTCTCCAGTATAACGACATAATATTATATTGACGACCTTCGTGGCAGAGCAGCAAGAACCATGACTACCACACTGAAGGTCCCGGGATAAATCCCGGCGATGGCAGTGTGATTGTCACACTGTCATTGGTCTGGTGTAGAATTATTCATCATACATTTATATCGCACATTCATTTCCACCGCGTTTACTCTACTTTCATTCTTATTTTAATGTTCCATGTATCACTTTATAAAAGTATTCATAAATTATAAGATTAATATTAAATTACGGTCACGTGAAGAGTCGAAGAAATCGACGCACGTGCATGACATGATGTAGAAATATTGAGGAAGGGAGAGAAAGATGTCAGGAAAAATCAGTGTGGCGGTCCATTCTTTCAGCCTGTCTCTTCGTGGAGACTGCTTGATAGTTATTTATCAACTTTCTTTGAAATTATTGTGTTTTTAATCTAATATATTTTTTCTGTTTCGACACTTTTAGACCACAAGACGGAAGTGGCTATTTGGTACACGGAGCTCATGTCTAGGATCCAGCCTCTACTATATGGTAACGGTGGGCCTATAATCACTGTTCAGGTACTTCAGTTGCTATTTATACTATAGATAAGCATGGAAAAAATCTATATTAAAAAACGATTCTTTCCTGGTGTAGGACTTGACTACTAATCATATTTTAAAATACCCCACCCTAGGAATGGCTTTTGTCTTACCCAAAATCTTATTCATGACTATTTTTACGAGTACTTCAAGACAAATCTAGTTTGTATTCTTCTACTTCTTTTTCTTCAGCCTTCTTTCCTTCAATGCTGGATATTGGTCTCTTCCATTTTTATCTCCACTCGTCCCTGTCTTGTCCTTTCCGCATCCAGTTCGTTGAAGCTTTTCAGGCAATGTCATCAACCCAATTTTAGGTGGCCTTCCAACACTCCTTTTCTTTGTCTAAGGCTTCCATTGGAGTATTTTGGATGTTCATTTCGTACTGCTCTGTCTGGCTATATATCCAGCCCAATGCCATTTTATTTTAATTGTATGATCCATGACGCCAGCAAATTTGGTTCGGCGTCTAATTTCTTCATTTCGTATTTAATCTCGAAGATTCACGCCGAGCATTTGCCATGGATCGGAGGGAAGAAGGCTGAAGCAGACAAATAATATGGCGTGAACAATGTATCATTGTTCACGCAACAATAAGTAAGTTGTGATTTCAGGTAGAGAACGAGTTTGGATACTTCTCTATATGTGATCACGAGTACATGGCCTGGCTGGCGGAGCTGACCGACTTCTGGGTGAAGGACGCTGCTGTCCTCTTTACCACGGACGGGGCCCACGAGGGAGCGCTGACCTGCGGAAGCACCCCGGGAGTATATGCCACTGTTGATTTTGGGACTGGTTAGTTACTACATAAAGAAAATAAGGCTGAATTAATTTGATTACCAAACTTTGTTATTCAGAAGTTTGATAATTTTACGAAATGGATGTTTATATTTTACATCCTGCTAGACAGACCTGCCAGACTTTACAGACCCAACACATCGTCCTGGAGACATCATGTTAGTAGGACAGACCCCACTTAATGAGAGTAATGGTAAAGACCAAGAATATATCCTGCTGGTGGACTAGACGATGTTTGATTATTCTCCTCTCTAGAGCAAGTACGGCTATCATTTATGGTCACATTGACGACTGTATAAAATTTATAATAAAACTGATCACCTTCTTCTTGACATGATCTTGATCATGTCAATGGTAAGCTTGTCTTACAAATAGTAGGAATGGACCTAAAAGGTCACTCCACGTTCGGCCGACTGTATGTCGTTTTCAGGGGCGCCTGGTGTTATATAATAGTAACACCACACGTGGAGGCATCTTCCTCACCACACCAAGATGAATTATTACGTTAATTTATTGTCTATTTTGTAGGTCAGGATGTCTCTGAATCATGGCAAAACATGCGGGAGTTCTCCCCGAGAGGTCCGCTGGTAAACTCTGAGTTCTACCCCGGCTGGATTACCTACTGGGGAGGGGAGGCTGCCAGGGTGCCGGAAGAAGTGGTGACCAGGTCCCTAGACTTGATGCTCAAGGATGGTGCAAATGTCAACTTTTACGTGTTTCACGGTGGCACTAACTTCGAATACAGCGCAGGTATAATAATATAATAATCATCAAATAAAATAATAATTCACGGAAGAGTGTGGATCCTGCGTACTTACATCTTGTAGGTTGCTTAGACACAGTGATACTTTTTGTTTTGTTGACTGATATAGCCATATTTAGCCTTTGTGATACTTTGTGGAATTTGTACAACATTCTTTGCAGGTCATCTTCAGACTCTGCTATTAATTCGGCGTCGTCTGCATAGCAAATGACGTTCACAATTTTACTGCCCATTATATAACCTAGTCCCAAGCCAGCTACCTATTCTATGATTTCGTCCATAATAAGATGGAACAGAAAGGGGCTCAAACTATCTCCCTGTCTTATACCATCGCTTGCAGGAATTTCTCTAGACAGTTTATTATCAACCTTAATTTTTAATGTCAGATCAAATGTTAAGTCAAAGTTAAGATCTTTATAGCAAGTGTTAAAACAACAGCCATCTACGGAATTGAGGCAAGATCAGATACCTCCAGAACAAAATCTCCGATAAGAATAAATATACATGATCTGACATTTATGTGATTTTTGTTAAAATATGAATTATTTATTTAATTTAATATGGCATTTTAAAAACTACAAATTGAGTGCTCCACGTGGAAATAATAATAATATTTTCACTCAATGCAGTTGTATATGAATATTGTTAATTGATACGAATCTTTAAACTATTTTGACTAGGAGCCAATTCTGACCCATACATCCCTGATGTCACCTCCTATGACTACGATGCTCCTATGACAGAGGCCGGCGATCCTACCTCCAAATATTTTGCGATTCGAGATGTAGTTCTTCAGGTGAATATTGTTTGTTTAGTACATATTTTGAAAACGAGTGTTGCAATAAGGTTAGTTTTTGTTATACGTGTTTGTTTTCATTTCAGTACCTACCAGAGCCACCATATCCGCCTCCAGAAGTGAAACCGAAGTGGTCCCATGGAGCGCCTTTGAATATGGAGCCCGCCCTCAGTCTAATGAGCTCGGTAGGACGGAATCTGCTTGGCCGACCTACTCGAATGTTTGAACGCCCTCCCACACTAGAGGCCTTAGGTCAGCGATCGGGTCTCACCCTTTATGAGACCCAGTTCTCTGGAAGTAAAGGAGACTTAGCGTTGCTTACACTGGAGGATCTTCGAGACAGGGCGTTGGTTTATCTCGATTGGGTCAGTATCGAAGATATCTTGATAATCTGATATTTTCACCCTTATGTATATATTGCATGCGTTATAAATAAACGAATTATAATTTTTAACAGCATTTCATCGGAGCCTTGAGCCGAAGCGATAATATTTATTCGCTTCCAATTCTGATCGACCAGTTTAATTTTGTGCAAATTCTTGTTGAAAATCAGGGAAGACAAAATTCAGGCGTGAATGATTTTAAGGTTAGTCAGGAAACTTTAATATTTAAATTGATAATAATTTTGTACTGGAATTAAACAGACATTAATAAAACGAACTTAACATGTAAATATATTTGTGGTATTAGGGTATTGTAGGAAATGTCACACTTGGATCAACTCAACTCCTCAATTGGGATGTGACTAGTTTCCCGCTCGAGAGTGTGGATGGACTAACACCCGCTATAGACGAACTGGACGTGCCTTCGGAGGGTTCGCTGACCGGAGGTCCTGTTTTATACACTGCTAAGTTTCATGTTCCGGAAGGAGAAGTTCTGGACACTTATTTAGACGTCACTGGATGGAGTAAGGTGAGATGTCAAATAAAATAAAAATGTCGCTAGTGTCACTGACTATAAATTTGTATTTATTTATTCCATTTGTCGTTTTAGGGACTTGCTTGGGTTAATGGTAGACATCTGGGCAGATACTGGCCAGTAGAGGGTCCGCAGGTCACGCTCTATACCCCTGCGGCATACCTGAAGCCGTACCCAGAAGAAAACTTCATTGTCTTACTTGAGTTGCAGAGAGCAGCCGATAACCAGACCATCAGTTTCATAGATTATACAATCGGAATTTAGAGTTCCAAATCTTTGCTTACTTTCTAGAAACCGATTGACTTGCATACACGATTCATTCTCTGAAATTAAAAGAAAAAGTTTTTCACTCTATTGCATATTTATTCTCTCTTCTCATCTTTCCTAGACACATACTCGTACTATCTATCGGGGTCGGCTCTTCTAATAGTACTTCGGGTAGTTTTTAGTAATTTACAATATTTTCATGTCATGTTTAACAGTTGACTGCCAAGTTGCCGGAGGCCGACGCTGTCCTCTCCTACCATAATCTAATTGAAGGCCTTCTTGGACAATGTGGTCCTGGCTCCTTCTACAAACATGTCCATACTATTTAGATGACCCTCCGTCACCCTTTCCACTACACGAGCCATTTCGAAGTTTCCCCGGATACATACAATCGTTTCTTACTTTATTTAGCCTGATAAGTGCAGCAGTCAACCTAAATTTCCTCTTGGTGTTTTACAACCCATCTTTTAGAATCGTAGAGCATGGCTGGTCTTTCTCTCATTTAGTTTGTATTGGTACTTTGTTGTTGATTTCCAGTCGTATTTCCTTTTTGACCACTCATTGCGAAAATAAATAATTTGTAGCTGTTGTGCTCTTCGAAGCTAAACCATGACTAAAACAAGTTCGACAAAATATTCAATAACTATAGAAATTTCCTTTTAAACCTGTACAAACTTGTCTATACTTGTATGAACGTATATTTGTATAGAAGGGTCTCAGGTATCAAGCCGACTGTATACAACAGGCGCAGCCTTCGACTGCCAACTCAGCGCTCCGAACAGTTGGTTCTTCTAACTGCTGTATCTTTATAACGACTTCGAATTTAAAAAATCACTTTACCACCGTATTCTAGACATATAAAGGAAGCAATTTATGAAAGATTTTTTTTTTTTTTTGAATCCTTCACCCTTAATACTTTTATAAGGATTAATTGTATCTCAATAGAGACGAATATGCAAACCGTTTTCCGGGAAGAAGTACTTAATATATAGTGAAAAATTTTGGTCCAAGGACTAATCCCTGTGGCATACCAATGGAAATGTATACAATATATGAACACTCATATAATTCAATGCCCGTATATATTCAAATATATTTGTACGTTGTATATGTATATTATATTTAACTTCAGATAACGTGTATGCATATGTTACGTAATTTAAACTAATCTTTTTATTGATTTCGTAAAAGGAGATATGATGAATATTATGTTCGTATTAAGTGTTACACTAAGATTTACAACATACATTTTTTCCCATTTATGACATGTAAGAAATTGTACATAATCCTTGGTTTATTTTGAGCGTGCATGCGTCAATTTCTTCGAACTGAATAATTTTATTACATAACAAAAAAATATTTAATACCTACTAACCAACCATACCGCCATCTTTCTTGACATACTTCTCTCATACATTACGTCATGCACGCTCGTCCATTTCAACGATTCCTCACATGGCCGATATTAAATATTTCGTGAGTTAATCATTCGATTGATCGTGCCACGTTTACCTCGGTCTTCCTCTATTTCTATTTAAGTTCCGTTTACGAATTTATTCATAATATCTGTCTATCTTATAATTTCTAAACTAACTTACTAACTAACCATCATGCCGTCTCCCCGAAAGGGTAGGCAGAAAGAATGGACTGTCACACTTTATAATTTCTAAGATAATTAATTTTCTATTTATTCTAATTAACGTATTTCGTATCAGGGTATGTGACCTTGTAATGATGTAAAAGGAACAAGAATAAGAGCTTTTTTTGTTGCTGTTATATTTATGATACATCACTACCTTATACTTTCTTTACTATTCTTTTCTCATTATTTCGATGTGTCCAAACCAATGCCGTCTCGAAATCGAGGGGCCGCTTTGATCTAACAGTTGTCAAATGTCAAAAAAATTGTCGAAAATATCGCGACTTTTTTCGAAACAATTAATACACATAAACATTTCTAATAATGTTGTTTAATTAATATCATTGGTGAAGATTGTACATCACATTTAAAAAAAATGTTTAGTTGAATCTTCAGTGTAGAGAGTTTAGGCAGCCAAATTGATATACCAGCACTGCGGAAACACAAAGATATTGTATTAAAATGTTTGTAACACTTATATAAGGGGTAATAATACAATCATAGTAGTTTTTTTTTATTAATTTCACATTTATAATCGAAAATAAATGAGATCACGGCACGAGACACATAGTAACTGCACGGATTCCAATACTACATACACGGCCCAATAAATCTCCATGTTGTAAATATTGTTTATGGTGCTCACGGCCTGGTAAATGCTTTCAATGCGGAATTGATCTAAACCACCTCTGAATCAAAATCTCACTAAACCTAAACTATCTCTCAATCGAGGTGGATTAAACGAGAGAACGATCGAATTTTTACAAACGTCATGAGCTGCTGAACTTTTACGCAGATAGGTATAGGTGTACCTAGTTACCTACTTATTGAGTTTATCGCTGTTTTAAAATGTCAGTTTTTATATCGTAACCGGCTTAAACAGCCTATTTCACAGATAATGTTAAGATAATATAAATATAAATCATTTCGTTTATGCATTAAATATAAACAAGTGTAGTTTGATTTTTTATTTACATCTTAGTCAAATAAAGAACAGTGCATAGTACTAAACACACCTTATATTAATTGTCTTTACAAAACATTTTCATATAACTGAGTAAGTATAAGCATATAATCAATTTCACGTGTAATGATGTATATTTGTTGAACAATGTTTATAACTTTATAAACAGCACTATCTTTACTTAAACAATTAAATTTAAAATACAAATATGTTTCGGAGACAGAAGCCCTTCATCAGTGTTTTGTTAGTTTACCATATGTATATACAAAATACATATTTAAAAAATAATCATGAATGTGGTCTGTTTTGACAGATATTAAAATTATTTTTTTCAAACGTTTATGTATTTGTTATTACATATATTTTGAATAAATCTAAAATAATATTTAAAAGTTCGTATTGGGTTCCAGGTATTAAACTTGAAACTTATGAAATAAATCAATTAATCAACTTGCAACTTATGAAATAAATCAATTATTGACCTTGAAGATAAATTTATTTGTTTTTATTTTTATTTTTTGTATACTTTGTATATAAAACACTTATATTAAAAAAATAAAATTACATAGACATGTTTCGGACAACCAGTCCTTCTTCAGTGATTCATATTATAAAGATACATTTAAAAAATATTATAAAATTGTTTACATGATCTGAGAGATGTTATAAAGATTTATTTTGGAACGTTTATTTGATTATTTATAATATATTTTTTAATTTTAATTGCTTTTTTAATTTCAAAATTATTCACAGTTATATTTTTATTATTAACATGTGACATTTCTACGCCATTTTCTTTTTTGAATAAATGATCTTTTTAAGAAAACAACGTTATAAAAAAAAATTATACCACTTTTTTGAATTTCGCATAATTAAGTTGGATATATTTAATTTAATTTAATCTCTGTTCTAGCATTCATATTCGATTAATTATGACGTCGGGACAGTGGTCGTATGGACCGACGAAAATATTAAGGGTGCTGGGTTTCATGTTAATTTCTACGTCATTAATAAATGCTGAAAGGCAATCATTTGAAAGGGTAAGCATTTGATAAAAACTTTATCAAATTGTATATTGTATTTAAAGTAAATTTTCATTGCAATTAGATTAAATCGTAACACAATAGTCATTGATATTGTATCGCCATTTTGATTCACTTATCAGGCCCTTATATCCACATATCGAATAACGTACAAGACCAACAACAAATTATCACCCCGTTTCCCCGAAAGGGTAGGCAGAGAGAATGGACTGCCACACAACTCTATCTTGACACACCTCTCTAGATTTCTCCACGTTCATACAGCAAGTCATACACGCACGTCGATTCTTCCGACTTCTATCATGGCCGGCCTTAAAATTTTGATTGATTTGGTCATGCCATGTTTTCCTCGGTCTTCCTCGACTCCGTACTCCATTCACATCGTTCACATATACTTAACCATTCTTTCTTTATCTACGCGTTTCATGTGACAACCAACGCAGTGATCATTTCATAAATTTGTTCATAATAATTTCTTCCGTTCTACATTTCTTCCTAATATCAGCATTTGAAACTCTGTCGTACATCGTTTTAACACACATACGTCTAAGGGATCTTATCTCTACCGAAATTATTCTGCTCTCATCCTTGCTTCGATTCCATACATAAGGGTCGGGACTAGAACTCTATTGTGAACTCTAATGTTTTTTTCTTTTTCATTGATTCGATTTAATAATTTTATAATCCGTATATAAATCTCACTTCTTTCATATTCTCTGCATTTGAAGCTACATTAACCTCTAATGTATAAAGGTTACCTGGGGTCCCTCTAGTTTTGCTCAAAATTATAATGCAATTAACGTCAGTCCCGTATGAACGGGGGACGGGCTTAGATAATTCATAAGAGAAGTTGACGAAAAGGCACCGCCGCGCCCTATAACAACTTCGGTAAGCGGCGGGTGTCCCTATATTCTATATATTTTAGGCCATATTTTCAAAATTAAATAAAAAAAATATCCTATAATTGAAAATAAATTATTCAATATCTCTATCAACTGAAGAAAGGTGAAACATGTACCTATAGTTATTCAAATAAATATGTTGTTATGAAATTTTAACAATTTAGTAAAATTCAAAACTGATTTCATTGATCCAGGCTGAAAACCGAACATTTTCTATAAATTACGATGAGGACTCTTTCTGGATGGACGGAGAACCATTCCGCTATGTGTCTGGCTCCCTGCACTACTTCCGCAGCCCCCACGAGACCTGGAGGGAGCGCCTGCGGACTCTCCGCTCGGCGGGGCTCAACGCCGTGTCCACGTGAGGCCCCCGTCCATACTAACTCCACCATCCGATTATAGGCCAGGCTACTATACAATCGTTTCTATTCTAGGTACGTGGAGTGGAGCTTCCACGAACCAGAGAAGGGAGTGTTTCGCTGGGAGGATGACTACGATTTGATCAATTTCATTCGCATCGCTCAAGAGGAAGATTTGTACGTGATTTTAAGAATAGGACCGTACATTTGTGCAGAAAGAGACATGGTAACTTATCATACCGATTTAAACATATGTTTAAATTCTATTCGAAGTTAATAATGAAAATTTCATACAAAAACAGAAACATCTTTCCGCAAATGGCGAATTATTGTGTGAATTTTGACCATCATTTCGAAACCAAAAACACAATTCAAAAAAATTTGAGAAATTAGAATATTTGGAAATTTTAAAAGCAAAGAAATGCGAATCGAATGTTAATAATAACCAAATTCCATCTTATTCCCCCTTAGTATACAGTACATTTAAAACTTTTTCTTCGTACAATTTACCAAAAAATATTAATACCTTCCACTTTTGTCCCCTTTCTTATTAATGTAATCTACTTTCTTATGATATTTATCGTCTTTAATGCATTATGATTCATCGTTTTTGACTCTATATTATGTGTAATTGTTCCTTCTTATTATTTATTTTTTCCACCGTTAGTATGTTCTCCTATAAATAGTAACTAACCGTTCTTTTAATCAAATTTAATTAGTAACTAACTTAACTCTAGCAAGAACTTCAAAATTATATCAAAGAAATTATTCAAATCGACATGGGAACAAATACACATAAAGGTTCGAAAAATTACGAAAATTTAACAGTTGATATATTATTGTAACACCTGATGATGTCAACATAGATTGACGAAACAGCTGGATAGAAAAATATAAATAAAATTGTGATACATAAAAACAAAGTTTTGTAATTTAACAGTTTATAATAATGAATTACTATTTCAGGGAGGACTCCCCTACTGGCTACTCTCTTTCTATCCAGATATAAAACTTAGATCTGATGATGTTGGTAAGTAGTATTAACCTATTTCTTGGATACGTGCTGTCTCTACATGTACCGCTTCTACATGTTAGAAAAGTCCATTTAGCTGTGTGTTACAGTAATCGTGATAATTGATTTATTATTTAATGGCGTAATGTATGTTATATTTCAGACTACAAAAAGGAAGTATCAATTTGGTTTGCTGAGTTATTATCCAGGGTAGAACCCCTTCTCTACGGTAACAATGGTCCAATCATTATGATGCAGGTACTTATATTTAATGTTTAGTTTAATTGTTTTTGTTATACTCGTATTCTGTCTAATGACAGACAGAATACTTGGTTCCTGATCCAGGGGACTTAGAATTATATTTGGACACAACCCAAATCCTTCTTCATTATCGTGAACTATTTTCTGCTCATATTGGGGATTTTATAATTAATTCTTATAAGGATTAATTGTATCTCAGTAGAGACGAAGATGTAAATTGTTTTTTGGAAACAGAGTATGGTAGTCGAGGTAGCCTTTCACATTGCATTAATAAAGTTTTTTTCTGCTTAATGCTCCTATTTTAATCTTGATAGATAGCGCTAGTGTAGATTGACCTCAAAAATGTGAAGTGTTTTTAACATAGGTAGCGTATATACATATTTTAAAAATTTGTCAGACGTGGGGGTCTTAAGAAGGGTGGAATGGTGAATGTTGTTAACATAAAGTGATCGCTTAACCCAACCAATGACAGGTCATGTCCTGTAAACGCCTCGACTACCATATTCTGTTTCCAAAAAACAATTTACATTTTCATCTCTATTGAGATACAATTAATCCTTAAAAATGATTAACCCGCAATGGGTAAAATCCAGTATTTGTCTACAAGTATTTGTATATGTACATTAAAAAAAACTAATTCTAATAAGATAATCAAATGATTTTACTGAAATCTCTTGATGGAAGTTCATTTTAAATAATAATTAAATAAAACGATGTTTTTTAACTACTTCCACTTTTGTCTTTATTTAGACAGCGACCGGTTTCGCCAGGCTCGCTGGCATCGACAGACTGGTAACACTATTGTAAACTTAGTCCTTTATATACATACAGATCAGGGGTGGTAAACATGATTCTATACAAAAATAATCTTCAAATATTTATGTAAAATTTTTCTGAATTTAACTATTGGTATTACAGGTATTCTTGGAGGTTCGTGTTTAATACAATGGGTTTTAATTTTTATTATCTCTTACATATTCATATATAATTTTTGAAAAAATGGTCATTTTGTTTAAATTTTTACTGAATTTAAATATTATATGTTCTTGGTGATGATGCCAGCGAGCCTGGCGAAACCGGTCGCTGTCTAAATAAAGACAAAAGTGGAAGTAGTTAAAAAACATCGTTTTATTTAATAATTATTTAATTCTAATAACATTGATTTAAATTTTTTGTGGTGTTGTTGTGGCCACAGAAATTTATTATGTTTTATGATTCGGTTAAAGATTATCACAAATAAATGCTTGTTCAAAGATTGTTTTTTTCAACCGAGATGAAATTATAACTGCCCGAGGAACGGACTAATATATAATATTTACCTTCATGCCGAAAAAATATTAAATTTTCTTTATTTATTCAAATACACAATACATATTTTAAAATATTCAAGTCGCCGATTCGAAATAATGGATCGACATAGTAACATTAAAACAAATACGACGCTAATGAGGCAGAATGCTTTACAATATTTGGAGTATTTTCCTTTTGAACAATGTTCCATCAATATGAAAAATATCAGTATCGGAAACGATCATATTCAGTAGTTTGATTGCTCTCCCAACTGGCATAACCAGAGGCAGAATGATTCTGCATGCTGGGATCTCTCAGTTTTTTCTAAAAACAATCTATGCTGACGCTGTCGAAGATAACCATCCGAAGCGTTAAGATGGCGTAGTTCTTGAAGAAGGCGAAGAAATGGGTAAATGTGAACCCATCCCTCCTTATCTGCAGACTATTGGTCTCCAGCATACCCAGTAAGGATGCGGTGGGATAAAGCCACGGTGTAATTACGATATTGTTTGCTGTAGAATCTTACACAGAAAATCTTATGTTTGCTAGCTAGAAAACGAGTACGGTTTATACGACGCTTGTGATCACGACTACATGAAGTGGCTAGCAGAGCTGGTTCACTTCTGGGTGCAGGACGCGGCTGTATACTTTACTACAGACAAGGCCGAGATCACTTCTCTGACCTGCGGTGCTGCTCCAGGGGCATATTCCACTGTAGATTTCGGAACTGGTAAGTCCACTTTAATATTTATCATGAGCAATGTGTTGCTTGACGGAAGGCCGAGGTTCTTATGGTTAGCCATTAAAATGGAAATTTCAAAAATATGGTTTATTTTTTACCAATAGACGAGGCTGTGCATATTTTGGCTGATGGTAGCAATTCATTTGATATGGCCGTGTCAAGTCCCCAATGTTGGGCATCAGTGTGATGAATGTTTTCTCGTCACAGTGATTACCTGAGAAGTGTTACTGGAGTGATTTTCCATTGCCTTCTCCAGGGATTTTTTAGGGGTTACCATCCTTTAGCTGGAGGGTCTCTGTTTTATGACGCTGAAGTTACGCGAAGATTCATCCTCTCCCTATCTGCTACGACCTTGGTGGTAAGATCACATTGACCCTGGAATCGCGCGATCACTTAAGGATGCCAGAGAGTCGGAATTACTGGAAGGCTTGCTGTTGTCATGCAAAGTAGCGTTTCACGAAATTTCATAAATACATACCTTCCAGCAAGGCATTTTTCACCGTGGCACTTCTACATACTCATTCTGATCCCTCTATGGATAATTAAGCACGACGATTATTTGAGATCTTTTAGAGTTAATGGATAACTAACTTACTAAGTATCACGCCGTCTTCTCGAAGGGATAGGCAGAAATAATGGACTGCCACACTTTTCTTTCCTGACATACTTCTCTCGAATCCTCAACATTCATACATCGTGTTATGCACGCACGTCGATTTCTCCGACTCCGCAGGTGGCCGACATTCAATATTTAATTTATTTGATCATGATACGTTTTCCTCGGTCTTCCTCTATTTCTAGTTTCATTCATTCTTTCCATGTGTCCAAACCATTAATGATCTTTTCATTATTTTGTTCATAACACTCATTCGCATCGCATTCACTTCTTATATTGACCCTCTATCATATACAGATTTTCCACACATTCAAGATATCTCATTTCTACTACATTTATTATTATTTTATCCCTCTTTTGTCAGTTCCATGCTGCGCTTCCATACATAAGGATCGGTACAAGAAAAAGAGATAATGGCATCCTGATAAAAAGGTGTTAACCAGATGGAGACCTCTTTACGCAGCCGCTGTGTCGGTAACAGTGCTCACACGTCCGAGGCTTGCGCATGCGCAACATTAGGCAGCGCCATCCCGCGTCGCAATTTACAACATACTGCTAGAATAGCATTTATTAAGAGATTCATAGGTCTTTGAAGTATAGGGTTTCTATTCTCATCATCATCATCATCATCAGCCGTCTGTCATCCACTGCTGAATGTAGGTCTCTCCCAAAGCACGCCACCGCCCCCTATCCACTCCTCCACTCCAGAACCCGTCTCCCCCATCGGCCGTCGGTTCTCCGACAGATATGGCCAGCCCATCGCCACTCAGAGCCACCTCAGTCACCTTGGTTTGTTGACGAATAAATTCGTTTCTAAATCTGTCTCTCAAGGTTATTCCACGCATGGCTCTTTACATGGAGCATTGGACGAACTTGAATCTGTAGACTAGACCTTTTGTCAGTGTCCACGTCTCGGCTCCGTACGTCATGACTGGCAAGACACACTAGTCTTAGTTTTGAAGCATTGTGGTATTTTAGAAGTGAGAACATGACGTAATTTTCCAAAGGGCGCCCAACCCAGCTGCATGGAAATTGAGTCTTGCAGCGAGATAAATTTAATAAAAAAACTATTTATTGTACTCTGTTCCCAGCTGCAAATATTCCAGCAGCCTGGGAAGCAATGCGGCAGGTCTCCCCGAGGGGCCCGCTGGTAAATTCAGAGTTCTACACTGGCTGGATCACCTACTGGGGAGGGAGCTCAGCGCGTGTATCTGAAACGGCTATCGTCACGGCTCTAGAAACTATGCTCCAAAACAACGCCAACGTCAATTTCTACATGTTTCATGGAGGAACCAACTTTGAGTACTCTGCAGGTAACAAGAATTGTGTTCCTTTATCACGGTTCTACCAATAGTCAAGAAAAACTTATATTGTCTTTCGAAAAAAGTAAGCTAAATCATTTTCACTGTGTGGCCTTGAATCGGTTCGAATCTTATAAGAAGTTTTATTTAATTTATTATTTAATTTGTGTGCAGAAACATTTTCTTAATGAAGGATATAATATTGATTAATTGCGAAGGCAAAAGTATGATACATAAAATACATTGATTTGTCAACAACTATTTTTCTAAATAAAACGAATGAAATTGTTGGTTTTATTAGATTTTATGTGAACGTTAAGACATTGCTTACATGTTAAAACATTTGAAAAAGCCTTAGTAAGGCGAAACATGGAATTCAAATAAAATACATTATACTAACACTTTCAGAAAACAAACGTTTTCAATTGTAATAATTAATTACAATCGAGTTCTTCATCTATGTTCGAGAATTTCGTGGCAGAGTGGTAAGAGCTCTGACATCCATACCGAAGGTCCCGGGTTCGATTCCCGGCGATGGCAGTGTGATTGTCACACTGTCTTTGGTATGGTGTAGAATTCACGTGACAATAAAATGGCGATAGATTGGCTACCTATCACATGTCACGAGAATCATATATTAGCTAAAATCAATTGTTTACAGTAATTGGGTTCAAACGACCCATTGTATACATAAAAAAAAATTAATAATAAAAATAATAAACAGGTTATTTTTCAAGTAGCTAATTTGTAACTTATTTGATTTTTAGGATCAAGTGCAGATCCGTTTACTCCGGATATCACCTCCTACGACTACGATGCCCCTATGACCGAAGCCGGAGATCCTACCTCCAAGTACTTTGCTATTCGGGACGTTCTCCTGAGGGTTATTATACACTTCTTTAAATATCTCTGTTTGAACTTGTTTTGGGAATTGCTAGATCTTTTCTATCCCAATGCTGAATCATGAAGCACGATATATAAGCTGTTCACCATAAACTAAATCTTTGAACTAGTAAATATCCAAATACGAATTTTAAGGGAATATAACGTGGGTATAATTGAAGTTCGAAGTTTGTAAGGATATAAAAAAAAATTATACTAAACATTACTAAGCCAATTTGAAAAAATGGTTTATTGATCTAATAAATACATTTTATTTAATGGTTTAATAAATAATAACTGAACCATCAGCACATTTTTTTCAAAATAATAGTGGATTGACATGACTTAGTACCTTTTCGCTGATACATAATACCACAGTAAGGTAATCAAATTGAAGTCACATTGTACCTATTATCGTCACTGTGAGAAATGTTTTTTTTTTATTTAATGAAAAATGTTATGCAATAATTTTATCTTATTTTCAGTACCTATTACGTTAGGTAAAATAATAATTTGTTAGTAAAAAGAGAAAAGAAAGAAAAGAATAATTGCCACGTTTACCCCTGAGAGAAGCATGTAGACATCACTTACTAGACATCTCCAGGATATCATGTCGATTTATCTAGGGAATTCGCATTAAGTCCCTTGGTGCTTTTTCCCTGAATGGATATACGAGTATGTTATATTGACTTATTACAGAAAATATCTCGACTTGTAGTGTAGATAGGACTTAGTGCGTTTTTGCAGATTGTAGAGTATTTTTTCAACAGTATAACCTCATCATTAAGTCAAAACAGCAACATTTTGACTTAGTGCTTTTTCGCAGAATACCCACGATAATTGCTTATTAGCAATTATTCTGCGTTGTTTCATAATTTTAAACTTTAATATTCTTGAAACTGGTCGAATGATGTTTCTTAGAATTTTCTTCTAAATCGTTATACGGAGTCTATAAATAGATGTGTTTGGCTTTGTCTTGCGAAATGCTAGGTCGTTCATTTACTCGATAGAGAATCACATTGTTGGGTGTTATAAACGAATTCTTCTTCATCATGTTGTGACTGTCCACTCCAGGACGTAGGTCTCCTCTCATATTTTCAACTCACTTCCAGACACTTCTCGCACCCTTCCGGATATCGTCGCGCCAACGCAACTTTGGGTGCCCGTATCCACGTTTTGTCATCCTATGGCACCAGCACAGTAGTCGCCCTGCCCACTTATCATCTGGGTTACGAGCGACGTGTTTTTGTCCGAACGAATACATACAATCGTGCTAATTTGGAGAATTTTTACATCATTTTGGACCCATCGGGAACAATACAAGTATTTGAACTAGAGAAGATTCAAAAATTATTTTAATAGTTGTAGGTTTAATAACTCTCTGTTATTGTGACTTAAGAGATATTAACCGTTTTTATTTTTATAATTTATAATACCTTCTGCACTCTGCCAAAGAATATATTAGAGCGATAACCAGTTTTTGAATGAATTATGCAGATAAACTATACATTGATGAATTAAACATCGTCAAACATTTGGCGTGTTGACATTTGACAATGTCCAAGCAAAGCAAAATATGTCAGTTTATCTACAACATTAAATACTTATTACTAAGTTTTTCCATCATTATAACAAAATTAATAGTGCAAATAGTATAATATTTTACACAAAAGTTTGTGTATTTTGACTGAATTCGAGTCATTTATAAGAGGATTCATTAACCAGTAAGAATTAATTGTATCTCAATATAGACGAAGATGTAAATTATTTGGAAACAGAATATGGTGGTCGAGGCGTTTACAGGACTTATGACCTGGGTTATTGGTTGGGTAAAGCGATCGCTTTATGTAATACAACATTCCCCATGCCTCCCTTCTTACGAACACCACGTGTGACAATTATTTTTGAAAGTTGTATATATGCTACCATGTTGAGAAACATTTCACATATTTCAGTTCAATCTACACTAGCGCCATCTATTGAGACTAGATGTCTACAAATATTTGTATACAATAAAAAAAACAGAATATCAGCCATTTATTTATAATATATTATATAACTTTTGACCTCAATTTATTTGACTGTTTCAGTATTTACCAGAACCACCATATCCACCTCCAGCAGTGAAGTCCAAGTGGTCCATGGGAGCACCCTTGACTGTGGAGCCAGTGTTCAGCCTGATGAGTGCGGAAGGAAGGAAACGTTTCTCTCTCCAGCGCAAACAATCGCAACTGCCGCCAACCCTGGAGGCCCTCGGACAGCGGGCAGGAATCACGCTGTACGAATCCCACTTGCCCGGGAACCGCGGGGACATTGATTTGCTCACTCTGGAAGATCTACGAGACAGGGCGCTGATTTACCTCAATTGGGTATGTTTCAAATGCATTAATATTAAATTACAATATGACACAGACATCATTAGAGTATATGACTACGAGTATGTGTATAAAGGAAGAGGGTACATCGCAGGATTAATTACCCTGTATTGCAAGAGATCATATGATTACGAAAACCACCCCAATCACCTCAGAACTTAGACTCCCCTACAAACCTAGAGAATAGAGGGATGGCCAGGGACAGGAGCCAGTGAAGGTCTGCTATGAAGGAGGCCAAATCCTACACCGAGAAGAAGTAGACAAAGAAAAATAATTATTTCGGTACTTAATGTTGAGAAAAATGGAACGATATGTTTCATCTTCCTCTCCTTTTTGTTTTTATACGAACAACAATGAAACAGATATTATGCCTTAAGAGGCTGAAGGTCCTAATGTTCCTTCATCTTTGAAGTGGTCTCCCAGGTGGACGGAGTCCGGAGGGAGTTTTGTAAGCGGCTATCTCGTATATGCGAGTCTGTCACTATCCATTCTGGCTATGTGGTCTCTCCAGTATCTTCTTCACCAAACGATGTTATATATTTGGCAAGTTTTTCTTATTTCTGCGTTACGGACATGATCCAAGTTACATAAAATACTTTATTCGACATTTTCTTCAATGGCTCTACAGCTCATATCTTTTACCTCGATCAGCCTCGCCTCCAAGCGCTTCTGTTACTTGCTGCGGCCTTCCAGTCTCTCATTTGCAGTAGTTGTGCGGCGTCCTTCCTCACCTCATCCTCCCATCGGAGTCTAGGCCTACCGACCCTTCTCCTTCCACCCAGATGTCCCGCGAGGATTCTCTTAGGTACCAAAGATAACAACATTCTCTCCAAATGTCCAGCCTACCTCAGTCTAGTATGTGTAGAGAGCTTGGGTGCCTTTATATAGGTATAAAGCTCCTCGTTATACCCTATTCTCCAGGTTTTTACTTTTTACAGGAATGTATTCGATACATTTCTTTAGGAGCGGGTGGTTTGCGTGTACAATAAGTAAAAGTCACAGAATGTAGAAGTACATATTTATTTTGATAGATACAGACACAAGCATTGAGTGAATTGAAATAGAGAGTACGCGAACAGAGACATGCGTGCGCGGGGACGTCCGAGGCCATTACATCAGGACGATCTGAGGCGCAGGATTGATATTCCCACATTTCTATGTTTCATAATATGTTAAATTTGATATTTACAGCATTTCGTTGGAGCTCTGAGCAGAATGAATAACATATTCTCGCTTCCAATTCTGTCAGACCAGGGGATCTTTATCCAAATAATAGTGGAGAGTTTTGGAAGAGTTAACATCGGCTCCGGATTAAATGATTTTAAGGTGAGAAATAAAACTAACTAACTATCACGCCGTCTCACCGAAAGTGGGCAGAAAGAATGGACCGCTACACTCTTCTTTCCTGACACACTTTTATCGATTATTTAACACTCATGCATCGTGTCATGCACGCACGTCGATTTCTCCAACTCCTTACGAGGCCGACGCTTAATTTTTTATTGATTTGTTCGTGCCACATTTTCCCTCTATTTCGAATTCTGTTTAAGTCATCATTGTAATATATCATTGTAGTATACTATCTTCACCATTTTTTCTTCATTTATTGTTTTCATGTGTCGAAACCATCTTAATGATCCTTTCGTTATTTTGTTAATAACAATTTCATTCGAATTGCATTCACTTCTTTTAATATACATATGTATTTGATACTCTACGACAGAATCTCCAATGCTGATATATGAAAGGAATATAGAGCGGAAAAAGGTATTATGAACAAAATTATGAAAGGATCGCTGAGATGGTTCGGACATGTGGAACGCATGGATGGAGAAAGAATGGTTAAGAAAGTATACGTTAATGATGTAAATGGAGTACGGAGTCGAGGCAGACCAAGGAAAACATGGCATGACCAAATTAATAAAATTTTAAAGGTTGGTCATGTTAGAAGTCGGAGAGGAATCGACGTGCGTTTACGACTCGTTGTATGAATGTGGAGGAAGCTAGAGAGGTTTGTCAGGATAGAGTAGTGTGGCGGTCCACTCTCTCTGCCTACCCCTGCGGGGAAACGGCGTGATGGTTTGTTGTTGTTGATACTCTAATGATAATGTATTGTATATGAATATAGATTTACAACACATTCATCTGAGTGATCTCATATCTATTGTATTTTTTCTACTTTCATCCTTCTTTGGCAAGTTCCATGCTTCACTTCCATACATAAAGGTGAAAAATTCACTTACAAGGGGAAGGCACGACATAGTAAAATGACTTCGGGATGGGATTTTGCAGGATTTTTGTACTCCCTAAGAATCGTCCATAGTGAAAGTAAGAAAGAGATTTCTAGAAAGAAGCCTTCAAATTTTTCATAGTTCCTTATATATTATATTAGGAAATTTGCCACTGGATAAAATATTTGAGTGGTTGAACGGTCAGCTTACCTTCCATCTCTATTTTTTTTTTTTTTTTTTATTATATATAAGCACACTTATATAGAACCACAGAAATACAGACTATCCGATCCGTTGCGGGAACGACACTCCGAGACGGAATAAGAAATTCTGAAATAAGAAAGATCTGCAATGTTGAAGATGTCGTGCGATGGGGAAGACTGAGAAGACGCTACTGGAGAGATCGTGTGGAATGAGCATGTTCTGAAAGATTGATAAATATAGCCGCAAATAAAGTACCAACAGGAAATCGACCTGCAGGAAGACCACCTAAAAGATGGCGAGACAGTTGGACATCTGCATCCCAGGAACAGGCTCTGGAAATAACAGGACACAGTTCTATTATAAATAAAGCAGAAGAAGAAGAAGATATACGAGTATAATTAACGGTGAAAACTTCGAAGTCTATTTTCTAGAAATTGGCTGTCTATTGCGCTTTCTTACTTTGACTGTGGACGACTATTAGAGGGTATTCAATCCTGTGAAATCCCATTTCAAAGTCAATTTACTATGTCGTGCTCTCCGCTTGTTAAATTAAAACTTTGAAAAAAGATAACATAAGTAGATTTTTTTAAACATCTGTCGTTTTTACTATACTAGAGCCGTTCAGAAGTGAGTCTTGGGGCCATAAATCATTTCCCTATGTCTATCTCGCTTGCACTTACGGGCCTTATGGAGCGGTTTAGGGATGGGCGTAACAATAAAATAAATATATCGATAAGTAACGTTTATTATCGTATCTTGTTCATAAACTTTAACGAGTTAACAAAGTTTTGATATTAAACTTTATTTATGGGTTTTACGTGCGTTTAAATTAGTATGAAATTAGTGACTACCAGATACTAAATTAAATACCAGTAAAAACAGAAAAATTGTTTAATTTTAAAATTTGTATACCGTATGTCTATAAACCCAGAAAGAAAGTTAAGTATAAAAAACAAAGTAGATCATATTGTGGCCCTTAAAAGAGCCGTTTATATTACAAAAAAATGTATCAATCCTCATCGGAGTCTTCTTCATCAGTGTCTTCTGCCAAATTTATTATGAGCGGCGCCTGATCTCTAATAAGAGCTTTCTGTAGGTCACTGTTTTGAAGTTCCTCGGCATGTCTCACACATTTGGCCCAGTTTTCTTTTGTGACATTATCGATGGCTCGGTGGAGGTGATTTTCAACATCTGCTATCTTGAATGTATTATTATTATTTGCAAACTTCTCCCTTTACTTGTGCCCAAATTAATTCTATTGGGTTATATTGACAGTGATATGGAGGCAGCCGTATTACTTCGTGGCCTCGTTCATTTGCCAGACTGTCTAAAGCGGTAGACCTTCTGCGGGTTACTGGCTTTTACTTTTTTTATTAACTCTTCTATAATTTCTCTGCTGGAATATTGAATGTTTTTTTTTGATAACCATTCTTGAATCTCGGCTTTCCTTGTGTTTCTTGTGGGTATTTTTTCCAACTGCATCGAATGATAGCTTGCGTTATCGACGATTATAACTGAGGGCTCTTCAAGTATATTTAGGAATGCGGAAAACCATGCCATATATGTATCGCCATCCATTTCTGTGTGATAATCAGCATCCTTCGATTTTACCGCTTTAAATATTAGCTTCGCTTCTGGAACAAAGCCAGTCCTTGCGGAACCAGCATGGCAAACTATCAATCTTTGACCTTTTCCTACAGGCTGATTATTGAAACCTCCTTCATCGTTGCTTCCAAGCCACATACGCTTTCTTGAATGGTTTTGATTAATCCATGTTTCATCCAGATAGAAACGCGGCCGCTGATCGTTAGTTCTTCTAAGTAAATCGAATTTCCTTAAAAAGTCCATTCTGGCACAAACAATATCTGTTCTTTCCATTAAATATTTACGTCCTTCGGCATTTTTCTTATACTTGAACCCAATCTCCTTCATGAGTGTTCTCATCGAAGTTTTTCCGCATTTAAAATCAGGTAATTGCTCTCGGTATTTTTCTAATATTTTCGCCACGGACGGATACTCTCCACTATCATAAAATGAACCTACAGTCCGCTTCAATACACTTTTATCAAAATCGTCAATATTGGTGACAGTTTCTTGTTTCTTAAAATTTGCTCTTGGTGTACAGGGGCTGCTTGATTGCAATAATTCAGTCTTTATTCGGTCCACTGTCACTCTACTCACACCACAAATAAACGCGGCCATTTCACGTGGTTTGTTGAAATTAAGAGAAGCTATTTTATTCGGATCACTTTTCAATTCATTGACAAACAAGAATACGTTGTGAATCACTGTTCGAGTTTGAGGGCTAATATCGCCATGTAATTTCTTCAAATCAATGTTGGAAAATAAAGTATCCATAGTGCGTAACGAGTGGAGACACACGAATGAATTCATTTAATTGCAGTAAACACATTTATAACAAAAAAGCACTGCATTCGGTAAAAACCAATCATTAGTGACTCATCGTACATATCATAATCATTATAGTGACTCATCGACACCACGAGAGCAGGTAGCCGTATACCGATAACAGTCCTGGGGCTTCCCATCCCTATTTCTATTGACATTTATGGCCCCACGACTCCGTTTGAAACGGCTGTAGTATAATAGATGTTGGAAAAAACATTGTTTTAAAAAATCAAATAAAACTTTATTAAGTTTTATTCGATATTTTTTCGATTGTAGGTTGAAGAATTTTTCATTGTTATGTATACTACTCGTACATTAATTTTTTAATAACCATCTCCAAGTAATATCAGTTACCTCCATTAATATATTTTTAGTTTCATATTTTTGCATTGTATCTATTATATTTCTATCTGCATGTTGTAATATACATTAAGTTATTGTGAAAGATATTTTGTATTCGCTGCTTTTTCTATTTTACTTTTGTTTCGATGTTGAATATTTAATATTTAAATATTAATACATCTTGCAGGGAATTGTGGGTAATGTGACAATCGGGTCTCAAGACGTACTCTTGTGGGATGTGACTAGATTCCCGCTAGAGAGTGTGGACGATATGACACCAGCTACCGACGAACTGGACGTGACTTCTGAGGGATCCCTGACCGGTGGACCAGTTTTCTATTCTGCCAAGTTTCAAGTTCCACCAGGCGAAGTTTTAGACACATATTTGGACGTTACAGGATGGAGTAAGGTGAGTAAAAAAATACCAGTAAAAATAGTAATAATTGTGAATATTATCACTGCTGTTTATATTGAAAACGTGAGCGTTCTATAAGACTTATTCGGTTTTACAAGATTTGATGTTTGAGTTAATTAGCGTATTTCCGAACATTTGTTAATGCCCTTCTTTATTAATGGCGCTACCTCTCAAATAGAGGCTTGGTCTACTTTAACTTTCATCTCCAACTCTTCTTGTCCTCAGTCACCACCTTCCAATTTGCAACTGGTAAAAGCTGTGATGCATCTTTCTTTACGTCGTCCTCCCACCTTAGTCAAGGTCTTTCAATCGTTCTTCTACCCCCGAGATTTCCAGTCATAATTCTCTTAGGTATCCGCACATTTGGCATTCTTTGAACGTGTCCAGCCTGTCCCAATTTGAGGATTCTTGTGTGTGTTGGAGGGGCTTAATAACACTCACGAGGGGCTTCATAAATTTAGCATTAGACATCTTTGAGACAAATATTGATAGATACTATTGAATTTGACCAGCTGATTTTATTAATAATCTCTGGATTATTTATATTTCTTGTTCTTCCAGGGATTTGCTTGGGTCAACGGCAGACATTTGGGCAGGTACTGGCCAGTCGAGGGTCCGCAGGTCACGCTCTACACCCCTGGGGCATACCTGAAGCCATACCCAGAAGAAAACTCCGTTGTGCTACTGGAGTTGCAGAGGGCAGCCGATAACCAGACCGTCAGTTTTATCGATTATCCAATCGGAATATAATAAACATATGAAGTCAAATTGAATTGAGGATATAATAAGACCACATTTACTTTACGCATCATAATTTTGTTTTATTTTCATATAATATTGAAAAAACTGTCATTTCCTACACGTACTAATTCCCGGTTATGGACTCACAACTCCTGATGATCAATCTAAACGTCCCCCTGCCCGCTGGACCGACGATATGAAGAGGATTGCTGGACATGGATGGATGGGAGCGGTAATGGATAGAGGGCGGTGGCGGGCTTTGGGAGAGGCCTACATTCAGCAGTGGATGACAGACGGCTATTGATGATGATGATGACTAATACTGAAATTAAAATGGTTTTCGTCTATTTTTTTTTAAATTTATATTGTGACAGATGGTCATAACTATAACTAACAAATATACATATGACAGTCTGATACAATTAAAATTTAGCATATAAAATGATTTTTTTTCATCAAATCAATCCGAAACCTGCTGCTCATCATCATTATCATCATCAGCCGTCTGTCATCCACTGCTGAATGTAGGCCTCTCCCAAAGCCCTCCACCGCCCCCTATCCATTGCCGCTCCCATCCATCCATGTCCAGCAATCCTCTTCAGATCGTCGGTCCAGCGGGCAGGGGGACGTCCAACTCTACGGAATCCTGTACGCGGTCTCCACTCCAGAACCCGTCTTCCCCATCGGCTGTCGGTTCTCCGACAGATATGGCCAGCCCACCGCCACTTCAGCCCGCCTATCCGTAGAGCCACCTCAGTCACCTTGGTTTGTTGTCGAATAAATTCGTTTCTAAATCTATCCCTCAAGGTTATTCCAAGCATGGCTCTTTCCATGGCGCGCTGGGCAACCTTGAATCTGTAGACTAGACCTTTTGTCAATGTCCACGTCTCGGCTCCGTATGTTATGACTGGCAAAACGCACTGGTTGAAGACTTTAGTCTTGAGGCATTGTGGTATTTTGGAAGTGAAAACATGACGTAATTTCCCAAAGGCTGCCCAACCCAACTGAATTCTTCGGTTGGCTTCTTGAATGAACACCGGTGTCGGGCAGCAGCGCCACTGGAACAAGTAGGCAAACTCTGCGATCACCAACCCGCCTGCCCAGCGTGGTGATTAGGGCAAAACCTCCCAAACCAAAAATGATGAACCTGCTGCTCCATCTTTGGATATTCTTGGCTGCAGAACTGTCTCTGACAGACGAAGTACTGCATTCGTGCCCAGTCTCTAATACCTTTGTTTCGATTCGATTCATATACACTGTAGGTATATTGATAATGTTTCTGTCGTGTTTGCTTAAATTTGTGATTCATGTAAATTTTGTTTAAATATTTATTTTGTATTGCACAAAAACCAAGAAAACATTGATGAAGGGCTTCTGTGTCCGAAACATGTATGTATTTATATTTGAAAAAAATAATAAAGTTAGTGTTGTTAAAGTTATAAACATTTTTCAAAGAATCCGTAACACAGAGTTATGGCGAATATAAAAAAAAACACATACTTCTCCTTCTCTAACACTTTTTTTTACGTAGGATGACGGGAATCTTGCAAGAGACTCTCTATGCCCAGTTCCATATAGGGTTGTGTTGATTTCAGAGAATGAAGTGGCCTGTCTAACCCTTATCCCGCTAAACGTAACATAACATTAAATCTTGTTATTTTAGCTACCAGAATGATCGATTTCAATTATATTTTGATGAGTCGTTGAACTTATATTGGTGAACCTAGTTACCTACTTTTTAAGTTTATCACTATGCATGAGATAATATCACTTTGTATATCAATGCTGGCTTTAACGGTCTGCATTGCAGATAATATTAAGATAGCAAGTCTGAAATGATTAATATCATAATAATAATCATTTCAGACATGCATTATATAAAAAAAAACAATATACTTTTATTTTTAATGTACTTATATCATTGTCTGTAATTAATCCTGCTTAGTACCTCTAGTACTTGCCTTGTATTTATTATTTTGGAAATTCAAAATCTTATCATATTACCAAGTAAGTTAAATCAACTAATAATTAGTGTTTTCCTTTTGCAATTATATTAGGTCTTTTTTACTATCTTTATGGGAGTATAAAGCTTTCGCACCTTATGATTTAAGTTTTTTTTTTACTACGACAAGATAATTATATAATAAAATAATAGTAACACATAGTCTAATAAAATAATAGTAAAACAAAATCGAAATACTCTTAATTCTGGACAGTATCCTGTCTTCCTAATGTTGAACCATCTCTCATGCGTTTCTGGTAGTATACTATACACAATATATTATTTTACCTGTTCTCAATAGATGCCTTAAAAATAAATTTTGTAATGTCTGTTGATGAAATAAACTGATTTGATTTGATTTGATATATTTTCCTTAACTTGAGTAGTGATATTTTATTTTTCTAAATTAATATCGAATTTTATTTATTTATTCATTTATTTATTAAGGGTAACATACAGCGATATCAATAACATATATATAAAAGAAACATTTAGAATAATTAAAATAAGGCCAATAACATGCTACCACAAATATAAAATAATAGTTAACAATCAACAATTAGTAATAATAGTTAACAATCAATCAATCGATAGTGAGAAACAAGATTGAAGTTAAACTAAGACCAAATAAGGTATTACATAATATTTAAGAATTTCTAATATCTATAAAACATGCGTGCGACCTATCATGACGTACGCTGTAGAGACGCGGGCTGACACTGTGCGAACCAAGGGACTACTAAGAACATCGGAGATGAAGGTCCTAAGATCAATTACTGGAAAAACCCTCCGAGATCGTGTCCGCAACGTAGACATAAGAAAAACCTGCGAAATAGAGGATATCGTTCAGTGGAGTAGATCCAGAAGAAGATACTGGAGGGACCATGTAGCCCGAATGGATGGTGACAGACTCGCATATACAGCCGCTTATGAAATCCCCTCCGGACACCGTCCACCTGGAAGACCGCCTAAGAGATGGAGGGACAGCTGGATCTCATCATCCGACGAGATATGATTTCTGTGTCACAGATCGTCAGATCTATTTAAAGAAGAAGAAGAAGAAGAATTTCTAATAATCCATTAACATTCTACTTCTTAAAGTGCCCTGTCAGGTCCCCCCGACGTTGGCGATCACTCCTTCGCTGTCCGGAATAGCTCCTGCATACATGTATAAGGCATTTAGGTCATTAACATTGATTGTATTTATTTTTAGGCGTACACATTCGATTAACCACGATGTCGGGACAGTGGTCGTATGGACCGACGAAAGTATTAAGCGTACTGGGTTTCTTGTTAATTTTTACTTCATTAATAAATGCTAAAAGGCGAACATTTGAAAGCGTAAGCAAAACCAACTAGCATTCTTATAATTTTTATGTTGTTTTTAAATAAAAAAATTTATTGCATTTAGATTTTATCATATTTTTACGGTTCCATCTTTATTGGCACTTTGACCCACTTGTCAGGTTTATATATGATAATAAATGCATAATCTGATTATTACTAATATGCACATATCAACATTTATTGATTAAGTAGTCTAATAATATCGCTTCTTTTATATACATTATATTTTGTGTTATGTATTTACAATTAAATGAAAGAATCTGATAATATATAATAAAATTAATATATTTTTTACATGTTTTTAATAAAACAAAAATTTCTTGAATAATAATTGAAGGCTGATCACTACAAATATGCCAAGTATCAAAAAGCCATAAAATAAGTTTTTGATCATAATTGGTGTTAAACATAAAGACCAATTATTGAAAAACATATTATAGTTCAAACTTCACATGACACAGTTTTATAAACCGTTTTATCTTTTTATTTTTTTTATATTTAAACCACTAACCTTTTTTTTAGATTGTATACAACAGGTCGCTTGAACCCAACTACTGTATACATTTTTTGGTTATTATATTGATTCTCATGACTTGTGATAGGTAGCTATCTATGGCCATTTTATTGTCACGTGAATTCTAAACCAAACCAAAGACAGTGCGAAAATCACACTTCCGTCGCCGGAAATCGAATCCAGGACCTTTGGTATGACAGTCAGAGCTCTTACCACTCTGCCACGATGGTCGACATAACCATAACAATAATCAAGCTTTTATTATCAATCAACTGAAGAACATGTTTAAAAACTAAAATAATTATTTAACTGATTTCATTGATCCAGGCTGAAAACCGAACATTTTTTATAAATTACGATGAGGACTCTTTCTGGATGGATGGAGAACCATTCCGCTATGTGTCTGGCTCCCTGCACTACTTCCGCAGCCCCCACGAGACCTGGAGGGAGCGCCTGCGGACTCTCCGCTCGGCGGGGCTCAACGCCGTATCCACGTGAGGCCCCCGTCCATACTAACTCCTCCTATCCGATTAGAGGCCAGGCTACTATACAACCGTTTCTGATCTAGGTACGTGGAATGGAGCTTCCACGAACCAGAGAAGGGAGTATTTCGCTGGGATGATGACTACGATTTGATCAATTTCATTGGCATCGCTCAAGAGGAAGATTTGTACGTGATATTAAGAATAGGACCGTACATATGTGCTGAAAGAGACATGGTAACTTATTATACTGATTTTAAAATGTGTTTAAATTCTATTCGAAGTTAATAATGAAGTGCATTTTCAGGGAGGACTCCCCTACTGGCTACTATCTTTCTATCCAGATATAAAACTTAGATCTAATGATTTTGGTAAGTACTTAGTCTTTGTTCTTCTTCTTCCCGGAGTACCATGTCAGGTCCCCCCGACGTCGTCTATCACTCTAGCGTAGGCTTCTCTGTCCCGGAACAACTCCCCCACCTCCGAATTTCGGTCCACCCTTTGATATTCTCGAGCCAGGACATCTGGGGTCTTCCAACACCGCGCCTATCCTCAATCTTCCCTTTTATGATGAGGTGCAGCAGACGGTATTTCTCGTAGTCTCTACTTCTTAGATATGTGCTTCTGTCTCTACATGTACCGTTTCTATAATATATTAATAAAGATTTTCTGCTTAGTGTTTCCCAATCTTAATAGATGACGCTAGTGTAGAGTGAACTAAAAAATGTGAAGATAAGCGCAACATTCTAGCATATACACAACTTCCAAAAACTTTGTTAGACGTGGTGGTCGTAAGAAGCGCGGAATGGGGCTTGTTGTTAAACATAAAGCGATCGCTCAACCCAACCAATGACCGGTCATAAGTCCTGTAAGCGCCTCGGCCACCATATTCTGTTCCCAGAAAACAATTTACATCTTCGTCTCTATTGAAATACAATTAATATATAATATAAGTCAGAAATACCCGTTCGGTGGCGCGTCACATTAAGCATGATTATATAAAAAACAGTTTAGTAATCTTCTTCTCAGTCGTATTCCTTATGATTGAGGGTAGTGTCCATCCTGTATACTATTGACCATGGCACGCCACGCGCTCCTGTCACCCGTCAGTCTCCAGACTGCAGCTAATGTCAGTCAGATCACTGATTTGATCGGACCAGCGGTTCGGTGGTCGTCCTTGTAGTCGCCTTCCCTCCACTTTGCCCACGATGATGACCTTTTCAAGGTTGTCCTGATCTCTCCAGGCTATGTGTCCAAAATATTTCAGCAGTCTCTGTAAGCACATCCGCGAGAGTCTTGCCTTGGTATTTGCAAAGTTTTGTAATACAATTGATTTATTATTTAATGTCGTAATGTATATTTCAGACTATAAAAAAGAAGTAGCAATCTGGTTTGGTGAGCTATTATCCAGGGTAGAGCCCCTTCTCTACGGTAACAATGGTCCAATCATTATGATTCAGGTACTTATCTTTAATATATAATATGAACTTCTAATTTTTACGGTGGCCGGTTTTATGATTCAGTTATTTTTATGATTCAGTTAGTTAGGTTTTATGATTCAGATAGTTCAGAAGAAGGATCTATTTTATAATTAATCGATATGAGATCTTGTACGAGTGATTTGATGAAACGTATATAAAAGAGTTTTCGATAGAATCTTTCACAGAAAATCTTATCTTTGGTAGCTGGAAAACGAGTACGGTTTATACGACGCTTGTGATCATGACTACATGAAGTGGCTAGCAGAGCTGGCTCACTTCTGGGTGCAGGGAGCAGCTGTGTACTTTACTACAGACAAGGCCGAGAACACTTCCCTGGCATGCGGTGCTGCTCCTGGGGCATATTCCACTATTGATTTTGGAACTGGTATGTCCACCTTAATATAGGATGTTTTTTTAAAGGTTTGGCTTTTAAACTAGCAAAATTGTTTCTACAGACTGTTAATTTGAAAGTTGATAGTTGATTTGTGGTCAGTACGTTTTGCCATTTTACTATAAATAGATTGACGTCAGAACAGCGCTTGCGAATTGTGTAAATTTATTTTTAAAATCATGGATCGGTTCGCCAAACTTATCGTGCACTGCGTCCATTTTATGGTCGACGTAATCGTCCATCCGAGCAAGTTATTCGGAAGACCATGGATCGTTTTCACCGTACCACGTACACTATAGTGGATAATACGCATCCACAAAGACGACAATTGTCGAAAATTGGATTTAACGATTGCGCTTCAATTGAGCTAGCCGTGGCCCTCATATGCCCGAAATCATATTTAAACAATAATGGCTTAAAATTATCTATTAAATAAAGCCAATATCGTTGACATTAACATTATTTTAATGTGTTTTTTTTTTCGTTTTAAATATATTATTGTATACCTCTAAAAAACACCAATAATGATTAATATTGAAGCTATCCAAAAGCCTCAGAGTTGTACCACCAACGTTGTCTGCGAAGGATCTTAAATGTTAAATGGTAAGACAAAGGTCAATATGACGGGTGTCGTTGCTTATCGTTTCATAAGAATGATCGTTTCATAAGACTCCCGAGGAAAATTCTGTAATCTCAGCTGACCCAATAGAAACATTCACACGGAGGCCAGACGAAACGCTTCAAAGACTCCCTGAAATCGAAAACAGATTGTGAATACTGGGAAAAGAAGGAGAATAACTGTACATGAAAAAACGCAAGACTTTGAAGCACATGGCAGAAGAGGTGGAGACGAAAGAAGTTAGTAGCGGTTACACTACAAACGTCTTCCGCTGCTCTAGATGACCTTGAGTGTGTGGGTCCAGAATTGGACTATTTAGACACACAAGGAATCATATTCGTGAAGGACATTCTTCCTCGGATACAAGGGGTAGTCGATGATGATGATTCATATTAATAAAAAAATTAAATCTTATCTAAAGACTTTGGTTCCAAGATTATTCATTAAATATAGAAAGATTCATGTGTATTTTAGTTTTATATTCACGTGTGCACTTGTCTTGTTCCCAGCTGCAAATATTTCAGCAGCTTGGGAAGCAATGCGGAAGGTCTCCCCGAAGGGCCCGCTGGTGAACTCGGAGTTCTACACTGGCTGGATCACCCACTGGGGAGGAAGCTCGGCGCGCGTGTCTGAGGCGGCTGTCGTCACGGCTCTAGAAACAATGCTTCAAGACAACGCCAACATCAATTTCTACATGTTCCACGGAGGAACCAACTTTGAGTACTCTGCAGGTAACAAGAATCGTGTTCCTTTATCTAAGCACAACCATAAGAAATATATTCATAATAAAAAAAAGCGTGTGTGTGGAATCATTATGATTCAGGTATCTTTATCTGTATATCTTTAATATATAGTATGAACTTAAAAATTTTACGGTGGCCGGTTTTATGATTCAGTTAAAGAAACTTGTGTCTATTAAAATATTGGTTTATAAATCAGAGACGAAAATATGAATGCCCGTGGATTGGACTGGTATTTATGATATATTCGTCCCGATGGCACATTGAAACTGACATGTGAAATCTGACATAGGACTTTAACATATACGAGTATACAACTTCCAAAAATTTGTCATACATGGTCATAAACAAAGGTGGAATGGGGAATGTTGTAATTACACAAAGCGTGCGCTTAACCCAACCAATGACAGGTCATAAGTCCTGTAAACACCTTGATCAACCATATTCAGTTTCCAATTTGCATCTTCGTCTCTATTGAGATACAATTAAATAATGAATTAATAACCCACGGTGGGTGAAATCCAGTATTCGTTTACAAGTATAAGTATACATTCACAAAAAAAAGAATTTAAGAATTTTTTTTAACTATTCCACATCTATTTTCATCTAAACAATCTTAACACTTCATTAATCGCACATGCAATCATTCACATTGTCAAATACCAATATACGCCATTGTTACTTTACTTGGACTAATTCGGTAAAATTAGAGAGCTCGAAACGGTATATGAACATCGATGTTCAAATTTAAGGCGAGTTTCTCCCTTGCTCTCTAAAGAGGAAGGTTGGCATTGAGGAAAGACAGGTCCATATCATTTAATAAGTAATGTTAGCGTCCTTGCCCGATGACAGCACACCGTTACCACACTCCTTTGGTATATCAGAATACTGCGACTCCAGCTCTATTATTCCTTGCACTACTCCAACTTCATCTCTTTCATTTCCAGACCACGACCTAAATCCAAAGGATGGCCGGAGAGAGAAGAGGGATCTATTTTATATATTGAGATATATTGAGATCTTGTACGAGTGATTTGATGACGATAGAATCTTTCACAGAAAATCTTATGTTTGCTAGCTGAAACACGAGTACGGTTTATACGACGCTTGTGATCATGACTAGGAATGAATGGATAGGGGGCGGTGGCGATGGCGTGTTTTGGGAGAGCCTACATTCAGCAGTGGATGGCAGACGGCTGATGATGATGATGATGTGTGTGTGGAGTCTGTTCATTTCAGGGAGATTGTTGGCAATAGTGGGATTGGATTGATTAATTGCGAAGGCAAAATACGAAAAATGTATTTATTAACAACAGTAATTTTTATAGTAGCTAATTTGTAACTTATTTGACTTTTAGGCGCAAGTCCAGATCCGTTTACTCCAGCCATCACCTCCTACGACTACGATGCCCCTATGACTGAAGCCGGAGATCCTACCTCCAAGTACTTCGCTATTCGGGACGTTCTCCTGAGGGTTATTATACACTTCTCTTAATATCCCTGTTTGATTTCATTTTGCGAAATGCTAGTTCGTTTCTTATCCGATGTACCGAAATATATTAGTACTTTCGGGAATTCGGAGTGGATAAACTTATTTATTAACTTTTTGAACCCGAAAATAATCAAAAACGATATTTAGAAAATATAATTACTACAACCTAAAGTTTCTTTGCTATTTTTTATTTTTGAACTATAATAAAACTCTTGTTTTATGATGTTCCTACGATTTTCTTTTAATAGTGTTTTTGGAGGCATTATATTTATAGGTATAACATAATAAATTATAATATATAGATAAATCTAGATTCTCTGTGGTTCATTTAAAGACTGCTCTATCGAAGTCAATTTGTCTCTTCAACGAGTCGCCATTCGACTTGCTTCCCTTCGGATATAGTATAAGAAAATAATATAGAGCAGAAGTAGGTAGGGGAGTGGGGGGCAAAGTGGGGTCCTTAAGGTTAAGTGACTCTTAAAATCAGGTATTGAAGATCTACATATCCCAATTAAGCTGAAATTTATTATTTGGTATCTGATGCATACATTTGCATATAAACTTTAATTTTAATTTTATGATTTTTGGCTCTATGAGCAATATTATAAAATTTTGTATTTGCCCCACTTTGCCCCGGTATATGGGGCAAAGTGGGGTATACAATTAATGATAAAGCAAAACACTGGATTTATAAAAAAAATAAGATTTATTTATTAAAATTAATAAAAATCAGAATCTAATGACTATTTATTAACACACATAGCACATATTTTATATGAGTCGCTTTATCATCCTCTTCATCCTCATCTGTGCAAGAGCAGTGTGACCATAGATTGCACTTAATGCACTTGATCCATCCCTCTGATGACCGAGACCATAGATAGCCACAGTAAATGCAATTAGCATCTTCATTGCCCGAGGACGTATTTGGAGTCGTATTTTCTTTACTAGGTTTTACTGTTTTTTTTCTGTTTTCCTTTTGACTTTTTGATTCATTCATCAATTTTCCTCTTTCTGCAGATGTTAATGTTCCCACTTGCCGTTTACTTGTGGAAGCAAGAATTTTGGACTGGCTTTTGGGAACTGCCGAAACACCTGTTTCTTCTACATTGAATACACGATGTGCTGTTAGTTTATGTTTGTCATGAACCTCCTCCAAAAGCTCATAAATTTTTCCGACAGCCTCTCTGTTAAAACCCATAGCTCTGGCGCGGAGGTAGATTCCGACTTCCTGTAGCTTATATTTGGGGGCCTTTTCAAAAAACCCTTTAGTCAGTCAACTTCTGCTAGAGTTTTATCTGTATTAAATTTATGTTTCTTTTGCTATATTTCAGTATTTACCAGAACCGCCATATCCCCCTCCAGCAGTGAAGTCCAAGTGGTCCATGGGAGCACCTTTAACAATGGAACCAGCGTTTAGCCTGATGAGTGCGGAAGGAAGGAAACGTTTCGCTATCCAGCGACCACAATCGCAGCTACCACCAACCCTGGAGGCCATAGGACAGCGAGCAGGAATCACGCTGTACGAAACCCACTTGCCCTGGAGTCGCGGAGACCTAGAGTTACTCACCCTGGAAGATCTTCGTGACAGAGCTCTGATTTATCTGGATTGGGTTTGTTTTAAAATCTTTAACATTAATTTGTATAAATATCAACTTAATTTATATCACACCTTATATTGAGATAAGCGTACGTTTACGGAAATTAATAATTATAAAGATTTTTAGTTATAAAATAATTAAATACGGTTGTTGTTATAATAACTGTGCAGTTCTTATATTACCCTAGGCCAATTAGCTTTGGTCTAAGCGAAACTATTTGGAATCAATTATAAAAACCATACCATGGTTAAAGTCAAAGTGTTTATAAATCTAAAATGTCTAACCACAAAGTGAATGCTTCATATGAAAAATTTATATTTTAAGATATTATGTTTTGCCTTTCAAAGACACAATAAAATGTCACACACGCCTGTAGCACACTGCAGCGAAAGCGAAGCGGATGCGAAACTCTGGCGAATAGCGAAATTCTTTATTTCTTTTTTTTTAAATCTGTCGACACATATGAATTTGTTGTGGACGTTAGGCGAACTGAATTCGACCCGCTTTCGTTCCGCATGCTGTGTGCAAAGATTCATTTAAAAACATGATATAAAGAGTTTCGCACCCGCTTCGCTTTCGCTACAGGCGCTACAGGCGTCAGACTTTCATTGCGAAACATTTTTAATCAATCTGGTATGATGTTCAAATTTTGTATTATTTAAATATAGAATAAAACTGATGGGAAATATAAATTTGACTAAAAAATATTTACAATTTATATTTGTATATTATATACGTCGGAGAGCATTCACAAAAACCATGTACGCGCTAGGCGCGTATTGAGCACTGAACAAGGTATTCATAGTACGCGCCTAGCGTGTACTCATTAATTCTTCTTCTTTCTGTGTCCTGTCAGGTCTCCCTAACGTTGACTATCATCCTTGAGTAGACCTCATAGTGATGACCTGGGGAAAAATATCCAGAGTGGTACCCCCTTGCCTTCGCCGGAGGATTTTCTGTCGGGGTTACCTTCTCTTAGCTGGGTGTATCCAGTTTTATGGCGCTAGAAGCTCGCCATTGGTCCTTCCTCTATCTGCTATGGCACTAAGTAATACGAGTATGTGCCACATTGCACGGGGTTCGCGGGGTCTTAAAAAGAACTCTCGTGGACGCTAGAGAGAGTTGGACTTGATAGTAGTGTTGCTGTTGTAAATGCAACATGGCGCCTTACGACATTTTGTAGAGGCATACTTTCCAGCAAAACATACCCCATCGTGGCCCTACTACCCTTTTGAACCCTACTCAGTAATTAACGTGTTGAAATATTAAAATATTAAAGTGTTGAAATATTAAAATCTTTAAAATTAAAATTATCGCGACATCTGTTTCGTTAACCTATGTTGTCATCATTAGGTGTTGTAAAACATCTAAAGATACACTTAGAAAGACTCTTAAAATAATGTTAAATATTGGATGTGGAAATTTACGTGTATTTTATTAATACATAATGTTTTATTTTGATTTTCTAGCATTTTATCGGTGCTCTGAGTAGAGCTAATAACATTTATTCGCTTCCTGTTCTGTCGGACCAGGGACTCTTTATTCAAATTTTAGTGGAAAGCATGGGCAGAGTTAATATCGGCTCTGGACTTAACGATTTCAAGGTAAGAAATTAATCAATTAACAATTTCTTCTATATTTGCCATCACTTTGTGGTGTGGATTCACATTTGAATAAATTTTTGAAAACAGTGTATTTTCACAACACTTTTTTGCACCTTTCACAAACATGTTTCGAGATACAGACTTCCCTTCTTCAGTGTACGAATTTTAACATAAAATTTATTAAGGATTAATTGTATCTCAATAGAGACGAAGATGTAAATTATTTGGAAACAGAATATGGTAGTCGAGGCGTTTACAGGACTTATGACCTGTCACAAAACAAACATTTATATATATAATACATATTGAATAATAATTTCGCCCTATAGGGAATTGTGGGGAATGTAACACTTGCGTCTGAAGCTGTCCTACAATGGGATATGAACAGCTTCCCGCTTGAGAGTGTGGATGGACTGACTCCCGCCACTGACGAACTGGACGTGACTTCAGAGGGATCGCTGACCGGAGGACCAGTGTTCTACACTGCCAAGTTTCAAGTTCCACCAGGGGAAGTTCTGGACACATATTTGGACGTCACAGGATGGAGTAAGGTGAGATGAGATACACGATAAAAAATTTAATTAATGCGTTAATTGTATCGGTTGCGTTTTATCGATAGATTTTATCGTAGTTTTGTTATAAATATAATATAATAATATTAAATAAACGATGAAATAAAATAAATACGAGATATAGTGAAATATGATTAATTGCTTATTTGTGTGACCAAATTTTTTTTTTTTTTAATAATCCAATAATAACACCACTAAATAACTAAACACAGCAGTAAAATGGTTTACTCAATGCAATTCTTACATAATTATTTCTGAAAAAGATGGCGATATTATATAATATAAACTTCAGATTATTTGTATCTCTTGTTGCTCCAGGGATTTGCTTGGGTCAACGGCAGACATCTGGGCAGGTACTGGCCAGTCGGTGGTCCGCAGGTCACGCTCTACACCCCTGGGGCATACCTGAAGCCATACCCAGAAGAAAACTCCGTTGTGCTACTGGAGTTACAAAGGGCAGCCGATATCCAAACTGTCAATTTTATAGATTATCCAATCGGAATATAATTTTTTTGTGTGATTGTATTATGTTATTAGAAGAAACAATGGAAAAAAAATCGTTATATAATTAATTTACTGTGCAAATTATTAGAATTAAAGTTAGTGTGTACTGAGTTAATAATGTCTAATTAAAAATACCATTTATGTATTGCATAACCCATTTTTATGTTAATTAAGATTGTAAAAATAATGATAAGATATCGAAAATTGGGCTTGAAATTAAACGAAGGGTTTCCACAATATCACATAAAATATATTTACTGAAACAAACCAAATTCCAAAATCTCCGTAAATAAAATACAAGCATTATTTAATGGCAATGTTAAATATCTTAACATACGCAATGAACCAGAATTCAGAGCCGACGCAGCTCGAATCATGCAACTCTTAAGCGTCAACGAGATGAAAGTATTGTACTATAATGTATAGCCGACAAAAGCCTTCGTGACCTTATAAGAAATACAGAAATCCGAAGAATGTGATGTTGAAAATATTGTCTGATGGGCGCCAAAGAAGAAGATTCTGGAATGAGCATGTCTCCCGTATGCAAAAAAAAAAGATTCCAAATATAGATTCAAGACTCTACTGGAAGGTTCTCGACCACGTGTTCGACCACCAAAAAGATGGCATGTTGGCAGTCCACTTCCCAGGTGGATGGAGACGCAAGCATCAAGTCTTCAGACCTATAAGAAGAAGTAGAAGGATATTCTTACCAACGGTGAAATCATCCTTGACGCCTTTTTATTTTCTTCTTCTTATACTGGTTGGAAGCCACTAGGGCCTGTTTGTGCAGAGTTTGCTGCCTCTTGCGATGTGGAATCTCAGATGTCTTTCAATCTCTTGGGGGGGTCTTCCAGGCATCCTTTTTCCCTCTGGTTTCCTATGTAGGGCAAGGTGTGGTAACCTTTGGGTGTCCATTCTTTCCACATGGTCCCTCCAATATCTTCTTCTCTGTCTCTCCCCTATTTGACAACATCCTGGATATCACGCATTCCTGATGTATTTCAATCTCTTGGGGGGGTCTTCCAGGCATCCTTTTTCCCTCTGGTTTCCTATGTAGGGCAAGGTGTGGTAACCTTTGGGTGTCCATTCTTTCCACATGGTCCCTCCAATATCTTCTTCTCTGTCTCTCCCCTATTTGACAACATCCTGGATATCACGCATTCCTGATGTATTTCAATCTCTTGGGGGGGTCTTCCAGGCATCCTTTTTCCCTCTGGTTTCCTATGTAGGGCAAGGTGTGGTAACCTTTGGGTGTCCATTCTTTCCACATGGTCCCTCCAATATCTTCTTCTTTGTCTCTCCCCTATCTGACAACATCCTGGATATCACCCATTCCTCCGGTGGTGGTGTTTTTCATTCCGTTGTGTAGAGTCCTACCTCCTACCTTTCTGAGAAGTGATTTATTGCGAACTGTTTGCCTTTTTGTGAATATTAAAATACTAGTTGTTACCCGTGTAATATTCACGGAAGTGAAGGTTTTCTACCCTTGATTCACTGTATATCGTAATCAGTAAATAGTTTTAACTTTGAATGAAAATAATTTTTTTCACACCCGTTACAAATTTTACAATTGGCAACACTAAATTATTCTCAATCAATACAACTATAATGTTATACAACTATAATCAAATCAATTCAAATCCGTTTATTTACTCAAAAAGCATTACAAACAGCATAAATGTTTAAGGCATCTATTGAGTACAAATCAAATATTATACGAGTATACATACAACATAATACCAGGAACGCTTTAGTAATGGTTCGACATTAGGAAGACAAGATACTTTCTAAAGTCAAAAGTATCTGTCCGCTGAACGTACTTTCACTAATATGAAAGACGTCGATCTCCGAGGAGACCGCGTTCAGCATACTAATTGCTCTTCCCACCGGTGTCACCAGAGGCAGATTGGTTCTGGCGGCCGGGAGGTAAAACAATATGTGCTGTCGCTGTCGGAGATATCTATCGGGGACAAAAAGACCAACATCCTCCAGTACGGCCGAGTTCTCGAAGTATCCCCTGATCCAAAACAAATATCAGAATCATCCAGAAACGAAGTCGGGAATGGGCAACGTGTGCATCTCGAATTACTTTCGAAGAGAATCGAATTGAATCTCGCTCTCTTGTATTAAAAATATTCTTGTACTCTTTTTTGATGACTACGGGTTTTTGCCTATTTATATTCTTCTTTTTCTTCTTCCTCAGCCTATTCTTGTTCACTCCTGGAAAAAGGCCTCCTCCATTGGCTTCCATGTCATTCTGTCCTATGCAGACTGCATCCAGGTTATTCCGACGTGTCTGTTTAGATCATCCTTCCACCGTAGGTGCGGTCGCCCTGCACTTCTCTTCGCCGTCCACGGTCTCCAAGTCACCAGTCTTCTTGTCCACTTTTCATCTGAGCGTACGTGATCTGCCCATTGCCATTTTAGAGTCGCCACCCGGTGGATGATGTCAGTGACCATTGTTTATTCTCTCACTGTATCCTTTCTGACTGTCTCTTAGGCTTATTTCTAACATGGCTCTTTCCATGGCTCTTTGGGTCACTCGTAGTTTCTCGGCACTTTTTATATTTACTATTTATATTATGATTCGAAAACTAATTGTAGACACACTGCATTATTCATTGTGCGTAATGAATATGAAATTTCACAAGAGACGATATGCATGTCTCAATTAACGCTCTTGCAAGTATATCAATCTTCGTGCCTGCTCGACAGCTATGCCAATCTGACACGAAAGTTCAGGGGAACACGATGAGGTAGCAATTATGTTGCTGCACGACACCAATTACAGTTAAATTAGGGAGATGGCGAGGAAAGTTGCTCCGTCTCCGCAATGGTACACATTTAGTTCGCTGAGAAAGATAAGAAATAATCAATACAGTTAACCCATCGTAAATACCTGTACTGTTCTTGCTGTCTATGTTGTGGATTTTTACGAGGATAGTTTACATTAATAATGTCGTTAAACAACTTGCGATGTTTTGCGTAAATGTAATATATTTTTATCGTTATATACAAGTATTATTAAAAACTGAAAAACGAGCAATACATGATTGATAAGTGGATTATATGGATTTGATGTTTGGGAAGAACAAGAAAAATATATATCTGCAATATTATGTCAAAAACATAACTAACTAACTAAACATCACGCCGTCTTCCCGAAAGGGTAGGCAGAAAGAATGGAATATCAAACTTTAACCGATGCGGCACTCCATCCTTCTCTTTTCGCCCCGCGGGAGACGCGGTGTGATGGGTTGCGAACCTTTGTCAAAAACATTGTAACTTATATAAAACTTATATCAATTACAATTAGAAAAAATGCATTATAACTTAAGGGGTTATACCAACCTGACGCAATATTGATAAAAAAATTCCAATATGGAAAAAAAATAACAATAAAAATGGCGGAGACATTAGTCGCTCATTGGGACCCTCTTTTTAAAATCGTTGCTGGCGTGTACATGATTTCTCCGTAGGGCCATCGAAGAAGAAGAAATTAACTTAAAATAGTACACTTGAACCTAATACATGTTCTAATAAAAGCATTTAAATTCAAAAATAACAATCTAAATCTCAAAAAGTTATGATGTCGTTGTATGTTCACCCAATTTTATTTTGAATATTTTATAATTATATATTTTCATTTCTGACTTCTTCCACCATCTTCAGTGCCTCATATATACGAGTATATATAAAGGAAATATTCATCATCACCATCATCAGCCGTCTGCCATCCACTGCTGAATTTAGGCCTCTCCCAAAGCACGCCACCGCCCCCTATCCATTGCCGCTCCCATCCATCCGTGCCCAGCAATCCTCTTCAGATCGTCGGTCCACCGGGCAGGAGGACGTCCAACTCTGCGGAATCCTGTTCGCGGTCTCCCCCATCGGCCGTCTGTTCTCCGACAGATATGGCCATCCTCAGAGCCACCTCAGTCACCTTGGTTTGTTGGCGAATAAATTCGTTTCTAAATCTGTCCCTCAAGGTTATTCCAAGCATGGCTCTTTCCATGGCAATTTGGCAAGGAAATATTGGGATTTAGTTTTTTTTTCAAAGAAGAGCCTCGTTAATCTTTTTTCTTGTTTCATATTCAAGAATATTCATGCTGGTTATCTTTTCACCTTATCTTTCTTAATTCTTAGGAGGTGTGCCCATTGACAATTTTATGAATCAGAAGTGCATTTGATTAATATTATCTTATCAATATATTTGTTTTTCTCAATGTCTTAGTAAACTAAAACTACAAATCGTTATAGATATAATAAAACTCTTCGATAACGTAACTATAAAATATCAATTTATGTCACGTTTTCGCACTATAAGCATACTACGCGTGTACATAATAAAAGTCTAAATTGTAATTGAATAAAACGATGTTTTAATAATTTCTTCTACTTTTGTCGTTATTTCGATAGGAACCGGTTTCGCTAGGTTAGCTGGCATCGACAGACTGACCAGACTGACCAGTCGATGCCAGCTAGTCTAGTGAAATTGGTTGATGTCGAAATAAATACTGTGGAAGTATCATAGTTATAGAAAAACGTCGGTTTATTTAATTATTATTTTAAACGAACTTCCACCAAGAGATTTCAGTAAAATCATCAGATTGATTATCTTATGCGTTTGATTATTGCGAAATGAAATATGTGAGAATCGTGAAAGTCCCGCAAATTTGTTATGAAAAGCTTCCAAGTATCTACCCGTCATTAAACTCTGTTTTATGTCGGGCAGGTAGGTACCCGATCACTGTTCGGTCGCCCGCTACACTCGTTCTATACGGCCAGTTCACGCAGATTATGTGTGTCAGTAGGTTCCCGCCACCTGTGTATTTGTCGTAAAAGTATGATAGACGTCGTAAAATTTTCAGTAAATGGCTGCAGATTTCTTCTCTAAAGATGGCCGCGCAGAAATATTGCCAGTTCAATTTCCGCACTTAATTCTCATTAAATATTTACGACTGCATCTTTTGTTTTTGTCCGGTATTAGTCAGAATAAATAGATAGTATATAGACGCATAAGAAATATTCATATTTTTTACGTATTTATTATTGGGTTGATGCAAAAGTTTTAACGTTTTTGTAAATTTGATCCCAGCGAATTTTTTTTTGCGGAACTGACGAATAACATAATATGTTTTAAAATGATTTTATTGTGTAAAGAATGCTTCCCTTCTACTTTCTATTCAGTTTTGGCCCGGTAAGGGTACATTGAAGGGCCCTTATATTTTTTTCAAAATTCATTCGAAAATGTGCATTTACGTCATTGTTAAAAAACTAACCAACCATCACGCCATTTCCCCGGAGGGGTAGTCACGGTAAAATCCACATAAGCCTTGGGCTCAAACATTCATAATCTTTCATACAGTCTGCCATTCTAGGAGAAAGTAGCACCGCAACGCCCTGACAGCCTCTTTGTGATTGAGGCACTCCAGACCATGCTTCTTCATTCCTCTCTCTTTCATCATGCTCTCAGTCACGCACAGGATATCTAGACAATGCCTTTTCATCTCAATACACATTTCATTCATCTTTATTTCCATTCCTCCTCTTACATTCCACGTAAAAATCCGGCATTCCACCCTCCTCTGTTCGCCATCTCGGGAGATGCGGCGTGATGGGTTGCGTGCCTCACTGAATTACAATATTAATACGACTAAGAGAAAACTACAAATATAAGAGAAAAATAAAAAAATAGAAGAATAAATAACAAAACATTAAAACACAGAAGAATCCACAAACAGAACACATATCCTATGTCTTTTCACGTGTTTTCGGCAATCTGGTGCGGCAATGGCAGGAGTGTCCGTGTATCCAGTGCGGTGGCGGCTATCGGTGACATGGGTGGCGGCTATCGACGGAGTCCAGGTACAGAGGTATGGGGGTGGGGGGGCGCGGGGTGCAATCGTCCACTGTCCAGAGCACGTCAATATTTACTGTATGAATTCCGTTAAAGACAATAGTGCGATTGTGGCAACCGTAAACATTTGCGATGCGTATGGAGACATCATCATGTTTGACTAACACAAAGATGGTTTACAAAATTCCGATCTGGAGATTTTCACTAAACCGCGGGCCGGGCGGTCTTTGAAGTCTGATGACTCAATTTAAAAGTCACAATTGACACCAATCGCCTAATAGTGTTTTGAGACATGAGAAACTTATAGGGATGGTTTCGTGGTACGACGTTTGGATTCCTCATTAAATATCGACTGCCAATTTATTGGATCGTATTTCAACATGCGTTGCTTTGGGTGCTAGACAACAACACGGACCGTTTTGGAATGGATTGGTTACAGGAGATGAGAAATAGGTTGCGTACAATAACATAACACGAAAAAGACATTGGGCTATATCTGGACAAGCCCCTTTATCAACATCCAAGGCCGAAATTCGTAAAAAAAAATTGTTATTTGGTGGGATTGCCAGGGAATTGTGTATTTTGAACTTCTAAAACGCAATCATGCAATTACATCAGAACGATATTGTCAACAATTAATAAAATTAAACATCGCATTTGAAAAGAATAGACCAGAATTGATAAAAAGAAATTGGGTAGTATTACATCACGACAACGCGCGACCATATGATAACCTAAATTAGTTGAATGAGGATGTCATCAAGCAACCACCGTATTCTTCAGATCTGGCTCCTTCTGATTATCATTTATTCAGGTCGCTGCAATTTTTTTTAATGATACATTTAAATTTAACATTTTTGGAATCAAAGTCTCCGGAATTTTACTCCAACGGTATTAATAAGTTAATAGAAAGGTTGGAGAAGTTTATAAGAATCGATGGAAATTATTGATTAAATAAATAATACAAACAAAAAATGGAATAGTCTTATATGATAAAAAAAACGTCAAAACTTTTGCATCAACCCAATTATAATGCAAATAAATTTACTAAAATATTCAATTTAATTCATAAACATTGAATAATTTACCGTTCAAGACAATTTATTTGTAAATCTCTGCAATTTTAAATATAACTAACATCACGCCGTCTCTCCGAATGGGTAGGCAGAAAGAACGGACTGCCGCATCTTTCTTTCCCGACCCACCTCTCTCGCTTCCTCAACATGCATACATCGTGTCATGCACGCACGACGATTTCTCCGACTCCTCCGTCTGATTTTTTTTATCGTGTCAAGTTTTCCTCGGTCTTCCTCTATTTCTAGGTCCATTTACATAATTTACATTTCTTCATTCATTATTTCCATGCGTCCAAACCATTTTAACATTAAGATGAAATATGTATAATTTAAATAACCTGTGTCCATCCTACAATGATCTACAGCATAATATCCAAAACCTACACTGTTAGAACCAAAAGTCTTCAAATCAGCGAAATGAGTCTTCATTGTCTAATTATACTCACAAATGTCACATTTGACAATGTCAAAATTATGCACAGTACTTTGCAGTAGGATATACGAGGGTCATTCCAAAAGTAGTACCCGTTTACGCCGTGCGGAGCGCTGGCGAACAGAGTAGCCGCCGGACAAGTACTAACACTTTCAGTTGTATTTCAGCTGTCCGTGTGCAAAGTTACATCTCGCTGGTATTATTTCTATGAGTGTTTATAATGTTCTAGAAAATAGAGAACGCCGCCAGTTGTGAAGTTATAGCTGTGATTAAATTTCTCAACGCAATAAATGTGCGACCATATTCATAGGCAATTGGAGGAGGTGTATGGAAACAATGTTATGGATGAGTCATCTGTTTGGCGCTGCGGTCGTAATTTCATCTTGGGAAGAGAGAACACCCATGATGACGAGTGTTCGAGACGGCCGTCAGTCATTACGGACGAACTTTCAATCATCCACCCTAATGTCCAGACTTGGCTACTTCAGATTACCATCTACGATTTATTTACAAAACTCAAGGATTATTTGGCAGGAAAGAAATTTGAAAGTGATAAACAGCTGAAATCCGCTGTGAATACACAGGCGGAATATGACGCTGTGATACAAAAACTTGTCACACGTTACGACAAATACTTAAATTTGCTAGGTGACTATGTAGAGAAGTAGTTTAAGGTATGTTTTTTACAAGTAAAACTTTCATATTTGTTTATATATTCCAATATATATAATTTGTATTACTTTCCGGATGACCCTCGTAATTTAATTGAAAGAGGTGTATAAAAACATGAAACGTTTAAGACCACTTTTTATGATATATTCGTGGCGACTGGCTTCAGATTTCGACAACCATTAATGTAAATACGGGCAGCTAATGAAAAATAACTTTCAAGTTTGCATTATTTTCGTGTGTTACGGGTATGTCAAACATGTTGATTTTGAGACATGTCAAACAAATTAAATAATCGATTGCGGCTCTTTATGTAAGCGTCAAAAAATTCACTAAGCAAACTAGCTTATCAAAGCACTCGACATTATTGATAAGACGCCTCAGAGCAGATACTGTCAGAACCAAACATCTCTCAAGAGTAGCAGAAATGAGAACATTGTGACATATTGTGGGGAGAACCCTTAGAGATAAGATGCCCAATGAAAAAAATAGCAAATTCTGTAAAATTGATGACATAGTGAGATGGTAGGCAGAGAAGACGATTCTAGAGGGACCACATCGAGAGAATGGATCCAGTGATAATTCCTTAGATTGTGATGCACGAGACTCCAGAGGGCCGTCAGCCACCAGGACGACCACCAAAGAAATGGATAGAAGGCTGATTGTGTTCATCACAGAAAGAAAGTTGATATCCTGCATAAACAGATCGCAAGATCTTCAGTCAAAAGAAGAAAAAGAAGAAGAAGAAGAAGACATCATTTAATGTTTACAGCCGATCTCCGTTTACTCAATAATTCATTTACTCGTACTGCCTTTTCTATTTCATCTTATTCTAGATCATTGGTATGTTCTTGAATGGGTGTCATTCTCTTGAGAAGTGGAATACCAGCTATCTTTCGATCTTTATGGCGGTTTTTCTGGCAGGCGATGTCCCACGGGTATATTGTGGGTAATCACATAGAAAATGCGTGTATCACTCATCGTATGTATGCAGTCTCTCCAGTACCCATCGTCGTCTTTTTCTAACCATCTTACGATTATTTCAAAGTTTCCAACCCTGTCCCTGAGAGTCCATCATACGCAGCACTCTTGCTAAGGCTTTTGGTCCTAACTGTGTCAGCTCTAGTTTCTATGCCATGTCATAGTGGGCCTGACACAGATTTTGTAGATTCGAATCTTGCTACCCTTGACTTGGACTTGGATCTTCTGGCTTACAGGTTCAGCTCTAATGGTCTGGCTTACGTCTGTAGGAAACATTGTTGGAATGTGATTTGGTAGTTGTTTTGTGATGGGGATAAATGTATGGCCCGGAGTATCCCTCAAAAGAGGGCGAGGGGGGATTTAGGGTTTATGATAAAGTCATACATTATTGTCAATGAATGGAAGACCAGTCAGGGTTGGTATTGTATTTATAAAAAAAGTCTGTTCCCGAGGGGAAGATAAGAGGAGCAGTGCCTGGATGGAGTTGTGGTGGGATATTTCGTCCTTTAAGCAGCCTACATCGTTGCTGCCCTCTTATTTTGTTCCCTAACTTCATTGTAGAGATCACCGTGGACAGATATTTCAGTACTCAGATATTTAAATTGAATCACCTGTTTTTTTGGTTTGTCTTCAATGACTAGCTTAGATCTTCTCAGCTGTTTTGAGATTGTCAGTCTCTTTGTCTTATTAATTCAGACGCGTATGTTCCGCAGAACTAATTTACCTATGCAATGAAACATCCTAATGACTTTCATTACTTCTTTCCGATGCAAATACAATCTTCAGCTAGAAACCGATTGATAAGCCACGGGTTTAATGAATATAAATTACATTATTGCTTCCGTTTGCTTTATCACCTCATTTAAAAATTTAACGCGCTCGCTAAATGCAGACAAGGATAAAAGTAATATCCCATTCTTAACAATAGGTTTTGTTTGGTCAGTAAAGTAAAATAAAGAAGGTAAATGTAACATATGTATTTCTTTAATGAAATGGCTTTTGTAAATAGCTTACTGAATAAATTTTCCTAACAAAACATTATTCACGCATTCGTAATACACTGACTGCTGTAATACAGAGTGTTCGCCGGGATAGTTTACTATTTGTTTTTTGTATAATTGTACGGAAAATGAAATTAAAATGATTAAACTGATAAAATTTTTACTGAATGTTGGGAATTATTTATGGAAGACAATATCAGCTAAATGTCCCCCTCTTTCAGCCCGACAAATGCGGGTTTTTTGTAACATTTTTCTTTGCGTTTTCACATAATTCAACAGGTATTTCTTTAATTTCTTCACGAATGTTTAGTTTAGTTCATTTTTTTTTTTCTTGTATACATGTTCTTGTACATTTGTATTTTGAACCCAATTACTGTATACAATTTATTTTAGCTATTATATTGATTCCCGTGACATGTGATAGGTAGCTAATCTATCGTCATTTTATTGTCACGTAAATTCTACATCAGACCAAAGACAGTGTGACAATCACACTGCCCTCGCCGGGAATCGAACCCGGAACCTTCGGGGTGGCAGTCAATGCACTTACCACACGGCCACGAAGGTCGAAGGTATGTGGTGGGAACCCTTCTATGTTATCGTTTTTTGTTGTTGTTGATTGTTTAACTTGTTTGTCAAGTTCTTATTTTATCAATTTGATGGCACCCCTGCTTATGCCGGTTTTATTAAATGTGAACGGATGCCACAATGTAAGCGCCCCTGTGATAGCTTTAATCACAATCGGTGTCGCTACTTATAAAATACTTCAGTCAGGTCCTCAGCATTGGTTGAGTGTACTCGATTCGTCTGTCGTAGTTTGACCTCTCGGGGTCTCGGCGTGATTAAATTAATTTAGTTAGCTTGTGTGACAGAAACAAAAGGCACTGTGATTAGAAAAATTCACGCAATCGGTTGTCTCTTCATCCTACAGCGAATTACGGTGGATATCTGTTCAAAAAAGGATGAATATACCGAGTAAGAAAAAATATTTATATTCTATGGATACTAGTCGTGTATTTGTTAACCATTAAACATTAAAAAAAACTTTTTATATTACTTTCTATATTCGTGTTGCGGATTCATTGCACAATTTTTTTTACGCTTTGTTAACAACGTGAACTTTATTTTTTTTTAATGTATAAAAAATGCTTGTGTCCGAAACATGTCTGTTTTTTTAATGACTATTTTTGAAATGAATTTGGTGTTTATTTATCTTTTTCTTTTTTATATACTTTGTATATACAACACTTATAAAAAAAATTACATTATTTTAAAAAATATTATAAAATTGTTTACTTGATCTGACAGATGTTATAAAGATTTATTTTGGAACATTTATGCCTTTGTTTATGCTTTTAAATGTATCTTTACTGAAGAAGGACTGTCCGAAACATGTCTATGTAATTAATTTTTTTTTAATATAATTGTTGTAATATAATACAAAGTATATATATAAAAAAGAAAAATATAAATAAACCATCATAATAACTCAAAGTATGGCGTACTAGCTGACCCGGCAACGCTTCGCTATTGCTATATTAGAGTATATAAATACACCCAATATATATTGAAGAAATACAATTAAAGTTCAATATCAATTATTTTATTGGATAAAATGACATGTGTATAGGTGTAAGAATGTGTGTATCCTAATTCAGTTCATATCTTTAAAACATTTGTTTAATCCAAGCAAACTTGCTGTGAACTTGAATAATACTAATGTGAATTGAACAATTGAAGGCTGGGCATTACCAAGGTGGCAAGTTTACAAAAAGTCTGAAATGAGTTTTTGATGCCAATTGGTCTTAAACATAGCTGTGCAAAAGCGCGTTATGATTTAATAATATAGTGTAGTTAAAACGTTACCCTAAAGATGCCACCCAAAAAAAAGTTAATATTTATCTTTTTCAGCTTTATTTTTTTTTTTTCCAGTCTTAATTTTTTCCTTAATATTTTAAGTGAAATTAAAAAAACAAATAAATATACTATATCACATTTGCATAAAACATTCATACATATACCATTCAAGGTCATAATAATGCTCTTAGAAATACAATGTTTAGAGAAACAAAACTCTTGATTTTGATGTCCATTAGATGAAGCTAATAATGCACATTCACTTAACCAATGACGAAATTTGTAAATTTGTGTGATGTCTGGAAATATACATTGAATCAATTCTCCTTTGGAGTGTGATTCTACAGAAATCAGTTGATAATTTAAAGCATTCATTCCATACAATGAACTTTCATTGTTGCAGAATTTTACCCATTCCAGAAATATTTAAAATGTTGAATGTAGGTGTTTCAATGTTTTGTATCATCATCATCATGAGTCTATATCCGTTCACTCCTGGGCGTAGGCCTCCTCCATCTGATTCAATGTCTGTCGATCCTGGGCAACACGCATCCAATGTCGTCCCTCCATCGAAGTTGAGGACGTCCTGGGTTTCGGGTTACAGTTCATCTATCATCAGGGCTGCGAGCGGCATGCCATTTTAGCGCTGCCACTTTTCCGATGATGTCCGACAATCCTGTTCTGCCTCTAATAGTGGAATTAAACCAATTAATCCAACCTGTACATACCATTTCAAAATTAGTTCATAAATATAACAATCTGTCTTGCACATATCGAGGTGTGGGATCCATACATGCCAGTATCTTGCGTTGCGTGCCCCATCTCACGACATCTTCCACCTTGGAGATATCGTGGATAGCCGTGTTCCTCACCCCATCTCAAAGAGTCTTTCCTGGTATCATCCTTAGCGTCGGCATCTCTGCAAAAATCAAATAATTATATTAAAATGAGCAGTATATTAAAAAAAAACACTGGCGTGGGAACGTCAGACCATTTGGAAATGTTATATTAGTATTAAATTGCTGCAAACCAATCCCAGGATTGAAACCAGAGAAGAAGATATTAGTGGATTTTTCCAACTGAGGCAGCTAATGCTGTATGTAAGGATATGTTTACCTATCACAGCATTTTTTTTTTCAGAGAAAAACTAAAACAGCTGAAGTAAATCGTCTAATCCAAAAGATATAGGTTATCGCCCTGCCAGAACAATTTTACATTAAAATAACATTATTAAAATAGATTATACCAATTCATAGAATTGTTACTTAGAATTTAACGTTTTTCCATGTAGAGTCATAACATAACCTAAAATAATACGTAAGTAAAACGATATATAATTTCATTTCTATTCGATATAATTTAGAACTAAAACTTTGAAACATGTAATGCGGAAATATAATCTGTATTCAATTAAACCAATTAATCCAACCTGTACATACCATTTCAAAATTAGTTCATAAATATAACAATCTGTCTTGCACATATCGAGGTGTGGGATCCATCTATGCCAGTATCTTGCGTTGCGTGCCCCATCTCACGACATCTTCCACCTTGGAGATATCGTGGATAGCCGTGTTCCTCACCCTATCTCAAAGAGTCTTTCCTGGTATCATCCTTAGCGTCGGCATCTCTGCAAAAATCAAATAATTATATTAAAATGAGCAGTATATTAAAAAAAAAACACTGGCGTGGGAACGTCAGACCATTTGGAAATGTTATATTACTGGATTTTTCCAACTGAGGCAGCTAATGCTGTATGTAAGGATATGTTTACCTATCACAGCATTTTTTTTTTTCAGAGAAAAACTAAAACAGCTGAAGTAAATCGTCTAATCCAAAAGATATAGGTTATCGCCCTGCCAGAACAAATTTACATTAAAATAACATTATTAAAATAGATTATACCAATTCATAGAATTGTTACTTAGAATTTAACGTTTTTCCATGTAGAGTCATAACATAACCTAAAATAATACGTAAGTAAAACGATATATAATTTCATTTCTATTCGATATAATTTAGAACTAAAACTTTGAAATATGTAATGCGGAAATATAATCTGTATTCATTTCAACGGCAAAATAGAATAAACTGAAGATATATATGAATTAGAAATATAAATATTTTACTTACAAAACACTGCGCTGCGACGCAAATGTCGCAAATCTGACAGTTACAATAGGGATGTGCGATCCGCTCACGAGTCGACTCAAAGATTCGAATCTTTTTGGTGAGCGGGTGAGCGATGATCCATAAAAAAAAGAGCGGCAGCTCAATGATCCGCTAGGTCAGGGGGGTCGGCAAACTTATTAGCCAAAGAGCCAAATGCGTACTTTACAACGATTTAAAAAAAAATTGAGAGCCAAATATGTTTATTGATTTAGATAACCTTTATTATAATTTTTGCACTTCATTCAATTACGGGTACACTGAATAAAACATTATTTCATACTTCTTCCTGTGATGAAGGCGACCAGCCTTCTCTCCATCTCTTTGGTGGTCATCCTGGTGGTCGACGGCCCTCTGGAGTCTCTTGCATCACGATATTAGGAATTCTTGCTGGATCCATTCTCTCGATGTCTCTGCCTACTCCATCTCACTATGTCTTCAATGTTGCAGGATTTGCGAATTTATTCGTTGGGTATCCTATCTCTAACGGTTCTCCCCACAATAGGTCGCAGTCTGGTTCTGACAGTGTCTGCTCTTGCTTTGATTCCGTATGTTATTATGGGCCTGATGCATGTTTGTTTGTTGTTATTCTTAATTTTAGGCACAATTCCAGGTTCTCATCAATAAGACGACTTCGTAGTTTACTCTTGTTAAAATTCCGGTGAATCGTATATTATTGCAAAAGAGTCGACTATTTTTAAGGGATCTGAGCTGAATGGTTCCGCTCAGTAAAGTGAGCCGATTCTTCTTGATAATTATCGAGTCGTTTGTCAAAAAAGTTGTTTGTCGTTGTGAATTTTTTTTTAGCTCATCGACAAAAAATTTATCCTGGTGAATTTTTTTTTTTTTACCGGAATCAACTTTTTTGGTCGAGGAGCAAAAAAAAAAGGTCACTAAAATAATTTCAAACTTTGAACGACTCAAAATGGTGAACCGTGGATCGTTAAAAAGAGTCCGCTCACTTTGCTGAGCGGAACCGTTCAGATCAGATCCCTGAGATGAGTCGTTTTGCCCATCCCTATTCGTGCGTATATTTTTCAGTTCAAAAGAGCGACTAATTTCATATCTGACCACGCAAAGAGTCAAAAAAGCCACTAATTTGCATCTTATCACGCCAAGCGAATATAGACTCTAAAGATCGATACTCAGGTGATACGAACATGAAGGTCTATACTCGCTCGCACTACGAAAATTTATAAATTTACAAAGTTAATTAGAGCTCGATTAATAACAAAAATATGCCTATGACCACCTATGTCTATCTATTAAGGAAGTGTATCAATTTGAAAACGATCTGCTCAGGAATAACCCCGGAATCAGTCCACACACAGAGAGAAACTGCCTTTTATTTATATAGATAGATATAGAAGAAAAGAATTTCGTGTTGTTTACTAAGTCAATAAAAAAGTTACGCCAGCAAATATTATAGGAGTATTTTTAAACATTTATTATGTATAATACATTCCGTTAAAATTTGCGTATCGTATTTTCAATATATTATACAATACCAAACATTTAGTAATTTTTTAAAATAAAATCAAATTAAAATTTTATTAAAAACAGTTTATATTTAAAAATAAAAATAATATAATTTTTTTTCTTATAACAAGGGAACTAAAAATTGAGAACGGGATGAAAACAATTTAAAATTTGCCTTTAACTGTTGAAATCAATTTTAAATTACATTAAAGGCACTTTGTATTTAAATATCATAAACTTTTATTTATTTTATAACAAAATGAAATAAGACATACGTGTATTACAGAGTAGTAATTAAACGTATTATTGAACAATGCATCTAATGTGTGTGTTGTACTTATATAATAATAATTCCCGCTCAATTCGGATACCATAGACAAATTATTTAATTGCGAGTTGTTGATAATAGTCGAGTTTTACATACATATTTTTTTTTAGAAATAAATTTAGTACCTACCCGGATATACGAGTACTTGAATATTATTATACGTATAACGGCGTTCTTGTTCCAACCGTTATTCATGGGAGTGAAACATATAACTAAAGAACTGGACATTACAAAGGTGCCAAGTGTTTTACACATAAAGCAGAGAAAATAAGCAAAAACAGTTTTTTGTTCCATATGTCATGTACCTCGGGAGACATCTTTATGGTAACGTTTGAACTACATTATATTATTCAATCATTATGCACTTTTGCACAGTTATTGGGCATTATTTTTAAGACCAATTGGCATCAATAACTCATTTTTGGCATTTTGTACACTTGGCATCTTGGATAAGTCCAGCCTTCAACTGTCAAGAGTAGATTGATTGCGAGGAGAATGAGATCTCTTAAATGAATGTATGTGAATTTGCAAATAATAGAGTGAAAAATGCAAATATGAGCGTCATGAATATTTTTTATATTCTATACAACAGATCTTTATATCCATCTTTATGTTCCGGATGGTTATCTCCCAGCAAGCAGAACCAACCTGCCTCTGGTAATGCCGGTGGGGAGAGCAATCAAACTGCTGAACATGATCGCTTCGGAAATCGATGTCTTTCATATTCGTGAAAGTACGTCCAGAAAACAAATACTCTAGACTTTGGAGAGTATCTTGTATTCTTAATGTCGAACCATCTCTCGTGCGTTCCTGGTATTATATTAAATATTTATTGTATTTTACCTTTTCTCAATAGATGTCTTAAACTAAATATAATAATTATTTATAATATCTTTTGAGTAAATAAACTGATTTGATTTGATTTGAAAGGTCGTTTGAACCTACATTCAATTACATGTAGGTAGCAAATCTATCGCCATTTTATTGTCACGTGAATTCTACACCAGACCAAAGACTGCGTGACAATCACGGTTTGGCACTTCCGTGTGGCAGTCATAGTTCTTGCCACTCTGCCACGATGGTCATTACCAAAAAAATAGTGAAATTTTCATTTATATGGTTTGGACACATGGAAAGAATGAATGAAGAAAAATGGCAAAGATAGTATATGTTATAAGTGTAAATTGAACAAGAAATAGAGGAAGACCGAGGGAATCGTGGCACGATAAGATAAATCAAGTATTTAACACGTATCGTGCCATGCATATTTATAAGAAAAAGGCCCATTGTGGCACCATACATATTTTGTTATATATTAGGTCCTTACATATGAAAATGGCGTTTTGTATGGGAGGAACATAAAGTTGATTTTTTTTAAATATAATATATTTATTTAATCAAAGTATGTACCATTGCTATTTATGCACTTTTGCCATCTCATAGGTAGTTCATCGATCCCTTTACTAAAAAAACCATTCGGACGGGAATCAATAAAATCTTTGAAGTCGGTTTGGACTGCCCCATCGGAGTTGAATTTTTTCCCTTGCAAGAAGTTATCCAAATTTCGAAAAAAATAGTAATCTGTTGGGGCAAGGTCCGGAGAGTACGGTGGATGTCTTAGGCATTCCAATTGAAGCTCTTCTAATTTGGTAGCCGTCTGTTGGGCAGTGTGTGGTCTAGCGTTATCATGAAGCAGCAGTGGCCTAGAGCGATTAACCAGCCTCGGTTGTTTAGCAGCTAGCTTTTCCATCATGGTTTGCAGTTGCTGACAATAGACATCTGCCGTAATCGTCTGGCCAGATTTAAGAAAGCTGTAGTGAACGACACCAGCACTAGTCCACCAAACGCTCACAAGTAACTTTTTTGGAGTCAATTTTCGCTTGGGGCATGGTTTGGCTGGTTCGGCAGGGTTCAGCCATTGCGATGAGCGCTTCCGATTATCATACAGGATCCATTTTTCATCACAGGTAATGATTCGATTCAAAATCCCTTCATTATTGTGCCGGTTGAGTAATGCAACGCAGCAGTCAACGCGCGTTTGTTGATTTGCTTCACTCAATTCGTGAGGTACCCACCTTTCAAGCTTTTTCACCTTCCCAATTTGCTTCAAGTGGATTAAAACAGTTTTATCACTAACACCGCAGCCTGCAGCTAACTCGGACGTGGTTTGCGATGGATCCGCTTCCACAATAGCCTTCAATTCTTAATTATCAACTTTGGTCTCCGGCCGTCCACGGGGCTTGTTCTGCAGGTCGAAATTTCCAGAACGAAAACGTTGGAACCAAAAACGCACTGTGTTTTCTTTTGCGGCACCGTCGCCATACACATCATTAATCCTTCGAGCCGTTTCTGCAGCACTGGTGCCACGGTGGAACTCGTACTCGTAAATAACGCGATATTTCAAGTTTTCCATTTTGTAAACTGAGTGACGCAAAGAAAAAAAACAATTGAGGAAAAAAAAATGAATTATAATTTTCGAAACACAAATACTTGAGTAAATAGCTGTATAAATTTGAATTTGGAATTCCTAACCAAAGAGAAGATATTTGAGATCAAAGTTGCCAGTACGGCAAAACGCCAATTTCATATGTAAGGACCTAATATAATATTATTATGTATTTTACTTTACATGGATACTATAAAATCCAACATATTGTGGTTGTTTTTTCTTCTTCATTTGTTTATTTTTTTTATCCTTTTTTATACCTGTATTAAATTTTTTTCTATTTTTTTTTTTCATTTTTTTTCCATCCTTTTTCTTCTTCTTTTTTTTCTTCTTTTTTCTTCTTTTTTTCTTCTTTTTTCCTCTTTTTTTCTATATTTTTCTTTTTCTTTTTTCTTTCTTCTTTTTTCTCTCTTTTTTTTTTCTTTTTTCTTTTTCTTGTACGTTTTTTTTTCGTCATTTCAACAGTCACATATGACTGCCACGGCGTATTGGTAACAATTGATGGCAGTCACACATGACTTTTTCTTGGACGTCGTGATACGTGTGAATGTCAATCACGCAAGTCGGAGAAATGAAAGAAAGAATATTATAAATATGTGAGGTTTAATTTTATTACGTATTTTGCAGATATATGATAAATGAAGCATATAATGAAGCTGATATATAATTAATGAAGCAGTCTATATAATACGAGTAGTATAAGTTGAAGAAATAATACTAATTATAGCAATGAACGAGAGAAGTATTTCGGTATCAAAAAAGCACTGGAATTTCTTGTGGATGCTAGTTTCGCTGACTTACTTAATGAGGAATGGGGTAATATTTCATTTCATTTCAATTAATTAATACAACCATGAAAACGCTACATCCCGAACTTACTATTAGTATAAAAAAACTTAAAGCTATACTTTCGTATGAAGCACTTAATTGTGACATAATTTCAAATAATTTTAAACTGATAGTTTGTTTTGTAACCTTAACGAAGCTCTGTCAGCGAAACCGGTTGGTCGGATAAAACAAAATAAAGTGTTTTAACAAATATGACTGATCCCATCATATGTTACAAGGCCAACCCTAAAGTCTTCCATTCTCTGACGACAATAATATAGGATTGATAGTATCTCAATAGAGACGAAGATGTAAATTGTTTTTTGGAAAGAGAATGTGGTGGTCTAGGCGTTTACAGGACTTATGACCTGTCATTGGTTGGGTTAAGCGATCGCTTTATGTTAACAACATTCCCCATTCCGCTCTTCTTTAAGACCACCACGTCTGCCAAAATTTTGGGAGTTGTATATGTTGCTGTTTCCAAAAAAACATTTACATCTTCGTCTCTATTGAGATACAATCAATCCTTAAAAATGATTAACCCGCAATGGGTAAAATCCAGTATTTGTCTACAAATATTGGTAGCATTCAATAATGTAGGACATAAGAAGCACTCTTAGCCCATTTACATTTAGCCCCCGCATAAAACAACTAACTAACATACCAAATCACATTTCTAACAATGTTTCCTACAAATACAAGAGGAATAGCTAATAGAGTTGAATCTCTGTAAGCCAGAAAATCCAAGCCAAGTCCAAATCCGAAATATAAAAGTATTTTAAATTGTTTTTAAAACTTAAAGCATTTAACAGGCGAATTTTATCTTCCTATTTTACTTGCTCCATTCTCATTGTTAACTTAATGTCATTTGAATATTTCTGACAAAATTACTATTGCATTGTTTATATTCGTGAATCAAACTATTCCAGATATCCTGTGATAGAATTTTCGATATTGACTTTGAAGAAAATACATTTAGACTCGACGGCAGACCATTTCAATATGTGTCGGGATCAGTCCACTATTTCCGAAGCCCTCACCAGTACTGGAGAGACCGGCTCCGGACCCTGAGAGCAGCCGGACTGAATGCAGTTTCTACGTAAGTATTAAAAAAAACCAATTGTATTCGTAATTTCTTCTTAGTCAGCTTGTATCCATCCACTGCTAGACGTAAGCCTCTCTACCTCCACGCCATCCCTCTCAGTCTCTCGTCAGTGTTCTCCAGGCTCTTCCCGCCCTCCGCAGAATATCATGCAGCTCAACCTGGCAGGCTGTCTCCCGACACTTCTTTGGCCCATCCTTGGCCTCGATTCATTAACCCTCTGGCTCCATCTTCCATCGTCCCGTTAAAACACACATGTCCAGCCCATTGCCACTTCATCCCCGCAATGCATATCCCTATCTTGGTGGATCCCCTGGTATCTTCTAATCTCCACGCTAGGTATATGGTTTCTAAGTGAGATACCCAACATGGATCTTTCCATGGCCCGTTGTGCAACTTTAATTTTGTGCATAGCTTATTTAATTATCATCCATGTCTCGCATCCATAGATCATCACAGGTAAGACACACTGCTCCAGGACTTTTATTTTTAAATTATGTGGCATGTCCGACTTGAAGCTGTTGCCCAGCCTTCCGAATGCAGACCAACCAAACTGTATTCACCTATCAATCTTCTTGACTTGACCTCATCTTCCAAAAGCCAACAGATGACCAAGGTACACTTATTCATCCATCACTTCTGCATTTTTATTGTTGATTTAAATGTCTTCAATTTGTATGTTGGCCAATATTTTTATTCATTTAAATGTAACTTAATAACTCCGAAACCAGACTTTGATTAGAATAGTCGCGACAATCGAAGCATGTCACAATAATAATAAGTATTATCTTGTGTTTGTATTATATCAGTATATGTGTATATTTGGGTTGATTTATTTGTCTATAACACTAGATTTTTTTTGGTATGTTGTGCCATTTTTATTAACCCCCATATTGTCCTGTTAACTACATTTGCAGTTCAAAAAAATGGTATCAAATTGGGGCTTACTATAATTCCAACTCATACGTGAATATGTGTTTCCTACATAATGTGTTGGAGGGAATGGTCGAGGGATCGATTGGCAGAGGACGACCTCGCCAAGAGTACCTAGACCCAGTGGCGGTACTCCCATACAAGCCCAGAAGCCCGGTTTGCGTAAGAATATTTTAATCAAAAACCCCAAATCTAAGTAATCGTGCCCCCGCATACAGCAACAAACCACCAAATCACCTTCCAACAATGTTCCTATCAGACGTAAGAGGAATAACCACAAGAGCTAAACCCCTGTAAGCCAGAAGAGGTTTTGATTCAAAATTTCTTACGCAAGCCGGACTTCTGGGCTTCTATGGGATTATCGCCACTCCCTAGACCAGATTTGCCGAGATATGGGCTGCACCTCTTATGCGGAGTTGTAGAGAGTTGCCGAGGACCGAGCGGAGTGGAAGAGGAGATGCGTCGACTTGCTGCAGACCAATCATTAGATTGAGACCGGAGAAGAAGACATGAATATACTTAATCAACATTTTCACTATAGTTCCGTAATACTCAATTATAAGTAATATTATGAAGAACTGAAACAAGCTCTCTGAGCAGCGAATGTAGACAGCCACCGTTCAACACCATTAATTTGTTTTGAACTGTAAATATAGTCAGCGGTGCAATTAAAATAATATTTTAAATCTCGTAATATCTGTGCTTTAAACACATGACACCATCCGTAAATCTAGTGTTAAATAACTTTGAACAGATAACATGAGAAATATCTTACCTAACCTATAATTAGAAAGTAAATAGTTTTCTATAATTATAGATTACGAAATGAAATACAATTATGTAATGTGATGTTTTGTTAATGATAATTTCCTTAAAACAGAATTAAAATTACCTAACTAACTAACCATCAGGGGTAGGCAGAGAGGATGGACCGCCATACCGTTTTTTTCTGACATACCTCTCTAGATTCCTTCCTAAAATGCACACTCATCGATTTTTCCGACTTTGAATGTGGCCGCCTTTCAGTATTGAATTAATGTGGTCATGTCATGCTTTCCTTAGTCTTCCACGGCTTCTCTTTCCACTCACACTGTTTGTATACAACATTTTAACCATTCTTCTCTCGTCCATTCGTTCCATATTTCCAAACCATCTCAGGGATCCTTTTTTTAATTTTACTTATGATGCAATCGTCTGCCTTACATTTCTTCCTTATTTCGTCGTATATATTCAATCATATAAGTTTACAATTAACTAACTAACTAATTCGAAGCGAAGCATGGAACTGGCAAAAGAAGGATGAAAGTACAATATTAGCAGTAGAAATGAGATCTCTTAGACGCATGTGTAGATTCTCTGTGTATGATAGAGACTTCTTCTTCTTCTTCTTTTAATAGATCTGACGATCTGTGACACTATGATGGAGTGTTGAATGAAAATATAATAAGTATACTCGTATGCTGTGCGAATGATGGTGTTATTAACAAAATAATGAAAGGATCATTAAGATGGTTTAGACACATGGAAAGAATGAATGAAGAAGGAATGGTAAAAAAATTATATGTCAACGATGTAAATGGAACTAGAAATAGAGGAAGATCAAGGAAAACGTGGCACGATCGTATAAATCAAATATTGAATGTCGGCCACGTGAGGAGTCAGAGAAATCGATGCGCGTGCATGACACGATGTATGAATGTTTTTCATTTCAATTCATTTTCCATTTATTTTGATAAAAATTACAAACATTACAGACATACAATTCCAGATCGTTTGCAATTACATTATAAAAAGAGAAGAATTAAAAAAAAATTAAGCTTAAGAATAATAAAAAATCATAACTGTCAAAAAAAATCATAACTGTCATAAAAAATCAAAATCTTTCTGCCTATCCCTTCGGGGAGACGGCGCGATGGTTATTACAATTCTTCTTCTTCTTCTTCTTCTTCATCAGCCTTCATCGGTCCACTGCTGGACATAGGCCTCTTCCCTTCCTTTCCACTCGTCTCTATTTTCTGCCAGCTGCAGCCACATTCCCCCCCCCCCCCCACGGCAGCAATGTCGTCGGCCCACCTTTTTTGCGGCCTGCCGACGCTTCTCCTATTCTCCCATGGTCTCCACCTTATTATTTTCTGGGTCCATCTATCCTCACTTTGTCTCGCCACATGACCCGCCCATTGCCACTTCAGTCTCGCTAGTCGTTCCATGATGTCCGTTATTTTTGTTCGGTGTCTAATCTCCTCATTTCTGATTTTATCTCGGAGACTGACGCCGAGCATATGTCTTTCCATGGAACGCTGCGTGACTCTTAATCTCTCTACATTTCTCTTGGTGAGGGTCATAGTCTCCATCTCAGTATGCATGAATCATAGAATTTTCTCTTTAGACAATTTAAGACAATATTATCCATTTAAATAAGTAAATATTCTATTTTGCTTTCGAAATTGAAGCGGAACTGTCAAATTAATATTATTAATTTTTGATAATAATAATGGTAATCCGTTTAACTTATATCACTATTTGTATAATATGTGGTGAAACATTCCTTTAAAATATGTCAATCAACCGCAAAAGTTTACCGGAGGCGATTAAATCATGGAAATTAATTACGGAATAAATACAGCCAGAAGGAAAGGTCAGTAAACTTAAGTACAGTAAAACCTCGATATAACGAACCTCTATTTAACGAACTTCGGATATAACGGACAAAAAATCCAGTAAAATGTAAACAATTAAAAACGTCCTATTAATATTATGCATGCTTAAATTCAAGTGTCGCCGCATGTAAGCAATTTTTAGCGGCCATGATAATCACGTCATACGTTTAGCATTAGAATTTGAGACGTTAATGCCGAGGAGGGAAGTGAAGATAGGGAAGAAGAAGAAACAACACTGCCAAAAATGAAGTTATCAGTGGTAAGATCACATCTCGACGATCTAATAACATTTATCGACTATTCGTCAGATAACGAAGTTCAACTATATTATTCGCATTTTCGAAATTTTAGAGAGTTGATATAAAAAAAAACGGCACACTTCAAAAGTGCAAACAAAATTTGATTCCTTTTTCAAAGCATGATTTCCGAAAGCAAGCGCGTCGATATCAAATAGCAACGTCACTTCACGACGAGTGTCCGAAGACAATAAATAGAATTTTTTGTGTGTTTTGTATTGTTTATTTATATCTAAATACAGTTTACATATTTAAAAAAAAATGTTTTTTTGATTTATTTTAAACCAATTTTTATATACGGACTTTCGGCTTTAACATACACCCCCTCCCCCCAATTAATCCGTTATATCGAGGTTTTACTATATTTTATAATAAATCGATGTTCTGCGGGATACGGGCCAAAAACAACAACAACAACAAACCATCACATCGCTTCCCCGAAAGACTAGGCAGATAGAATCACCACACTATCTATCCTAACACACTTTTCTAGATTCGTCCACATTTTTACACCGAGTCAAACACAAAAGTCGATTCTCTCTTCTTCTAACATGGCCGACCTTAAAATTTACATTGACTTGGTCATGCCATGTTTCCTTGGTCTTCCTCGACACCGTACTCCATTCACATCGTCAACGTACACTATCTTAAGCGTTCTTTCTTCGTCCATACGTTCCATGTGACCAAACCAAAATTATGATTCTTTCATAATTTTGTTCATAATACTTTCTTTCTCTCTACATTCATTCCTAATATCAGCATTTGAAACTCTGTCTTACATAGTTTTACCACACATACGTCTAAGGGATCTCATCTCTACCGCATTTATTCTGCTCTCACCCTTATTAAACTAGAAACTATTTAACTATATAATAAGTTAATATATTTAGGCAGACGACAAGACGGTCAGATAGATACCGATGATAGCTCCGCTAGTCGGTAGGGGTAGGGGATGAGGGATCGTAGCGGGGGGAGAGTTTCGTCTTTCTCTTTCGAACCAAATTTCGTCTTCTCACCGGGTAACCTTATGATGGATCAACAATAGAACTCTATTGTGAACGGCCATTTTAGCTTTCATTGATTTTTTTTGTTTATAATGTTCTGCGGGATACCCGCTTGTACGGCACGGACCAAAACTGAAAGCAGTGCGTCTGAAATGATAATTATTAATAACTTTTCAGGTACGTTGAATGGAGTTTTCATGAACCCGAGAGAGGAACGTACATCTGGGATGGGGACAAAGACTTAGAAAAATTCATTAGAATAGCACAAGAAGAGGATTTATATGTTATATTGAGGCCTGGTCCATATATTTGTGCAGAAAGAGACATGGTAAACGGTCAATTTTTTTTTTTTTTTTTTTAAATTTTAATTGTATCTCAATAGAGACGAAGACGTAAACTGAAAACTCAACATGGATGATCAAGGTGTTTACAGGACTTATGACCTGTCATTGGTTGGGTTAAGCGCACGCTTTATGTAATTACAACATTCCCCATTCCACCTTTGTTATTGTGATCATGCATGACAAATTTTTGGAAGATGTATATATACTTCAAAATCCATATTTATCTTCACGTGTCAGTCTCACACATGTTAGGCGACAGCCTTCGCATTGTGTTAATAAGGTAGTTTGCTAAATGCCGAAAATCATTCTCCATAGATGGCGTTAGTGGGTCGGTTGTATAGGTTAATTCTTGAAAAAAATTCACAAGTGCAACCAAATCTACATAGATGGCTGACTGAGACTGACACGTGAAGATAAATATGGATTTTGAAGTATATATACATCTTCCAAAAATTTGTCATGCATGATCACAATAACAAAGGTGGAATGGGGAATGTTGTAATTGCATAAAGCGTGCGCTTAACCCAACCAATGACAGTATTTGTATACAGGTCATTTTTTTGTTATGTTGTATCATTACTGCGATACACACATTTTTGTTACATTTATTTACTCATATTTTGTTCTAGGGAGGATTTCCATATTGGTTGCTATCGTATTATCCTAGTATTAAATTACGAACGAACGATGAAGGTATGTTCCAAAACTATTTAAATAATGGAAATTAAAATTTGAAACAACGACATTGAGAATGACAGACATTTAATAATATCTTAGCAAGGCGAAGAATATCATCCACATAAAATATAATAAACCTTCTAGAAAACATTCATATTCATTATTTAATATAGAGTTTTACATCCAAAAAAGGTAAGATGGCAGTGCATAATGGTATTCTTGTGCCGACTCTTATGTATGGAAGTGAAGCTAAGTAGAATAAATGCTACAGAAATGTCTCTAAGAAGAATGTGAGGTAAATCTGTATATGATAAGAGTGTCAAATGCAATTATAAGAAGTGAATGCGGCGCGAATGAAAGTGTTATGAACATAATAATGAAAGAGTCATTTAGATGGTTTGGACACATGGAAATAATGAGTGAAGACAGAATAGTGAAAAAGGTATATGTAAACGTTGTGAACGGACGTGGCACGAACAAATCAATCAAATTTTAAATGTCGGTCACGTGAGGAGTCGCAGAAATCGACGTGCGTGCATGACAACATGTATGAATGTAGAGGATGCGAAAGTAGTATGTCAGGACAGAACAGTGTGGCGGTCCATTCTTTCTGTCTACCCCTCCAGGGAGACGGCGTGATGGTTAATTAGTTTGTTAGTTAGAGTTTCACATCATTGTACAAGAAACAATAAAATTGATATTATTGTTTGAACTTTGTTTACCCATTTGAAAAAAAAAAAAAATGTTCACAAAAAAATTGAGAATTTAAAATGTACTACGTTAAAAGAACTACTTCTTCCTCGATTCTTATTCTTAGTGTAGGCCTAGTGGCTAGTTTCTTAAGAGGAATTGGCCCCCTGCGAAGTCGACTCCCAGCTGTCGATCCACCTCTTTGGTGGTCTGCCCGGGGGTCGTCTACCTTGGGGCTGGCCGTGTAACACTATGAAGGGGAGTCTGGATGGATCCGTTCTATTCACGTGTGCTTCCCCACCTAGCGACATCCTCGACCTCGCATATCTCCCTTATCCGTGTATTCCTTATCCTCTCTTGCAGTGTCTTGCCAGATCCGAGCGTCTTCATTTCTGACACTCTGAGCGCGTTTTTGCTCTCTGCACTCGATCCCATATGGCATGTTAGGTCGCACACAAGCCTTATAAATTCTCACTTTGATGCTGATGTTAATGTCAGGGTTATTCCAAATTTAATTTTTCAAGCATCCTGAAATGACCGCAGCTTTGTTTACTTGCCCCATCACTTCACACGGTAGAAGTCCACACCCAGATATCTAAAATTTTCCACCTGTTAATAAAATAATAATTAAAAGAACTAAATAATATTAAAATCCAACTCAATGGGGTCCAAGTGGAATCATTACAGAGGCAATATAATATCAATTTCAAATAACAGAGTGTCTCGTAAAGTTTAAAAAATGTTTAAAAATATATTCAAATGTGAATCCAAATCACAAAGTGATGGCGAATATCGAAGAAATAGAAGTGATAACTATGTTGATTTTATTTGCGTTTCTTTGTAGAATATAAGAACGAAGTACAGATATGGTATACTCACCTCATGTCGAAGATGAAACCCCTGCTGTATGGAAATGGTGGTCCCATTATATTGGTGCAGGTAATGATATGTTTTTTTTCTATATTCACCCTTAACTTTGTGTTGTGGATTCATATTTGAATAAATATAATTACACTTTTTATTTTCACTGAACTCAAACACGTTTCGGATACAAGTAAAATTTATCAATGTTTACAATTTTTACAATAAAAAAAAACAGAGCGGTCACTTATATAGTAAATAGAGATCGAGTTATGTATAAAAGTGGAAGGGGTATAATTAGGATTGAGGAGAGGAGAGATGTAACGAAAACATATCGAGTGGAACATCTCCCCTCTCCTCAATCCTAAATATACCCCTTACACTTTTATACATAGCTCGATCTCCATTTACTATATAAGCGACTGCTCTGTTTTATTTGATTGCTAAAACTGTATGCATAGATAAAGGTTACTTTTAACCGAAACATCTCTGAGTTCAGTGAAAATAAAAAGTGTTGCAATACAAAGCATAATTATATTTATTCAAAAATGATATGTTAATTCATTAATACGAATGAAAACGTCTGTTTTCTAGAAGTTTTATTATATTTTATAGGAATGAAATGTTTCATCTTGCTAAAAATTGTCAAATTTTTGATCAGCATTGTTATTATCATTTGATAATGCCTTAACAAAAATAAAAAAAATATTCAATCTTTATCGTGGTTTTTAAACACAAAAAAGACTTTTACCGCTACGCCATTTGACGTTTCTCATTATTTATAATGCAAATGTTTCTTTAGGTGGAAAACGAATATGGCAGCTTCCCCGCGTGTGACGCGGTCTACATGTCCTGGCTGGCCAATCTCACGAGGTCCTGGGTGGAAGATGCCGCAGTTCTCTTCACCACGGATGGCACGAGCTCCAACATGCTGCGCTGTGGCTCCACTCCTGGCGTATACGCAACTGTGGACTTTGGCGCAGGCAATACGAAAAAAAACTAACTAACTAACCATCATGCCGTATCCCCAGAGGCGTAGGCAGAGAGGATGAACCGCCACACTGTTGACACGAATGCTCGTCGATTGTTCCTACTTCGAATATTGCCGCCTTTCAGTTATTTATTCCTTTAGTCATGTCATGTCTTCCTCGACTTATTTTTCTATACACACTACTTTCCGCGGCAAATAGGACCGACTCACGTGGTCGACATTTAATATTTGATTGATTTGATCGTGTCACGTTTTCCTCAGTCTTCCTTTATTTTTATTTCTGTTTACGTCTTTACATAAACGAGTACTTTCTAATATCATAGAAATGTATTTACCTATTTATTTTAATAAACGTGTTTCTTATAAATATCAGGGAATATGGCTTTATGATAACATTTTGTGGAGATTAAAGTTATTCAATTTGATATTTTAATGCATGTTATTTCTATAGTAGCGGCGGCAAGAATACTGTATTAAAAATCTTCTTCCTATTCCTTGCTACAAACCTATGTAGTCTGTTCTCCAGAGGGTTGCTCCTCGTGTGAGGTGGATTCCCTGCAGTCCTTTAATATTTTAGAGGACGAGTCCCGTGAGGTGTGAACATTATCTTTCAATGCAATATATAGGAGTCTGGTGGTGTCCATTCTTTGGACATCAACGTACCAGTCCCTCTTTCGCTGTCTACTCCATTAAATAATAAGATTCTTTGGATCCATTCTTTGAACATGACCATACCAGTTCCTCCTTCGCTGTCTACTCCATTATATAATAAGATTCTTTAGATCCATTCCTTGGACACGACCATACCAGTTGCTCCTTCGCTGTCTACTCCATTATATAATAAGATTCTTTGGATCCATTCTTTAGATACGATCATACCAGTTCTTTCTTCGCTGTCTACTCCATTATATAATAAGATTCTTTGGATCCATTCTTTAGACACGACCATACCAGTTCTTCCTTCGCTGTCTACTCCATTATATAATAAGATTCTTTGGATCCATTCTTTGGACACGACCATACCAGTTCTTCCTTCGCTGTCTACTCCATTATATAATAAGATTCTTTGGATCCATTCTTTGGACACGACCATACCAGTTCTTCCTTCGCTGTCTACTCCATTATATAATAAGATTCTTTGGATCCATTCTTTGGACACGACCATACCAGTTCCTTCCTTCGCTGTCTACTCCGTTATAAGACCTGGTATGGTCATGTCCAAAGAATTGACACCACCAGACTCCTCTATTACATAATCAGCCTCACGAGACTCGTCCATTCGGAAGACCTTCTAAAATATGGAATGACAGCTGGGAATCCACCTCACAAGAGGAGTAACCCTCAGAAGAACAGACCACCTAGGCCTACAGCAAGGAAGAAAATCCTCAATATTAACGTTAATCATTTGTATTTTTTTTTTACTATTACACATGCAGAACAGGACGTGTCTGCAGCATTCGCAGCGATGAGGCAAGTCTCGAAGCGTGGGCCTCTTGTGAACTCGGAGTTCTACCCTGGATGGCTGACACACTGGAGCGAGAGTCCAGCCAGGACCTCGGCCGCGGAGGTGGTGAAAACTCTTATGCAGATGCTATCGCGCAATGCTAACGTCAACTTCTACATGTTTCACGGTGGAACCAATTTCGAATATACCGCAGGTGAGATTTATAATTAAAAGTTGAGGGCACAACTTGGGCTATTGACTTCGGGATGGGATTTTGCAGTACGACCACACTGGAGTGCCGGAGTAAGAGTCAAGATGAACACTTGGCGAATGAACGTACTCGGCGTACTATGGGACCATGCACATTGTACGCTTCGCGCCACAGTACGTGATCACAAGCCACATGTGTCTTGACTCCTACTCTGGCACTCCGGTGTGGCCGTATCCTAAGAGTCCTCGAAAATCAAAGTTTGTATATCTTCAAAATTTTCACGTCCCTTGAACCGTGACGATAGTAGAAATTGAAGTTTGTAATGATGTAATCCTGGGATATAGGGCTTTTCTCATTCCATCGGGTTCGAGTCTCGTCTGGTTTTTATTTATTTTTTATATAAAAATATTTATAATAAATGTATTATATATATTTTTTAAATAATTCATTCTTTCTGTTACAACCTTACATATTTCGTTTTTCACTAAAAATAGATAAATTGTTTCTGTGAACATTCTTAATTTTATTCAGTATTTTGTTTTCAATTAATTTCTTTCTTTTAGGCTCCTATTTGAGTAAATTAATATTAAACGTAATTACTAGACTTTTATAATAAAAAGAAAATATTTTTGAACGAATAATTTAAGATTATTATAGTTTTTTTTTTAAATATCCTTTTAAATTATTTGGTTATTTACTTTAATGACACTGTATTGAAAAATCGTCAAAAAATTTCTACTCGAGCGCCATCTATTATAATAATAATAATAATAATAATATGCTAACTTTTATAGCGCCGTTTTTGTAATGTAATCACCTCAAGGGCGCATAGTGTACACTTTTTAGCAATATACGAGTATGTGATGTAATCATTATATATTGCTAAAAAGTGTCACTGTCATTATTGACATCTTTTCAAAATGTTTCTTCTCGCGCTACATCTATTGTATATTTATGGTATCATGTTCATGTGCAATTGATATATTTGCCCCTGAATTTTTGAAAATTGTTATATTATATTATATATTCGTTTTGGAATAATTTATTGACTCCAAAGGATGTCAGTTGAAACGCCAACATTGCCAACAACAACTGTACAAAGTTTCAATTAAATTAAATGACGAGATTTGATAAGAAGTAGTCTTTACTTTAAATCAGTGGTTTCCAAACTTTTTTGTCCCGTGGACCCCTTGCTGATTTTTTATTTATTTTGTGCAGACCCCCTACTTTCGTAATATTTTTTGTTTACATATTCACCTTATATTATTTTTTAGCTCATCAGCAACTTCTGGTTAGTAGGTTTCGCCGATTTCGGTCGGCCGATTTTCGCGAATGAGCTAAAAAAAGGTCGACATCGAAAAATATAAGGGACCCCCAAATCAATTTTAATTTTCCGCGGACCCCCTGAAAGATCCCAGGGACGCCTGGGGGTCCGTACGGACCACTTTGGGAACCACTGCTTTAAATTATTAATTCATAAATTAAAGTAAATATAATTATGGAATTCCAAAGGCGTTAACTCTTAAGTTTAATTATCAAAAATTAAATACGAAAGCTTAATCAATAGCATGCTATTATTAAATACAATTATTTGATAACGCTGTCAAGTCAGTCATTTTCGGACAGACAGCAAGCGAGTCACCCACCGAAACACTTCGGTGTGGCCGTAGCCCTAGGGAAAAGCTAGGTGAATAATTTTTCACTGTAGAGTCAGGAAGCGTTGAATATGGCCGTCGTGCTGTGCGTTTGTTTACCAGGATACATTATATTTGTATATAACCTTTATTAATTTTAAATACAACACTTTTATAGTTTGTAAACATTTACCATTTTTACTGCAGGCGTAGAATCGCAAAGTCGTGAGAAATATTATTTGAATTTTTTTCAGGAGCAAATTTAGGAGTCAAATACCTCCCCGACCTGACGTCATATGACTATGATGCTCCTATGACGGAAGCGGGAGACATAACACCAAAATATACCCTTATAAGGAACGCTCTTCTTGATGTAAGTAATACCACAACTCTCGCGAATGTTATCAATTAATTTAATTTATATATTTTATTATTTAAAAAAATATAGATATTAAAAAAAAAAACAATTTGGGACATGTGAACATGAAGGAATAATGGAACGTATAAAACGTATTTAATAATTTTTTTTTAAATAATTGTAAAGTAGACGATTAATAATTATATTTAAAAAATTGTTCTTATTAAAGAAATATCTCATAAATACCGAAAATACAGTATAGAATTGCGGTGACGTCAACATGCACGCCGTTTTATATCGAAACCAGTCAGAAGTCGATTGTTTAATAAAAAAACAAAATAGTAAAAATTGAGAAAAAAATCCAAGTTAACACACGATATATTAAAAATTATAATAGAGATAATACATTGTTTTGGCCGAAACATTGTTAAACGTTTAAATTTGAAACACTGTTATCATGTATCACAATTTATGTATATGAGTTTCTTACAGCTATTTCGCCAACCTATGTAGGCATCATTAGATGTTTAATTTAAACATTAAACATCTACTCACAAAGTAATGGCGAATATAGAAGAAATAAACAATTTTGATGATAATTTAAATACTAAGCTTCTTCTTCTCTTCTGTTCTGTTTTCAAGAGAGTTGCTCCACCTGTGAAGTGGATAGAATATGTTCTTTTGGTGGTTTTATCGAAGTATTTCTCTCTCACTCTGTTGTATTCAAAATATTCTCGTTGTCTTTTTGATTACATGCGGATTTTTGCCTATTTATTTTATGAATATCATTTTGATTTCAGTTCAACATGTCCATGCCTTCACATCCACCACCGTTGAAAAAGCTTAAAGGAAGCCTAGGACCCGTTGTTCTGCGCCCCCTCGTGTCCCTGTTGAGCCCCCAAGGACGCACCACCCTGGGCCGCGCGCCCTCTCGGTGGCACCGCCCTCCCACTTTCGAGCGTCTCCACCAGTACTCAGGACACGTGCTGTATGAGACGAGGCTACCACAAGAAACATCCAAAGATCTTAAAGTAACTCGCCTGTGTGATAGGGCTTTAGTATTCAAAGATGGGGTACGTATGAGATTATATAATCTGCGCTAGGCTTGGTTGTATATATAATATTATTTTGTAGTAACTGACTTACCATCAAGCCGTCTCTCCGAAGGGGTAGGCAGAAATAATGTACCGCCATATGTTATGACATATGTTACATTCTGCATATGGCAAATCTGTATATGATAGAGTGACAAATGCAAGTATAAGAAGTGAATGTGGTGCGAATGAAAGTGTTATGAACAAGATAAAGAAAGGGTCATTAAGATGGTTTGGACACATGGAAAGAATGAGTGAAGACAGAATGGTAAAGAAGGTATATGTAAACGGCGTGAACGGAGCTAGAAATAGAGGAAGGCCGAGGAAAACGTGGCACGATCAAATCAATCAAATACTGAATGTCGGTCACGTGAGGAGTCGGAGAAATCGACGTGCGTGCATGACAAGATGTATGAATGTAGAGGAAGCGAGAGAAGTATGTCAGGACAGAACAGTGTGGCGTTCCATTCTTTCTGCCTACCCCTCCGGGGAGACGGCGTGATGGTTAGTTAGTTAGTTAGTTGTTACATTTTATTTTAATAAACAAGGCGTTAACACTCTGGAATAAAATACGCGATTTTTTATGAATTAAAACACTGAACAACGTTTATTACTTTGTAAAGAACACTAACTATTATATATTATTTTTTTAATTGAAATATAAAGATGTTTCGGACACAGAAGCTCTTTATCAGTGTTTTGTTAGTTTTTTTATATACAAAATAAATATTTTATTTGGTTTAAATATTTATTTTGTATAAACGAAAAACTAACAAATTACTGATGAAGGGCTTCTGCGCCCGAAACATGTTTGTATTTTAATTTTTTTAAATAAAGTTAGTGTTTTTAACAATGCAAAATTTTTTGTTCAATGAATCCGCAAAACAAAATTATAGCGAATATAGAAGAAATTTTAACACTTTTTATCCGCTTTTAAGAGTATTTTTCTCGATTTGTTTCAAAAGTTTTACACATTCATCACCGGGAGAACGATATAAATTGTTTATATCGTTATCATGATGATGATGGTGTAAAACCTTCGAAACGTAGACTGAAAAGCGAATAAAATAATGTTTTGATTTATTTAAAAAAATTGTTTCATTTAATTTAAAGTTGCGCTTTTTTCAAAAATAAGTATTTTTGATCATTTTATAAGTAATGTTTTGCCTTTTTAACGTTTTAAAAATATTGTTTTCTTTTTAGAATTTCATTGGTGATTTGAGTAGAACCAGAAAAAAATATTCGCTCAAAATAAGTCCAGGCGAGGGCAGCCTTTTGCAAATACTGGTGGAAAACCAGGGAAGAATCAACTACGGCGCAGTGGTCAACGATTTCAAGGTTCGTTAAACAACAACAAAACCATCACGCCGTTTCCCCGCAGGGGTAGGCAGAGAGAATGGACCGCCACACTACACTATCCTGGCACACCTCTCTAGCTTCCTCCACATTCATACATCGAGTCATACACGCACGTCGATTCTTCCGGCTTCTGACATAACCAACCTTTGATATTTGATTAATTTGGTCATGCCATGTTTTCCTCGGTCTACCTCGACTCCTTACTCCATTTATATCGTTAACGTATACTTTTTAAACCATTCTTTCTTCACCCATGCGCTCCATATGTCCGAACCAACGCAGCGAACCTTTCATAATTTTGTTTATAATACCTTCTTTCGCTCTACATTCCTTCCTAATATCAGCATTTGAGATTCTGTCGTACATCATTCTACCACACATACGTCTTAGGGGCCTCATCTCTACCGCATTTTTTATGCTCTCATCTTTCTTCTGCCAGTTCCATGCTTCGCTTCCATACATAAGGGTTAGGACCAGAACTCCATTAGAACGGCCATTTTCGCTTTCATTGATAAATTCTTGTTTCCAATAACTACTTTTAAAGGTCCATTCATTTTGTTACCCGCGCCAACCCTTCTTTCAACATCACTGTCCGTTCGGCCATCCGCTGTGAACATGCTACCTAAATACACAAATTCCCTCACCTGTTCCAAGTTCTCTTCATTTACACTTATATTACAAACTGTCATTTGCTCTTCCCTTTCAAAAACTAACACCTTTGACTTTCCGACATCGTTAGACCTGCATACCTCATACATTCTCGACACCAAGACTTGTAATTCGTCCGCACTGTCCGCAACGAGAACGGCATCGTCCGATAAATCGGTTCGATAAAACTTCTTCAAAACGTGCACTTACTAACCATCACGCCATCTCTCCGAAGGGGTAGGCAGAAAAAATGGACCGCCACACTGTTCTTTCCTAACATACTTCTGTCGTTTCCCGATCTTTTTGGCGGCCTTCCTGTTTAGTCTCTTGCTGCTTGGGTTTTCATCTTTAACAATTTTTGCAATTCTTGTATTCTCTATGCGGTCCAAGTGGTCTCTCCAAAAGCGCCTTCTGCCTCTTCCCCATCTTACTATGTCCTCAACACCACAGACAGACCTTATTGTTTCATTTCTGATCCGATCTATGAGGGGTTTGCCTGCGATGGAGCGTATGGTTCTCATTGTGCTACTCTTAGAAGGTTCTTAGTCCTATTGATATCGGCTCTGACTTCAACTCTATACGTCATTATGGAGCGGACGCATGCCTTGTATATCTTGACTTTACTTTCGGTTAGCATATATTTGTTCCTCCATATAGTGTCGCGTAAGCAGCCAGCCACGGCTGTCGCTTTGTTGGTTTGTGCTCGCACTTCATCATATAGGTCACTGTAGCTACAGATCTCTACACCTAGGTAAATGAATTGCATGACTTAAGTGTATTATCGATGATCAGTTTACATCTGAGCGGCTCTTTTGATGTCGTTAGGCACTTCGTTTATTAATATTTATTTCTTCTTCTTCTTCTTCCTTGTTGTAGACATATGTGGTCTGTTCTCCAGGGTGTTGCTCCTCCTGTTAGGTTGGCTTCCAGCTGTCTTTCCATTATTTTAAGAGGTCTTTCACGAGGACGAGTCCCATGAGGCCGATTATGCAATGCAATATAGGGGAATCTGGTGGTGTCCATTCTTTGAACATGACCGTACCAGTCCCTTTTTCGCTGTCTGCTCCATCTTATAATATCCTCAACCTCACATATCTCTCTTATTCTGGTGTTCCTCACGCGATCTCTAAGTGTCTTGCCTGCTCTACATTCATACATCGTACCATGCACGCAATGTGGCCGCCTTTTAGTAATTGATTAATTTGGTCATGCCATGTTTTCCTCGGTCGTCCTCGGCTTTTTTTCCCACTCACGTTGCTTGTGTATAACTTTTTAACCATTCTACTTTCATCCATTCGTTCCATATGTCCAAACCATCTCAGGGATCATTTTTTAATTTTATTCATGATGCAGTCATCTGCCTTACATTTCTTTCTTATTTCATCCTTCGGTATTCTATCATTCCCGCACATTCTTCTTAGTGATCTCATTTCTACGGCGTTTATCCTGCTTTCATCCTTCCTTTGCCAGCTCCAAGCTTCACTTTCATACATGAAGGTTGGCACTATAACTTCATTGTGTACTGCCATCTTTGCTTCTGTGGATATATTTCTATTTGCAGTAATGACTTTGAGTGCGCCATTTATTTTATTCCCAGCACCAACCCTTCTTTAGATGTCTTTCTCCATTTTTCCGTCTCTTGTAAACATGCTTCCCAGATACGTAAATAATTATTGAATGAGTTAAAGCAATAATACAACATCTGTTGATAATTCCAGGGAATACTCGGTAACGTCACACTTGGATCTACAGTGTTGACGGGCTGGAATGTGACAGGATTTCCTCTGGACGTGTTAAGTGGGGGGCTTGCAGGAATGCCACAGTGGGATGATGCAGAGACACCTACGACAGAAGATTTAAAGAAAGGGCCAGTTCTCTATGGAGGCACGTTTGTGTGGCAAGAGACGATGACAAAGGACACCTATCTAGACATGACTGGCTGGGAGAAGGTGAGACATCCATTACATAATGTTATGTGACATTATTTATTGTTTCTTAAGCAATGATGTTAAATTTTCCTATTAAATAATTAATATGAATGAAAACGTCTGTCTTAAAGGAGTTTTTTTTTTTTTAGATAGAATGACATGTTTCGCCCTTCTAAGGCATTAAACAAGTACCTTTAAAAGATCAATGTAATAAAAAAAGAACAATGTTGTGAGAATGAAACATTTGCGAACTGAACTTAATTTACAGGTGCTCATACTTACAAAAAAAAATGGCCCCCAGATTTGAAGGCTAGAAGCAGCCATTGTTTTAAAACGGACCGAACATTCCGAAACACCCAATTTTTATTGATCATATTGGGCAGTCAGTACGTTAATAAGGGGCCCAATTAATTTCTGAGTTAATACGAATGAAAACGTCAGTTTTCTAGAAGTTTTATTATATTTTATGGGAATGACATGTTTCGCCTCCACATTTAGTAATGCCTTAGAAGGGCGAAACATGTCATACCATATAAAATATAATAAAACTCCTAGAAGAAAGACGTTTTCATTTATATGAATTATGTTATATGTCACAACTACATTAAAAAAATAAAAAATATCCCTGAGATGGTTTGGATATATGGAACGAATGGTTAAAAAGTTTTAAACAAGTACAATTGTATGTAGTGTGAGTGGAAAGTAAGGCGGAGGACGACCGAATAATGCATGACAATACCATGACCAAATCAATAAATTATTGAAAAACGACTTCATTCAATGTCGAAAAATAGACGAATGTGCATGTTACGATGTATGAATGTAGAGGAAGCTCGAGAGGTATGTCAGAACAGAACAGTGTGGCGGTCCATCCTCTATGCCTACCCCTTCGGGGAAACCGCGTGGTTGGTTAATTAGTTAATATTTTTTTCCAATTTATGTGTAAATAGTTAATACCTGTATCGCCATCTCTGCAAAGGTTATGTCTTAAGTAATTATATCTTATGTGTACAATTTTCCGGAGGGTTGTGTATGGTACACGAATATTTATTTTATTGATTATACATTTTTTTGTTTTGTAGGGAGTTGCTTGGATCAATGGTAAAAATCTGGGCAGGTATTGGCCAGCAGAGGGCCCACAGGTCACACTCTATACCCCTGGGGTATACCTGAATCCATATCCCCGGGAAAACATTATTTTTCTACTGGAGCTGCAGAGAGCGCCTTCTAACCTTTCAGTCAATTTTATAGATTATCCTATAGGAATATAACATTCTTTTAAATTGTTAAATAAATTATAAAATAAACTATGAAATCAAATTTGAGTATTCTTTCATTATTTTCATTATTTTGTTCATAACACCATCATTTGCACCGCATTCACTTCTTGTATTTTTATTCTATCATACACAGAGTATTCACACATTCGTCTTAAAGATCTCATTTCTACTGCTTTTATTCTACTTTCATCCTTCTTTTGCGAGTTCCATGCTTCGCTTCCATACATAAGGGTCGGTAGAAGAACACCATTGAACAAAATAATGAAAGGATCATTAAGATGGTTTGGATATATGGAAAGAATGAATGAAGAAAGAATGGTAAAAAAAATATATATGTTAACAATGTAAATGGAACCAGAAATAGAGGAAGACCGAGGAAAACGTGGCACGATAAAATAAATCAAATATTGAATGTCGGCCATGTGAGGAGTCAGAGAAATCGACGCGCGTGCATGACACGATGTATGAATGTTGAGGAAGCAAGAGAAATATGTCAGGAAAGAAAAGTGTGGCAGTCCATTCTTTCTGCCTACCCCTTCGGGGAGACGGCGTGATGGTTAGTTAGTTAATACTGAGTATTCTTAATATTAAACGATTTTTTGATACTATCTATAGGTCATTTGAACCCAATTACTGTACACTATTTGTTTTAAGCTATTATATTGATTCTCAGGCTCGTCTATAACAAAAGAAAACTAAGATCACAAGGAAATCGAAAGAAGAATCACAATTGGCAACAAAACATTCTTCTCTCTATTACCAGTGCTCAAATCAAGAAACGTACACTGGAAAACCAAAATCACCCTGTATAAGACAGTCATCCAAACAGTGGTGACTTATGGGTGTGAGGCGTGGACAATAACAGCGAAATCCGCAGAGCGACTGGATACTTTTGAGAGAAGGGTGCTGCGCAGAATTCTAGGACCTGTGAATGACGGTGAATGCTGGAGAGTGCGGCATAAGTCAGTCTCTCCACCCAGGTCAGACTGAATAGACTGAGATGGGCCGGTCACGTACAGAGGATGCCGTCATCGCGAACCCCAAAAAGATTGCTGGAGTGTCACCCAGGTGGTAAAAGACCAATTGGACGACCAAGGCTGCGATGGGAGGATGAAGTTTTGGAAGAGATGAGGCGAAATTGTTACGATTGGAGGGTCGAAGGGGAGGACAGGAGGAATTGGAGGTGAATAATACTGGAGGCTAAGGCTCGATATGGGCTGTAGGGCCATCGAAGAAGAAGATTATATTGATTCTCATGACATGTGATAGGTAGTTTATCTATAGCCATTTTATTGTCAAGTGAATTCTACACCAGACCAAAGACAGTGTGACTATCACACTGCCATCGCCGGGAATCGAACCCGGGACCTTCGGTATGGCAGTTAGAAGAGGTAGAACAAAGGTCAGAAGGTTTGTAGAACAAAACGTTTTAAGTTCTGACTCCTGAACCTGAATCATCACTCTTACAAACCAGGGTTGTAAGTCTAACATACGTTATCATAGCATTTCAATACTCAGTTTACGTGTTGTTGGTCAATTAAATGATTTCTAGTTAAATGATCCCAGAAGACGGGTAATAATAAGAAGATTGATTTTCCGAAAACAGTAAAATATGGAAATAACATGTATTTTTATATAAAACATTCATTAATTTATTTGAAATTTAAGAGATTTTGTTCATAAAATTCTCACACAAGTGTAATATTGATAAAAAGGGCTGTTTTTAAAAAAAAAAAAAAAATGTATTGCATTTAGCAGAAATAATATAATATAATACTTCTAGAGAATAGACGCTTTTATTCGTGTTCATTGTGTAAATAAGGTACTTAATTAATGTCTTCATTATACAATTATCTCATTCAAACAATTATTCTTAATAATGTGAAACAAAGACATTCAATCACTTTTTTTAACCCATTATTTCCAGGAACCTAATATGTTAATGGATACCTACGCAATTGATTGTCGCCACATGTGTTAATGCCCGAGCAAAGGAAAATAATTCACTGCCACACAGTAAAACTTACAGAAAACGAATGTTTTCACAATTATGTTTAAAAAAAATGGATAGGTCACAGTACAAGAAAGAATCATAGAAGTCAGTTTTAGAACACATGCTTTTCAAATTTCACTACTTATTAACTTACTTTTTAATACAGAATTAATCTACAGAATACAACGCAAAACCCTTGCCTCATAAACTGTCTATCGTATGGAAACCATATTTGTAATGATAATACCGAATGCCGATATGACTGCGTGTCACTCACCTCAGACGAAACGCACTTTAATTCGTTTTTGTGGTTTCGTTTCGCGCATATCTTAGTTGCAACTGTTATCACTAGAGGCGCTGTAATCTGCGCAAAATCACCGTGCGCAGCCTGGCTGCATTTTCAACCAATCAGTTCAACGGCAAATTTTGCCGGGTTCGAAAGGTTTCTGTCAGACAACTCCCGACGATAAAAACACGTGCTTTTTTAAGCAGGTTACTGTATTGTTTACGTTGAAATCGCCGACCACAGGTTGTATTGATAATTCACCTGATCGGGTCTTCCTGGCTGCAAAAGGTAAGTGACAATATTTCGGGTATTCAAATTTTAAAAACTGCGTCTTATATTTGATGCGCGTTTAATTAATGTATTGGCAATAAACAATAATTTAATCTTGGTATTTTTTTAAATAAACGTCATGTATCATAGTATTTTCGTAAGGGATAATTGTTTAGTGCTATTTTTTATTACTGATCTTCGCGTCCTTGAAATTAAAACTAGTCCTTCATCGTTGCTTACCCTCTCAGTTTGAGATGAAATGTTGTATTTTTCTCTGGTAACTAAAAAAACAATACTTATATTGTCAACGATTGAACACATATATATATATATATTTTTTTAAATAATGTTTTTTTTTAATTGTAATTCAATGATATATATTTTATATATAATGTGGTAGTTAAGTAGCAAGGAAAGTTAGCATTATTATTATAAATTTGTACGTTCAATTTCAAAATGGAAAAGAGTACCTGATTGTAAAAGAAAAATCAGTTAAATACGCTACGTTGGTACCTAAATATTTTTTTATAACATTTATAATAATACATGTGGTTTAAAAAACGAATTTTAAAATATTAGGTGGGGGGTATATATATTTTACGTTAAATTACGAATTGGTAGTGAAATAGTTCATCAGTAGAATGTTTAACGGGGTTTTTTTGCTTGAAATTTTTCCCCATTTGAAATCAAATAATGTAATAGATTATAAGTAACGTAAAACAAAAACTCTCATTTTCGAAAAGGCAATATAGAATTTTTTAGTCTCTGAAATGCCTAACCTTGACAAAGATAAGCGGAAACGCAAATAATAATTAAAAGTAACGTAGACTCCATAAAAAGAAAAAAAAAAAAAAAAGAATTGGTAGTTATCTTCGACAGCGTCAGCACATATTGTTTTATCTCCCAACATGCCTCTGGTGATGCAGGTGGGGAGAGCAATCAAACTACTGAACATGGTCGCTTCGGAGATCAACGTCTTTCATATTAGTGAAAGTACGTTCAGAAGACAAATACTCTTGACTTTAGAGAGTATCTTGCATTACTAAAGTCGAACCATCTTATGCATTCCTGGTATTATATATTATATTTTACCTGTTCTCAATATATATGCCTTAAAAAAAGTTTTTTGTTTTGTAATATCTTTTGATAATAAAAAAAACTGATTCATTTTGATTGATTATGACTTGACATTTACTTAAAAAAATTCTAACATAGATATCTACGTTCGATGACCTTCGCGGCCAGTGGTAAGTGCTTTGACTGTCACACCGAAGGTCCCGGGTTCGATTTCCGGCAATAGTTGTGTAATTGTCATACTGTCTTTGTTCTGGTGTTAAATTCACGTGACAATAAAATGGCGATATATTAGCTACCTATCTCGTGTTACGAGAATCAAATCAAATATGATAGCCATACCATTTACATCGATTTGGCTCGCGCCGTAATGATGTAAAGAGCGATTCAACAAAATAATAATAATATCCTACGTAAGTTTATTTCAGTATTTTATTTAAATCTTTCAAAAATGTCAGGCACAGCTCATTTAGTTTGGAGTTATATAAATCAGTTAATAATCTTTTTTACAGGTATATCTATTTTATTTATCACCATTTTTATACGGAAATCTTTAATATGAAGTTTGCATGTGAGGGGTTTTAATAAACTTGAGGCTAAGAGATAATTTGAGACTTTGAGACCAAAGTCTTTAGTAGTGACGATTTGATTTGTCCTCTAAAGTTCCCGGGAGAGGCATACTCTTTATCAACCCTGACGATATCACCCTGACGAGGAGGTCTATGACAGTTTGAGAAAAAATAATAAGAAGGATTTTTGCCATTGCTATAATATACCCATTTACTGACCCAGTTTCCATTTTCACGTGATTTACGTATATTTGTACCTCAGAAATTCATATTTTTGAATAGATATAACTAACTAACTAACTAACTTACCATCACGCCGTCTCCCCGGAGGGGTAGGCAGAAAGAATGGAACGCCACACTGTTCTGTCCTGACATACGCCTCTCGATTCCTCTACATTCATACATCTTGTCATGCACGCACGTCGATTTTTCCGACTCCTCACGTGACCGACATTCAATATTGGATTGATTTGATGGTGCCACGTTTTCCTCGGCCTTCCTCTATTTCTAGCTCCGTTCACGCCGTTTACATATACCTTCTTTACCATTCTGTCTTCACTCATTCTTTCCATGTGTCCAAACCATCTTAATGACCCTTTCCTTATTTTGTTCATAACACTTTCATTCGCACCACATTCACTTCTTATACTTGTATTTGTCACTCTATCATAAACAGATTTGCCACACATTCGTCTTAGAGATCTCATTTCTACTGCATTTATTCTACTTTCATCCTTCTTTTGCCAGTTCCATGCTTCACTTCCATACATAAGGGTCGGCACAAGATCACCATTGTGCACTGCCATCTTAGCTTCTTGAATAGATATAAGTAGAATAAATGAAGTAGTAATGGGATATCTTAGACTAATGTGCGGAAAAACTGTGTATGATAGTGTCGAATGAAAATATAAGTGAAAGCGGTGCGAATGAAAGTGTTAAGAACAAAATAATGAAAGGATCATGTAGTTGGTTTGGATACTTGAAAAAAATAATAAAAAGTATATGTTAACGATGTAAACGGAGCTAGAAATAGAGGAAGACCGAGGAAATAGTGGCACGATCAAATAAATCATTAAATGTCGACCACTTGAGGAGTCGGAGTAATCGACGTGCGTGCATGACACGATATATGAATGTTGAGGAAGCGAGAGAAGTATGTCAAGAAAGAAAAATGGCAGTCTATTCTTTAGCGTGATGGTAATGGGAGTATTCAGTTTGTTACTTTTTTATTCATATAATATTATGTAAATTTAGTATTTTAACACAACGTCACCTGAGAGTAAGAAGGTTCCAACTGACAAAAGTAAAAAGCTGAGAAAAATGAAGTCAAAGTTTTGTTGGTTTCGAGTGGGTATCTTGGAATAAAGGGGTTTTATTCCAATTTCCAGAGATTCTTTTACCGAGAAACGTGTAAATTTTGACTGGCAACAGTTGGAATAATAAAGTTCTAAGTTTAAATGAATCCTTCTTCAATGAATCGTGTGTTTTGAATGATCAGATAGAACTTGATTCTTTTCGTAACATCAAAATGACGATACTATTACATTTTTTTTTTAATTGTACGTATAGATAAGGTTAGTAAGAACCCTTTTCACGAAGAAAAAGCCAAATGTGAAATTTTGTTAGTTGGAACCCTCTTACTCTCAGGTGACGACATTTCAAACACCTTGAAACGTCCTTCTTTTATAGTCTAAAATAAGAAACTTGAAGATATTTATTAAGCTCTCATTTATCATGTGTTAAAGTCTCGTTTTTCATCCCCAGTTCCCACACTTGTGGAAAATGGAGCCACCCTCCGCCTACGCGCCCGTAGCTAGCCCAGCCGCCTACGTCATTGCTCGATTTTCGATTTTGCGCTTTTTCATACGTTTTTCTAACCTTTATTTTTAGAATCCAATCAATTGAATTATTTAAAAATAATAAAAAGATCAAAATACGATAAAAAAATTAACAACCGAACGATTTCAAAAACTAACTAACTAACCATCACGCCGTCTCCCCGAAGAGGTAGGCAGAAATAATGGACTGCCACACTTTTCTTTCCTGACATATTTCTCTCGCTTCCTCAACATTCATACATTGTGTCATGCACGCGCGTCGATTTCTCTGACTCCTCACATGGCCGACATTCAATATTTGATTTATTTGGTCGACACTCTATCATACACAGAGAATCACACATTCGTCTAAGAGAGCTCATTACTATATTACTGCATTTATTCTATGTTCATCCTTCTTTTGCCAGTTCAATGGTTCGCTTCCATACATAAGGGTCGGTAGAAGAACACCATTCTAGCTTTTTTGGATAGGTTTTTGTTTGCGATGACAACTTTAAGTGCACCATTTACTTTGTGAATTTAATACACTTACAAATGTGAATGATGTGTAACATAATATTAAAACAAAAATGATTCCTTCTTTCATGTATTAAATAATTTAATGCTTGAAAACATGGATATTTTTCAAAATTTCAATGATTGAATATAATTTGTGTTAGGTGCGTTAGAAATAGAAGTTTTTAAAAATGATTTAACGAAATATTGGGCTAATTTTAATTGACAAATTAAATCAAATTAAGATAAACATTTGTTATGTTCAGTTATTACAAATATGTAAATACAGTGTATGTGAAAACTAACTAACTAACTAACCATCACGCCATTTCTCCGGAGGGGTAGGCAGAGAGGATGGATCGCCACACTGGCCGTGCATAGTACAATGTATGAATGTAGAGGAACCCCGAGAGGTATGCCAGGACAGAGCATTGTGGCGATCCATCCTCTCTGCCTACCCCTCCGGGGAAATGGCGTGATGGTTAGTTAGTTAGTTTAGAATCAAGTAAATATATTTTTAATTGCTATGCAAGGGAAAACACATACAACAACATACAAACTAACACGCCGTTTCCCCGCAGGGGTAGGTAGAGAGAATGGACCGCCACACTACTCTATCCTGGCAAACCTCTCTAGCTTCCTCCACATTCATACAACGAGTCATACACGCACGTCGATTCCTCGGTCTGCCTCGACTCCGTACCCCATTTACATAATTAAGGTATACTTTCTTAACCATTCTTTCTCCATCCATGCGTTCCATATGTCCGAACCAACGCAGCGATCCTTTCATAATTTTGTTCATAATACCTTCTTCCGCTCTACATTCCTTTCTTATATCAGCATTTGAGATTCTGTCGTATATCGTTCTACCACACATACGTCTTAGGGACCTCATATAATAAAACTTCTAGAAAACAGACGTCTTCATTCGTATTAATTATTTAATAATTAAGTATTCAATATTATCATTTAACAAGCTTAAATGAAATAAATAACACTTTGAAATTCCAAAAATCAAATATTTGAAAAGAATTATAACAGTATTTTTTCTACTTGTATGAGTTTATTTATTTCTACATATTTCAAAGGTATTATTAGCATACATATTTACTGTGTGCTTATATCCTTCTTCCCTTTGATAATTGTTATTACCTTGAAAACATTTCGAGATAAATACATTCAATAAGTGAAAAGAACATTGTTTGGATTCATAATGGATACTCGTTGCTTTTGTTAGATACGGTTCAAAGCCCGCGGTTTTATTGGTGTCCATTGCTTCGCTTGGACCCAAAACCTGTATCTCAAATGGTGCCAAAAGAAAAAGCTGAACCGAATAATGCAGATCTGCTTTTGAACCTGTAGAAGGTCTTTTGGAGCATTGTGTGTGCGTGGATTGAATAGCCGATCTATCCAGATAAGTGAGAAATCTAAGTTATTATACAGGTATATACAATACACATACAGGTATGCTGTGATGAAATAAGCCACATGCTTATATTCGGATATCACGAAGCTTGTAAAACATATTTAAAGTTAATCAAATCGTTGAACACTGAAAATTAACTAACTAACTAACCATCACGCCGTCTCCCCGAAGGGGTAGGCAGAAAGAATGGACTCCCACACTTTTCTTTCCTGACATATTTCTCTCGCTTCCTCAACATTCATACAGCGCGTCGATTTCTCTGACTCCTCACATGGCCGACATTCAATATTTGATTTATTTGATCGTGCCACGTTTTCCTCGGTCTTCCTCTATTTCTGGTTCCATTTAGGTACATCGTTACCATATAATTTTTTTACCATTCTTTCTTCATTCATTCTTTCCATATGTCCAAACCATCTTAATGATCCTTTCATTATTTTGTTCATGACACCATCATTCGCACCGCATTCACTTCTTATATTTTCATTCGACACTCTATCATACACGGAGTATCCACACATTCGTCTAAGAAATCTCACATTGCTACTGCTATTATTCTACTTTCATCCTTCTTTTGCCAGTTCCATGCTTCGCCTCCATACATAAGGAATCATTTCAATTCGTGAAATATTCACAGATATAAAGATTTTCTACCCTTTAATAACTCACTTGACTGTATAATTACCTTCGCCAAAGACAGCATATATTGTTTTATTTGCCACGCTGCAGAACCAACTTGCCAATGGTTATACCTGTGGGTAGAGCAATTTAATTGCTTTTGCGGGTCATCTCGGAGGTCGACATATTTCGTGATAGTGTGAGTTGCTTCAGGGATGCAAGATCAATGTTGTGATTGTTATCTCTGATGTTTAGTATTTATGTATTTTTAATTATTTTTAAAAATGTTATTTTAAAATAATTCTTTTTATGTAATTGTGAGGTTGCAGACGACTTGGATTAAGGGCATCTTTAATGTTTGTAATCTTTATATAAATAAATTAAAATGAAATTGTAATCAGTAACAAATTTTTAATTTTTTTTAACACACGTAAACATTTCACAACTCCTTTTGTTTTCTACACTACTGTCATAAAACAATAAACAGAACAAAATTCAGAATAATCTAGAAACGTTCTCGGGCTTGAGCATCGCGTGCATTTCGAATTATTTTCGGAGAGAATCGACGTATTCTTCTCTCGCTATCTTGTATTCAAAATATTCCCGTACTCTTTCTTGATGATATTCAGATTTTTTCCTATTAATATTACGACGTTTCGATGGTAGTACGGCTTCATCATTGGGACAACAACAATAAACTCTTTGATTTGATAAAAAATTATTAGAACTAACTTACTAAACATCACCCCGTTTCTTCGAGGGGTAGGTCGAGAGAATGGACCGCCATACTGCTCTGTCCTGACATACCTTTAGTGATTCTTATACATTCATACATCGTAACATGAACGCTCGTCGTTTTTTCCGACTTTGAATGATTAAAATGTTGTATACAAGCAGTGTGAGTGGAAAGAGAAGCTGTGGAAGAAAAGCATTACCAAATAATCAGAATAAAATATTTAATAATAGTCTTACCTCGATTGGATAGGAAGATGGAATGCCATGTAATTTTATATTGACTTCTCTTGACTCTGCATGCACACAGCGTATCATGCGCACACAGCATAGCAATTGACACTTAAATTAAATTGACTTGATCGTGTGTAGTTCTCAGATGAATCTAATTTTAAGTATCTCCTCAAACTATTCACGTGATGCTTATTCGGATAACACTTTAATCTACCCTATATTTTCTTGCACTAGTTTTTTTGATGAGTTTTGAGATAAAATTGGAGTCGAACTAAGTTGCGGGAAGAATTAGTTCAGTGTTTCCCATCCAGCGAAAAAAGAAACAAAATTCATAAACTTGTATTTATGCAGTATTTTGTTTATCAGTTAACTTACTAAAACAGTTAGAAATAACAAATAAAAATCTTATTGCAAATACAAACAAAAATGTAACGTGAAATAAAATTGTCTTACGTAATAATTCATAAAACTGATACATAAATTATTTACACAAGTTTAAACGGTGAAAATCTGGTAAAAGTAGAAGAATTTGTTTATTTAGGAAGTATGTTTACAAAGGATGGGAGAGTGGAGAAGGATATCGAAAAAATGGTTGGGGCAGGTAACAGAGAAAATGGTGCACTTAAAGTTGCCATCGCAAACAAAAGCCTATCCAAAAAAGCTAAGATGGTAGTGCATAATGGTGTTCTTGTGCCGACGCTTATGTATGGAAGTGAAGCATAGAACTGTAATAGTAGGTATTATTTAATATAATTTTAATATGAAAACATGTACAGATGATTATTGCGTGCATGGACACTATTTAGTAACAAGATGAATAAAAAAATAAAACAATATATATCCAAAATCAACGTTTATATGGCACTTTGAAATAACAGTCGTACAATTGTCTTAAAAACAATTTTTAAACATTATTTAGGATTTTTTTGTACTCAAAAATAGTACTCAAAGATAATCAAATGATTTAACTGAAATCTCTTGATGGACGTTCATTTTAAATGATAATTAAATAAACGATGTTTTTTAACAATTTACACTTTTGTCTTTATTTCGACAGCGACCGGTTTCGCTAAGCTCGCTGGCTTCGACAGACTGGTGGCAGTCATCGACAGACCAGTCTGTCGATGCCAGCGAGCCTGGCGAAACCGGCCGCTGTCGAAATAAAGACAAAAGTGGAAGTAGAAAAAAACATCGTTTTATTTAATGATTATTAAAATATAATAAAATGTATTTATGACAAATAAACTAATCTATATATATAAAACAAAGTCAAAAATCGTGTTAGTTACACCATTTATAACTCGAGAACGGCTGGACCAATTTTGAAGATCTTATATTTGCTGGATTTGTCTCCGTTCCGGATAACAGAATAATTATTAAAACATTTGAAAAAATCACTTAAATGATTTAAAATTAATTATATTTGTCGTACGTTTGACTAAATTTGACTTAATAAACGACGTATAAAATCAAAATGGCGTATTTTAGTTTCGGTATCGCCCGTAGGTGGTGTATTGTTGATGCCAGATGTCAATACTCAATGTGAAAGATTTGAGTTGAGGCTATTTTTTAATCGTCGCCGGGATTTTTGGTTTTCTTTATTAATTTTAGATTAACAATGTCCAAAGTTATAAAAATCAGTATAAGAGAGACTATTCTAAAAGTTAAACCCCTTTTGTGAAGGAGAGCAGAGAATATTTGCGCCATTAATACCATTCGAAAAAGATGACAGATGAGTGTTCCGTGGAGATTATATAACCGATTTATGATTAGTGAATAATAATAAAAATACGTATTGTATATTTTGTATTGATTTTATAGGTGTATCTGTGTACACTCGGTCCAGAGAATTGTTACCATAGGAAATTCAGCCGCGAGTACTTAATAAACGAAATATTTGGCTAGATGAAGACGAGGAATTTCTTTTTTCAATTGATAGGGACACTGAATCATCAAACTCTTCAGATGATGAATATGATGATGCTAATGATGAAAACGGAGTTCATTGATGGATCACACTTATTCAAAATTATGTTGTCTGCTATTTAATTGTTTTAACGTGTTTTGATGAATGTCGGAAAGTCAAAGGTGTTAGTTTTTGAAAGGGAAGAGCAAATGACAGTTTGTAATATAAGTGTAAATGAAGAGAACTTGGAACAGGTGAGGGAATTTGTGTATTTAGGTAGCATGTTCACAGCGGATGGCCGAACGGACAGTGATGTTGAAAAAAGGGTTGGTGCGGGTAACAAAGTGAATGGAGCTTTAAAAGTAGTTATTGGAAACAAGAATTTATCAATGAAAGCGAAAATGGCCGTTCACAATGGAGTTCTGGTCCCAACTCCTATGTATGGAAGCGAAGCATGGAACTGACAGAACAAAGATGAGAGCAGAATAAATGCGGTAGAGATGAGGTCCCTAAGACATATGTGTGGTAGAACGATGTATGACAGAATCTCAAATGCTGATATTAGGAAGGAATGTAGAGCGAAAGAAGGTATTATGAATGGTTCGTTGCGTTGGTTCGGACATATGGAGCGCATGGGTGAAGAAAGAATGGTTAAAAAAGTATACGTTAACGATATAAATGGAGTAAGGAGTCGAGGTAGACCGAGAAAAACATGGCATGTCCAAATTAATCAAATATTAAAGGTTGGTCATGTCAGAAGCCGGAAGAATCGACGTGCGTGTATGACTCGATGTATGAATGTGGAGAAAGCTAGAGAGGTGTGCCAGGATAGAGTAGTGTGGCGGTCCATTCTCTCTGCCTACCCCTGCGGAGAAACGGCGTGATGGTTTGTTGTTGTTGTTGTATTAAATTCATTTATTTATAATAATAAAATAATAAGAATGATAATAATCATAATAATAATTCAAACAGTAATTAGAAGGAACAATCATACATAATATAGAGTCAAAAACGATGAATCCTAATATATTAAAGACGATAAACATTATAAGGAAGCAGATTACATTAGTAAGAAAGGGACAAAATGGAAGGTAGTATTAATATTTTTTTGGTAGATTGTATAAAGGAAAAGTTTTTAATGTACTACATATATACTAAGGGGGAATAAGCTGGAATTTGGTTATTTATAACATTCAATTCACGTGCTTTTGCTTTAAAAATTTCAAAAATTTCTAATTTATCAAATTTTTTTTAAATTGTTTGCTATATGCAAAAAAAATGTGTTTTTGGAATTGAAATGATGGTCAAAATTCACACAATGATTCTGTTTTTGTATTAAATGTTGTGTTCATATAACCTCTTCAAAATGATCGACCCGTCTTTCCAATATACACGGCATCACAATCCTCACAATTAATCTGGTAGATTCCACTTTGGTTGAATATATTGTCGCGAAAAAATAAAAACACAATTGTGATACATAAAACAAAGTTTTTAATTAACAATTTATAATTCATTTTAAGTATTAATGCAGGCTTCCACGTGAATTATATTCCATTGTAATTAATATTTTTAATTTTGACATTTGCACATTTCATGAACTTAATTCATTTTAAGTATTAATTGTAATTCAATAAAAAGGTGAATTAAATTTAGCTAATAAGTTAACACAACATTTATTGATTCTGAGGCGGTACGAAGTTCGTCGGGTCAGCTAGTATTATGATAATCTAATGATTTTACTGATTTTACCAGTCTGTCGATGCCAGCGAGCCTGGCGAAACCGGTCGCTGTCTAAATAAAGACAAAAGTGGAAGTAGTTAAAAACATCGTTTTATTTAATTATTATTTAAACTAATATTAGCAAAAATATGTCAGTCTGAAATTTAAGTAGTTTCAGCGCATTCAACGCAAATAGTTTTGGAACATCCGAGACATATAGGCTTGCGACATGTTACATATTATTTTTTTTTTGTTGGAATAAATTTGTGACCGCGCCGTCTGTGGGACACCCACGTCACTACTTAGAGGTTAATTCAATTATATTAAAATCAAATTATAATTATTTTGGCTAACTAACTAACTAACTAACCATCTGATGTAATTGTGAGATTTTAACCCAAACTGTTTACTTTGGAATATTATTATGTTACCGCAATTTATTTAAAATTATATTAATTTTCTAACTCATATTCTATCTTTTCTTTGTATAAATTATTTCGTGATATTTTCAAAACTCTCCCTGATTTTCTGTTTCAAGCCGAGAATTTATATATTTCTTCATTTCACTCTCCATTTATTATCTGTGTAGTAAATATTATAGATGTATTATCATAGTAATTTATATTTAACTTTTAAAAAACTTAAATTTAATTGTAATTTTGACTTGCCGTAATTTGTATTTGCTCGATTATTTAGTTTAGTTAGTTTTAAGTAATTCTATGTATAATTTTTTACAATAAGTATATTTCCTGTTTATAATAATGTATTAAAAAGTCATGTCATAAATAGTTGGGTATCAGTAATGAGAATCCTCTCACGATACTCCCAAAATAAAATCGTATAATAAAAAAAAAATCATGTGATGAGAGCTATGAGTGGTCGATTTTCTTGATTTTAGGAGTAAAAAACTAATCAACCATCCAGCCGTCTCCCCGAAGGGGTAGGCAGAAATAATGGACTGTCACACTTTTCTTTCCTGACATATTTCTCTCGCTTCCTCAGCATTCATACATCGTGTCATGCACGCGCGCCGATTTCTATAACTCTTCACGTGGCCGACATTCAATATTTGATTTATTTGATTGTGCCACGTTTTCCTCGGTCTTCCTCTATTTCTAGTTCCATTTACATTGTTACATATATATATTTTTTACAATTCTTTCTTCATTCATTCTTTCCATGTGTCCAAACCATCTTAAACTGTAAATAAACTAAATGTGTGTAAAAGCCGTGCCACACTGTTTTAAACAAGCTCTCCACATCGGTCTCCACCGGCGGTTTAAAACTGTGTAGACACTTGTTTGAAACCAAAATTCGTTTGACCTTCAACAAACTTTGTGGACGGACGCGCATAGTATGCGTGTGGATCCACCGTTTAAACACGCATTCCACATGTGGAGAGCTTGTTTACAACAGTATGTGGACGCTACACCAACCGTGGGCTCCACAGCTCTCCACCAAGGTCACCCCTGTGGAGAGCTTGTTTCAAACAGTGTGGCACGGGCTTTTAATGATAAAGAAATTTACACATATTATAAGAAACTAAAATCCTTTTAACAATTGTGGGATTATAATATTTATTTTAATTTATGAAATGTTTTGACTTGGAGATTATGTACCGTTATTATTAGTATAATATATAAGTCAAAATATTTGTATTCAATGGAAATTCTTTTTGCGTTAGATTTGTGGTCATACATTATGAAATCAATGCAATCTGGTTACTACCGACTGGTTTCGCTGCTGGGCGTTAAGAAGTAACTAAAATAATTATCATAGACGATTTTTATGTCAAGACAGGCATCATACTACGTGACTCCAAACAAAATGGTTATTGTATCCAAGTAAACATTTTTGTATGGAATTCCATGTCCCATGTCGCAATCATGCGTATCTTGCAGCTGTTTACTTCAAGGAATGATACGCAGAAAATGAGTTCAAACGACATATTACTAAGAAACAAATTGTTTGTATCCTATATCCATTTAAAATGTTTTGTGAAATTAATTTGACAAAATAATAAAAATAAAAATTGTTTTAATGACACGACGATCATTCTTCGGTCGAATATAGTATTCTAATTAAAATGAAGGCAATAGGCAGAAAATAAAGAAAATAATTAGACAGAAATAATGGACGGCAATATTGTTCTTTCCTGACATACCTATCTTCTTCTCTTCTTCCTCAGCCTATTCCCGTCCACTCCTGGACAAAGGCCTCCTCCATTCGCTTCCATGTCATTCTGTCCTGTGCAGACTGCATCCAGGTTATTCCGACGTGTCTGTTCAGATCATCCTTTCACCGTAGTTGCGATCGCCCTGCACTTCTCTTTGCCGTCCACCGTCTCCAAGTCAGCAGCCTTCTTGTCCACTTTTCGTCTGATACTTCTCTCGTTCCTCAATATTCATACATCGTGTCATGCACGCACGTCGATATCTCCGACTCCTCGCCGACATTCAATATTTGATTTTTATTTATTTATTTATATTTGATATTTTTAAAACACGTTTTCCTCGGTCTTCCTCTATTTCTAGTTGCATGGTTAACATACACTTTTTTACCATTCTTTCCTCTTTCATTATTTTCATGTGTCCAAACCATATTAATGATCCTTTCATTATTTTGTTCATAACACTTTCATTCGCACTGCTTTCACACATTATATTTTGATTTAACACTCTATCGTACAATGTACTCTTAGAATAAATGCAGTAGAAATGAGGTATCTTAGACGAATGTGTGAAAATGGAATCTAATTATTCTGTATACGAAATTTCATCGGTAAAATGAAGTGTTAAAAATGTCAAAGTACCTGATAATGTGCCTGGTTTAAATATAATAACGATTTTTTGCCGTATTCTATATTTAAAAAAAAACTATTATTCATGTATTGGGAGTTTTACAGAATTTAATCGGTTTTTCATTACTACATGGCTCCATTTGACTATTTTTTGCTCCTGAAACTCGCCAAGGGCAACGTTTAATTTAAATTACATATTAGTTTCGTCTGTAGCTCCTAGACAAGGGGTAGGCAACTAACGGTTTGCGTTTTGAATTCTGTTCGAAAATTAAATTTGAAATTTATTCGCAAATTCTTGATCAATAATTTGCTTGTGTATTTATTAAGTATTGTTTTCAACAACAACGACAACAACAAACCATCACGCCGTTTCCCCGTAGGGGTAGGCAGAGAGAATGGACCGCCACACTACTCTATCCTGGCAAACCTCTCTAGCTTCCTCCACATTCATACAGCGGGTCATACACGCACGCCGATTCTTCCGACTTCTAACATGACCAACCTTTAAAATTTGATTAATTTGGTCATGCCATGTTTTCCTCGGTCTGCCTCGACTCCGTACTCCATTTACATCGTTAACGTATTCTTTTTTAAACCATTTTTTCTCCATCTATGCGCTCCATATGTCCGAACCAACGCAGCGATCCTTTCATAATTTTGTTCATAATACCTTCTTCTGCTCTACAATCCTTTCTTATATCAGCATTTGAGATTATGTCGTATATCGTTCTACCACACATACGTCTAAGAGACCTCATCTCTACCGCATTTATTCTGCAACCATCCTTTTTCTGACAGTTCCATGCTTCGCTTCCATACGTTAGGGTTGGGACCAGAACTCCATTGTGAACGGCCGTTTTCGCTTTCATTGATAAATTCTTGTTTTCAATAACTATTTTTAAAGCTCCATTCACTTTGTTACCTGCACCAACCCTTCTTGTTTAATTGTTTTCAATAGATTTTTTATTTATTTAATGAAAAAGCGCATTAATTTTATTTGCCTTTACTTCTCAAATGCTGATATAAGAAAGGAATGTAGAGCGGAAGAAGGTATTATGAAAGGATCGCTGCGATGGTTCGGACATATAGAACGCATGGATGGAGAAAGAATGGTTAAGAAAGGAGTCGAGGCAGACCGAGGAAAACAAATTTTAAAGGTTGGTCATGTTAGAAGTCGGAGGAATCGACGTGTGTGTATAACTCGTTGTATGAATGTGGAGGAAGCTAGAGAGGTTTGCCAGGATAGAGTAGTGTGACGGTCCATTCTCTCTGCCTACCCCTGCGGAGAAACGGCGTGATGGTTTGTTTGTTTGTTTGTACTTCAGCAATTAGAAATACCATAATATATCATTGGGGAAAAACAACCTGTGTGATGTAAACTAGCCCTTTGAAAAGGTGATGGAATTTAAATATCTTGGTGTCAATGTACTGAACCATCGTTGATGTTCTTGAAGAGGTACTAAACCAGGTGACGAAAGCTTCGGTTGTATCAGGATGCCTAAATAAATAATATATATATAATATTGAAAAACAAAGACATGCAACTGAGGGTAAAAGTCCGAATCTACAAAACTTGTGTCAGACCGACAATGACATATCGCGATAATGAGTGATAATAGCATCGAGACAAGAGCTGACTCCACAGAGGTGAAAACTCTAAGAAATATAACAGGCAGGACTCTATGCGACAGAATAAGAAACAACCCAATAGGAGAAAAGTGTGATATCCAGAATGTTGTCAGATAAGGGAGACAAAGAAAAAAGTATTGGAGAGACCATGTGGAAAGAATTGACGCCCAAAGACATCACACCTTACGTTACATGGGAAACCAGAGGGAAGAAGGATGCCTGGAAGAGACCCCCAAAAGATAGAAAGACAGCTGGGAGCCCACAACGCAAGAGGCGTAAACTCTGTACAAACAGGCCCTAGCGGCCTTTGACCAGTACAAGAAGAAGAAAAAATTATGCATGAATAAATGCTTACCATCTAATAATTTATCTGACTTTTTAAAATTCAAGTCAGTTTTATTATGTAGTCAAAGGTTTTCAATCCATGGTCCAGACTGCAGATTACATTTGATGTAATCTTGTATCACGATCAATTTCTTAGTTTTTTGGCTTGATATAAAATTGGCTACTTAATAATAATAATAACTCTTTCATATGAACCACTTAATTTGTGGTGTGATCAAGTAAGGTTGCTTTATTACCCCGATGAAGCTCTAATTGGAGCTAAGCCATTTGGTTATTTAGATAAAATATAATGGTGTAAAAACAAAAATTTTAAGTATTTAAATTTAAAAATCATTTAAATCAAATCAAATCAGTTTATTTACTCAAAAGACATTACAAACAGCATAAATGTTTAAGGCATCTATTGAGTATAGGTAAGATATTATACACATACAACATAATACCAGGAACACATTAGTGATGGTTCGACACTAGGAAGACAAGATACTTTCCAAAGTCAAGAGTATTTGTCCCCTGAACGTACTTTCACTAATATGAAAGACGTCGATCTTCGAGGAGACCCTGTTCAGCAGACTAACTGTTCTTCCCAACGGTGTCACCAGAGGCAGACTAGTTCTGGCGGCCGATAGGTAAAACAATCTGTGCTGTCGCTGTCGGAGATATCTATCGGGGACAAAAAGACCAACATCCTCCAGTACGGCCGAGTTCTCGAAGTATCCCCTAATTAATTTAAAGAAATGGGTTATTAGATGTCCATCTCTTCGAAGCTGTCGAGAATTGGTTCCGATACACCATACTCCCTCATGGAGAGAAACCTCAGAATTTTTTTCTGAACCCTCTCCAGCATAACGGAATATCTCGCCTCGTGAGGACTCCATATCACAACTTACTTACATTAAATTATTTACAAATTATAATATAAAGCTCACTTTTGAACATTAATTAATTGTAAACAAAATATTCATTGATGTGGTGAGAATTAAATATTTATTTTGTGTTAATTAATTTAAATTTTTAATGAAGTATTGTTTGCAAATAAATAAACATTGTTTAAGGAATCCGCAACACATGGTGAATATATAATAGAAGAAATAATTAATTATATATTGTTATTATATTCTGATCATATAAATTTCAAAATCCCTTGTCATATTTTCAAATTTCACAGTTTTAGTACAACCATTCTTTATTCACATCATCTCTGCCAACATCAACATCATTATGTGTTACTGCGTGTGATTATACTAAATGATAACATTCAACTGATTCTTATTTCAATTTGTTTCCAGTTCCTAATCAAATGAATCTTAAGAATACGGAGCCGTATGGAGGAGTTTGCTGTCTGGTGTTGGAAGATGGCACTGTCTTGCGCGGGGAAAGCTTTGGAGCACCGGTTGAAGTTGACGGAGAAGTCGGTAAGAGAGCGTCAAAAATAAAACAATCATAATCATACAAAAGCGTTATTATTCTAAATGAAACACAATAAATTCATAACATAACTTCTCTATACAATACTTCATTTAGTCACTAATTGGTAGTTATTTGGCAATTAAATCGGTTATATTTCTTCATACGATGACCTTTGTGGCAGAGTGGCAACATCTACAACTGCCACACCGAAGATCCCAGGTTCGATTCCCAGATTTCCACACTGTCATTGGTCTAGTGTAGAATTCTCTAGGCAATAAAATGGAGATAGATTACCTCCCTGTCACATATCATGAGAATTAATATAATAGCTAACATTTACATCGATTTGGCTCTCGCGGTGACGATGTTTATATCTATTATATTAAACGAAATGATAATAATAAAAATATTATTTATTATTTATAAATATAAATATGACCCTTTCATACTAATTCAATAAACACATACAATGTTTTCCAACACTTTATCTTCCATTTCATTTAACATTTCTTTTCATTGCTCACTTAGTTGTATAATATTATATAATGCATACATTATAGTAAACTTGAATTCCTTTTATACAATTGTATTATTGATATATTAGATTTACATCATGACTATTTGTTTATTTATTTTTTAGTGTTCCAAACTGGAATGGTTGGCTATCCAGAATCTCTTACTGACCCCTCGTACCATTGCCAGTTGCTGGTTCTCACCTATCCCTTGATTGGGAACTACGGAGTCCCCGCTGATGACAAGGATGAACACGGTCTTCCTCTGTAGGTTCAAGTATATTATTGATAGTAATACACAAGGGCCAAAATGGTTACGGAGGGTGAAATATTGTGTAACTTTAAAAATATATTATAGTTTGATCAAATGTTTCCATCTCTCTATTAGTTTTTGAACTAATCTGTTTTATTTGTCTTTTTCTTTTTTTTATATACTTTGTATATACAACACTAATCAAATTACATATCAGACATGTTTCGGACAACCAGTCCTTCTTCAGTGATACATATTATAAAGATACATATTTAAAATATTATAAAATTGTTTACAAATATGCTAAAATTTTGACAGATGTTAAAAAACATGTCTGATATGTAATTTTAATAGTGTTGTATATACAAAGTATATAAAAAAAGAAAAAGACAAATAAAACATCTACAACACAAAGTATGGCGAACATAAAACATAATCTGTTTTGTTTAACCCCTATAGTGCGGTCCTATTTGATTGTGAAAACAACGGGAAGCTACCACATTAAAGGCCATCCCAAAAAGCCAGCAAAAATGTTGCATTTTGCTGCAAACCAATAGCTTGGATTGAAACTAATGAAGAAAAGTGCGGCTGGCTATATTTGCAGTCCAAAAAATTGGTTACGAACAGCAGCAGACTACATTTGCAGTTCATATTTGAATTAATCTTATAAATCCGTTCACTTTAGTTCGAGTCCATTTTTTTTGGACTGCAAATGAAGCCAGCTGCACCATGAGGGTTAAATAGGTCACTATTAATACAAAAAGGTAAAACTTTGTATAATACGTTGACTGCCAACTACGAGATAACTCGTAGATGCCAACTACGAGATAACTCGTAGATGCCAACTACTAGTATCTTTGTACTTTATTTACTTGCCTTGTGGCAGTCAATCGATGTGTTAATTGTGAGAATAAACTGTAAATTTATTTTTTATAGATTAGTTGTTTTTTCAAGTATCAATATTATGAAAATTAAAAAAAAAAAAAGTTTTTTTTTAAAATGCATACTTAGTTAAAATCTGGTCTGGACCAGGAGATGACAACGAGCTGCCGAAACTGGTCGAAGACACAAACATTAGTGGATGTTATTAAGAACACATTTAAAAAAAAATCTTTTTTATTTTTTTTGATATTTACAATGAACTTCTTACCACAAAATTGAAAAAACCAAAATAATTTTATTTTTATCAATATTATGTTTATTTTTGAAACAGTGAAATGTGTGACTGAGTATTATAATTTTAAAAATTCTGTATTGATTTCCAGTTGGTTTGAGTCATCTCGCATTTGGGCAAAGGGTTTAATTGTCGGAGAATGGTGCAACTCCCCGAGCCACTGGCGTCAATCCCGGAACTTGTCCGAGTGGTTGAAGGAGCAGGGTATACCGGGAATCAGTGGAATAGACACAAGGGCATTAACTAAGAAGTTGCGCGAATCTGGAACAATCCTGGGTCGCATTGTCCCCGGTATTCCAAAACCAGGACCTGCCAAACCATTTGTAAATCCCAATGATAATAATCTTGTGGCAGAGGTTTCAATAAAGGTTTGTTTTCCTCAAAATAATAATTTTGTACTTATATATTAGGTGTTTCGGAAAGTACGGTCCGTTTTTTTTTGTATGAAAATCACATTTTCTGAATAGTAAATTAAAAAAACACCAATCAAAATATTTTCCATTGGTACCAACTACTTTTTCCATCTGCAATAGATATGCAACAGATGAATCGACCCAAATCTAGACATTTGCACATGAATAGATGTGCTGCTCTTCTAAGGCATGCGTCGTGGACCTAAACAAGTGGTAGTCCGATGGTGCCACGTCTGGTGAATAAGGCGGGTGCGGTATAATCTCCCAACCCACATATTGTATGTAGTTTTTGACCGCGATTGCGATGTGATGTCGAGCATTGTCATGTTGAAAAATCAGCTTGCTGTACCTGTTGCCCCAATCCGGTCGTTTTTTAGCCAGTGCCTGCTTTAATCGCATTAATTGTTGTCGGTAGACTTCCCTCGAGACTGTTTCATCCAGTTTGAGGAGTTCATTTTTCAGTCTTCCAGGGCGATCTTTGCCCTTAACGCTAAAATCACCAGCTTTGAAGCGTCTTTATGTCGCTCTGCATGATTCATTCGATGGGGCATGATCGCCATAAAGCACTCAGCCTCAGCTGCACTCTTCTTCCAATCAAAACAGAGCAGCAGAACTTCCCGCAAATGCTTCTTATTTACCATGAAAGTCGACTTTTTAAGGAGCGATAAAACAAATGTTGTGAGAATGACAAACACTGAACTTAATTGACAGATGCTCAGGCTTACTAAAAAAAATAGCCCCCAGATTTAAAGGCTTGAAGTAGCCATAGTTGTAAAATGGACGGAACTTTCTGAAACACCCAATATTTATTAATCATATTGGGCAGTCAGGGGCAGGTAAGGGGCCCTCTGAAACCCTTTCATAACATAATCATCTATAGAAATTGCAGTTAGCTACTGATTTGATATGAGAAATATGTATTTTTCTTAATCGAGCCATACTTTGTCCCCTCCATCACACCCATATTTACACTCATTTTAAAATTTGTACCTAAATAGAAAGTATGGAAGTGAAGTATGGAACTGGCAAAAGAAGGATGAAAGTAGAAATGAGATCTCTAAGACGAATGTGTGGTAAATCTGTATATGATACAGTGTCAAATGCAAGTATAAGAAGTGAATGCGGTGCGAATGAAAGTGTTATGAACAAAATAATGAAAGGGTCGTTAAGATGCTTTGGACACATGGAAAGAATGAGTCAAGACAGAATGGTGAAGAAGGTATATGTAAACGACGTGAACGGAGCTAGAAATAGAGGAAGACCGAGGAAAACTTGGCACGATCAAATCAATCAAATATTAAATGTCGGTCACGTAAGGAGTGAAAACAATCGATGTGCGTGCATGACACGATGTATGAGTGTAGAGGAATCGAGAGATGTATGTCACGATAGAACAGTGTGGCGGTCCATTCTTTCTGCCTACCCCTTCGGTAAGACAGCGTGATTGTTAGTTAGTTTTTAAAAAGAAAAGTTATTTTTTTCTCTTGCTTCCTATTACTCCATGATTGGTTTTATTTAGCTTTAAAATTCATAATTTTTAAAAACACATTCAACAAGTCTCCAACCCCTCTGTACTGTAGAGTTTCTGCTTTCTCATGTTAGTTTATTTGCAATTTTGTTCATGCAATGATCTTTTTTTAGAAACCAATAACTTACAATCCGTCTGGAAGTCCAACGATATGCGTACTGGACTGTGGTTTAAAGTACAACCAACTACGTTGCTTGTTGAAGAGGAATGTAAAAGTTGTGGTTGTTCCGTGGAATCATTCCTTGGAGCCAAAGGACTTCGATGGCCTCTTCTTAAGCAACGGGCCTGGAGACCCAGCGGTATGCAAAGACCCAGTTAACCAAATCAGCAAACTGATTTCTTCCGGTAATACAAAGCCCATATTTGGAATTTGTTTTGGGCATCAAATTTTGTCAACTGCCGTTGGCTGCAAGACATACAAAATGAGGTACCTAACTTTTGTGAATTCAAAATATTTAAATTTAAAGCTGCTTTTTATTCACTAACATTTAATATAGGATGTATGTTTGGTGTATGATGTATCCCTCACCGGCTGCTTCACAGTCTGCTTCACAGGTTGATTCTCCGGCTGCTGCTGTTGTGGCTCCATGTACGACTGGTACGAGTGCGGTGGCGGCCACCGCCCCCGGTGCAGGAGACGCTGCCAGAGCAATTAAATAGACAATATGTGCACCATCTAAAAAGAACATTTTGTGTTAAATTATTTTTATATTATTATTTTATTTTGTTATTTTTTTTTATATCATTGTATTTTATATTATTTGTTTTAGATTTATTTTGTGGGTGTCGGACGATCGAAGTGTGCGCGGGAGATGCCTGTTGGTGGCAATGAGGTTCGCAACCCATCACACCGCGTCTCCCGCGGAGCGAAAAGAGAAGGATGGAGTGTCGCATCAGTAAAAGTGTGACAGTCCATTCTTTCTGCCTACCCTTTCGGGGAGACGGCGTGATGGTTAGTTAGTTATGTATGTTTGGAACATAATTCGATATTTAATTTTCAGCTACGGCAACCGAGGTCATAACTTACCTTGTGTGCACCATGGAACTGGGCGTTGCTTCATGACCTCACAAAATCATGGCTATGCTGTGGATGTCAGCAGCTTACCGGATGGATGGGAACCGCTGTTTACAAATAAGAACGATAATTCTAACGAAGGAATTATTCACAAAGAACATCCATTTTTCAGTGTACAGTTCCACCCGGAACATACCGCTGGCCCTGAAGATTTAGAACTTTTATTTGATATTTTTATTGATTCTGTTAAAGCAAATAAATCCGGAAACATTCATTTAAAAACTGTTAAAGAGTTGCTTACCGAAAAACTTGTTTTTAAAACGATTGCTCTTGAAAAACCCAAGAAGGTTCTAATATTAGGATCAGGAGGTTTGTCTATTGGGCAGGCGGGAGAATTTGATTATTCTGGCTCGCAAGCTATTAAAGCGCTTCAAGAAGAAAAAATTCAAACAGTCTTGATAAATCCTAATATCGCCACTGTTCAAACATCTAAAGGCATGGCTGATAAAGTTTACTTTTTACCTCTCACCCCAGAATATGTGGAGCAGGTTATTAGGTCGGAGAGGCCTAATGGCGTACTGCTTACATTTGGTGGACAAACTGCACTCAACTGCGGAGTGGAGTTGGAAAGGTCACATGTTTTCAAAAAATACAATGTTTCTGTGTTGGGTACTCCAATTCAGTCTATAATCGACACTGAGGATCGAAAAATATTTGCTGAAAAAATATGCAGTATCGGTGAAAAGGTGGCCCCCAGTGCTGCTGTTTCTTCAGTAGAAGAAGCCCTAGAAGCGGCTGAGGGCATCGGTTATCCCGTGATGGCCAGGGCTGCCTTCTCCCTCGGAGGTTTAGGGTCTGGCTTTGCAAACAACAAAGAAGAGCTCAAACTGCTCGCTCACCAAGCATTATCCTATTCCGGGCAACTGATCATTGATAAATCATTAAAGGGATGGAAAGAAGTGGAGTACGAGGTTGTCAGAGACGCCTTTGATAACTGCATTACGGTTTGTAATATGGAAAATGTAGACCCCTTGGGTATTCACACTGGCGAATCCATTGTAGTAGCACCGAGCCAAACTTTGTCAAACAGGGAATACAATATGCTTCGAAATACAGCAATAAAAGTTATTCGCAGTTTTGGAGTTGTTGGAGAATGTAACATACAATATGCTTTGAATCCGTTTTCTGAAGAATTTTTCATTATTGAGGTCAATGCGAGATTATCCCGCAGCTCAGCTCTCGCCAGCAAAGCCACAGGGTATCCACTGGCTTATGTTGCAGCTAAACTGTCACTCGGAAGATCTCTGGCAGATATTAAAAATTCTGTTACCGGAGTGACCACGGCTTGCTTTGAACCAAGCCTTGATTACTGCGTTGTCAAAATTCCGAGATGGGACTTGGCGAAGTTCAGCCGGGTGAGCACTAAAATTGGCAGTTCCATGAAGAGTGTCGGAGAAGTAATGGCTGTTGGTCGAAAATTTGAAGAAGCATTTCAAAAAGCCCTCCGAATGGTGGATGAAAATGTTACTGGACTCGATCCAAACTTGAAAATTGTCAATGATGAAGAATTAAAAGAGCCTACTGATAAAAGAATGTTTGTTTTGGCTGCAGCCCTAAAAGCTGGATATTCTTTAGAAAAATTGTATGAACTCACAAAAGTCGATAAATGGTTTTTGCAAAAAATGAAAAATATAATTGATTATCATATTTTATTAGAGTCTTTAGATCAGCAACAGTTGTCCTATGATGTGTTGCTAGCAGCAAAACAGCTAGGTTTTTCGGATAAGCAAATTGCGGCAGCAGTCAAAAGCACTGAACTTGCTGTTCGCAAACAGAGAATTGAATGCCGCATGACACCATTTGTCAAACAAATCGATACAGTTGCCGCAGAATGGCCAGCTACCACTAATTACCTCTATGTGACTTACAACGCATCCTCAAATGACTTGGAATTCCCTGGCGGATACACCATGGTCCTGGGCTCGGGAGTATACCGTATCGGAAGCTCTGTTGAATTTGATTGGTGCGCAGTTGGCTGCTTGCGGGAGTTGCGTAACTTGGGAAGAAAAACTATCATGATTAATTACAATCCTGAAACCGTGAGCACTGACTATGACATGTGCGATCGCTTATATTTTGAAGAAATTTCTTTTGAGGTTGTTATGGATATCTATAATTTGGAAAACCCGGAAGGTATAATCATTTCAATGGGGGGTCAACTTCCAAATAATATCGCAATGGATTTACATAGGCAACAAGCCAAAATTCTTGGAACATCTCCAGAAAGTGTGGACGGAGCGGAGAATCGTTTTAAATTTTCTAGAATGTTAGACAGGAAAGGAATTCTTCAACCACGTTGGAAGGAATTAACCAATTTAAAATCGGCCATTAAATTCTGCGAAGAAGTCGGATATCCCTGTTTGGTCCGTCCGTCGTATGTGTTGAGCGGGGCTGCAATGAATGTCGCCCATTCTAACCAGGATTTGGAAGCTTATTTAAATGCAGCAAGTGATGTCAGCAAGGATCATCCTGTAGTAATCTCCAAATTTTTGCTAGAAGCAAAGGAAATTGATGTGGACGCTGTTGCTTGCGATGGTGAAATTCTCTGCATTGCAGTTTCCGAGCACGTTGAAAATGCTGGTGTGCATTCGGGTGATGCAACCTTGGTTACACCGCCTCAAGATATTAACGAACAAACTTTAACAAAAATAAAAGACATAGCCAAAATTATCGCTGAACTTCTAGATGTTTCTGGTCCCTTCAATATGCAGCTGATTGCCAAGGACAATGATTTGAAAGTAATAGAGTGCAACGTTCGTGTTTCCCGCTCATTCCCATTTGTATCAAAAACACTAGACCACGATTTTGTAGCAATGGCAACACGAGTCATTATTGGAGAAAAGGTTGAACCTGTGGATGTTTTTATGGGATGTGGTAAAGTTGGAGTAAAAGTACCACAGTTCTCGTTCTCCCGACTCTCCGGAGCAGATGTTATGTTAGGAGTGGAGATGGCTTCCACTGGGGAAGTAGCATGTTTCGGAGACAATCGTTATGAAGCCTATTTGAAAGCATTAATGAGTACTGGTTTTCAAATTCCTAGGAAAGCCATCTTGCTGTCTATAGGTAGTTTCAAAGTAAGTGTATACTTGTATAGAATTGATGAATATTAAAAAAAAATAGCATATAATGAACTACCAAATAATGTATTTTTTTAATAATTTTGCGTGGCACTTATAATTTTACATATTTTTAGCACAAGATGGAGTTGTTACCGAGCATCCGAGCTTTATTCAAAATGGGATACAAATTATATGCCAGTATGGGGACAGGGGACTTCTACTGCGAACATGGTGTGGAAGTGAGTACAAAACTTTTTATATGTAGACTTAATTATATTTTAATACTGATTTAAAATGATATTATATTTACAATATTTACACTAAATCTCTATGTTATAATCTGGATTCTGTGACATCATCATCAGAGTTGTCTTCTTCGTTTTCTGATTCTTCTTCAACCTTTTGGAAAGATATAGATCTAATAAACTTGGGGCGCTCCTTCTCTACGTGAACATCAGCCAGGACGATACTGGCTAATTTAACTGTAGGACTGACCGGGTCAGCTATTTTGGTTCCAGGGGTTTCTATAGTGTTGACATTTTCTAAATTAACATACGATTCTGGTTTGGGTTTCTGTTTGACTCCGCTCGGACCGGGTCTGGGGCCGGGGTTGGAGCTAAAACTTTCGTTCCTCTTGGGAACCTCGGGAGCTCCGGTAGTGGCCACCTTGTTTTTGAGTATTTCGATTTTTTCTTTGATGATGGCAATGTATTCCCTGCCCTGCCCTTCTCCCCCGGGCTCTTCCCGTAAAACGATTGATAGCCGGTTGGCATGCTCCAAGTATATGATCCCCTGCCTGTTGGCTTCGTGTTTCTCGCTGCACTCGGCCATTGCCAGAAAATGTGGTATAAATAATTCCAACACCAGCCTCCTCCTCTGTGCATCCAAATGTGGAGGCACTACTTTCTGTAAAAGAAAAAAAAAACATTAGAATTTGATTAAATGTATCGCTGCATATTCCTTAAAAAGTAAACGCTTCTTCCCTGAACCGTTAATAAAACAGTTGTAAGAAATAAATTGGACTAAGCTGGGCAGCTTTCGGAAACATGGGTTACATCCTTAAAACCCGGAAAATACTGATCAACCTGAAACGAAAAGTCTATGAATCCTGCGTTCTACCAGTTGGTACTTATGGTCTTGAAACTGTAACATTGTCCAAACAAAGTGCCGAGAAACTACGAGTGACCCAAAGAGCCATGGAAAGAGCCATGTTAGGAATAAGCCTAAGAGGCAGAGTCAGAAACGATACGCCACCGGGTGGCGACTCTAAAATGGCAATGGCAGATCACGTAGCCAGAAGCTCAGATGAAAAATGGACAGGAAGACCGCAACTACGGTAGAAGGATGATCTGAACAGACACGTCGGAATAACCTGGATGAAGTATGCACAAAATAGAGTGAAATGGAAGCGAATGGAGGAGGCCTTTGTCCAGGAGTGGACGGGAATAGGTTGAGGAAGAAGAAATAATTATCAAGATGAGAAATTGGAGTAAGCACTAAAACTATCGGCCAAAGTGTAGGTCAAAAGCTTAAATGCACACGCAGAGGAAAGAGAAAAGTTGAAAACATCTGAAACCGATATATGTACTTGAAAATCAATAGTGGTGGCACAGAATAAAACTGGGCTCTATTGCGCTATATATATTAGACGTTAGATTTACCTTTCTGTCAATAAGATCCTTCATCTTCCTGTTGCTATTGACCAGACTCTCGGCCGCCTTTTTGGCCTCAATCTGGCGTAGCTGCTGCTTCCGCCACTGGTAGGCGGGATCTCGCACCTTGTTATCGCGGGGGTCCTTCAGTATATCTTTGGGCCGTTTTATGTCTTCCCAAAAGCCGATCTTTTCGTTAAACTCTTTGTTAGGATCTTCTTCGTCCAGATCTCCGAGGTTAGGTAGATTGGGATTGATCAGTTTTAGGACGTCGTCGCAGGTCAGGATATTGTACAGTTTTTGGTAATTTAATACCGGATAAAAGTTTGATTTGACGTATTTGAGGTTTCTTAAAGAAGCCATCAAATGCATCACCGGAGATTCCACGATGTCTGCCAGCATTCTTTGTTGCTTTAGAAATACGCTTTTCGGTATTCCTTTGTAGAGATTGCCTTTAGGAATAAAGTAGTCGTGCATTTTTCCTTTCATCATAGATTGATAAAACGATTTCAAGAAGATTCGTAACGTCTCGCCCAGCCTGTCCTCCGGCCACATGGCGTAGTTGTCCTCGCACTGCCAGAACAGGTGGTTCCTGACGTGGGTGTAGTCGAGGCCCGCTTTGGACTCGTTGGATTTCATAAATGACTTGAACAGCAGTAGGGTGAAGAGGTAGCACCTGACGTGGGAGTGGGCCAGGCAGGTCTCCAGGTACCTCTCCACGGCGGGGAAGGTCAGCTTCCACTGCAGGCTCTGCTCGGGGTTGTACCCCCGCGTGGGGCGGAAGCCCAGGGGCACGATGAGGCAGCCCAGGCCGCGCGCCTTGCTCACCATGTACTGCGTGGGCCACTGGTAGACGTACTGCGTGCGCGGGTTGCGGATCATGTTCCTCCGCCGCACGATCCAGCCCTGCGCCGCGCTGGGCCAGGTGGTGCTCAGCGCGGGGAGGATCTCGAACGAGGTGCTCTTGTTGGAGCCTTTACTGATGTTGCAGTAGATGCTCGCGCCCTGCGTGAGGGCCTCGCTGAGGGAGTCGGAAGTGAATCCGAGCGCGCTTGCCAATTTCATTACGAAAATATCCGAAAAATTTCCCATGAAATTCACGGAATTTAAGTAGTACATTTTTTTGTACAATTCCCTGTGATACTCGGAACCATAACGCGCCATATAAGCTTCGTCGATGTCGTCTTCCTCGTCACTGTCGTTGTGCGCCCTCCTCACGTCCACAACCGAGATGCACTTGGCCGGGATGATGCTGGTGCTGTCGTTGACGTTGGCCGTGAGGCTCTTCTGCAGCCTCTTGGGCGTGGTCTCGGCGGTTATGGTTGTGTACCCGTAGTCGGACTCGTTCCCGCTCGACTCCGTCGGCGGACTGTGGCTAGTCTTGTAACCGGAACTTTCGCTTCCGCTGGGACTAATTTTGGTCACTGTCTGTTTTTGTTTCCCTCGCTTTGGCTTGGTCTCCGACTGGCGCAGGCTGCCTTGCACCACCGCCCTGTTGGGGTGCTTCATCTTGCCGCTGGGCCGTCGCTCTGACGCGATGTCCTTCGTCTCCAGCTTCCGGGAAGACTTGGGCCCTGTGTCACCGTTAACCGGTTCTTCGCTGTTTAATCTTAAATTTGCGGGTTTTTTGAATGCTGTTTTGACCGGTTTGTCTATTTTTTCTTTTAATTCATTCATGAAATTCCTTCCTTCTCTGACTTCTTCGTCTTTAGATTTTACCTCCGAATCTTCGGATTCGTTGTCGCTGTCACTGGAGTATTGTGGTTTGGTCATCGATTCTTCGGCAATAGTTTCTTCGCGGCCTATTTTATTTTCTAAAATCTCTAACTTTTTTAACTTGACGTAACCTGGAACAGAAATAATGACGTAAGAATCGATATTCGATATTTAAATCAGAGTATTAAATATGTATGGAAGCGAAGCATGGAACTGGCAAAAGAAGGACGAAAGTAGAATAAATGCAGTAGAAATGAGATCTCTTAGACGAATGTGTGGATACTCTGTGTATAATATAGTGTCGAATGAAAATATAAGAAGTGAATTCGGTGCGAATTGATGGTGTCATGAACAAAATAATGAAAGGATCATTAAATGGTTTGGACATATGGAAACAATGAATGAAGAAAGAATGGTAAAAAAATTATATGTTAATGATGTAAATGGAACCAGAAATAGAGGAAGACCAAGGAAAACGTGGCACTATCAACAACAACAACAAACCATCACGCCGTTTCCCCGCAGGGGTAGGCAGAGAGAATGGACCGCCACACTACTCTATCCTGGCACACCTCTCTAGCTTCCTCCACATTCATACATCGAGTCATACACGCACGTCGATTCTTCCGGCATCTGACATGACCAACTTTTAATATTTGATTAATTTGGTCATGCCATGTTTACTCGGTCTACCTCGACTCCTTACTCCATTAACATTGTTAACGTATACTTTTTAAACCATTCTTTCTTCACCCATGCGCTCCATATGTCCGAACCAACGCAGCGAACCTTTCATAATTTTGTTCATAATACCTTCTTTCGCTCTACATTCCTTCCTAATATCAGCATTTGAGATTCTGTCGTACATCGTACTACCACACATACGTCTTAGGGACCTCATCTCTACCGCATTTATTCTGCTCTCATCTTTCTTCTGCCAGTTCCATTCGCTTCGCTTCCATACATAAGGGTGGCACGATCAAATAAATCAAATATTGAATGTCGGCCATGTGAGGAGTCAGAGAAATCGACGCGCGTGCATGACACGATGTATGAATGTTGAGGAAGCGAGAGAAATGTGACGACCTTCGTGGCAGAGTGGTTACGAGCTCTGACTTCCATGTTGAAGGTCCTGGGTTCGATTCCCGGCGATGGCAGTGTGATTGTTACACTGTCTTTGGTCTGGAGTAGAATTCACGTGACAATAAAATGGCGATAGATTGGCTACCTATCACATGTCACGAGAATCAATATAATAGCTAAAAAATAAAAATTGTACACAGTAATTGGGTCCGAACGACCTGTTGTGTACATAAAAAAAAAAAAAAAAAAATGTGTCAAGAAAGAAAAGTGTGGCAGTCCATTCAGAGACGGCGTGATGGTTAGTTGGTTAGTTAGTCCTGAAATGAACGTACCCGGCTCGTCGTCCTCTTCCATGAGCATGCGGTAGAAGGGCGCGTCCAGCACGGTGGAGTAGTCGGAGACCTCGCCCGGCTCGCTGACCTCCACGTTGTCGTGCACCACGAACATGCGCTGCGGCTGGAGCGGCTCGACGGGCCGGCCGGGCAGCGCGGCGCGCGCGTGCGCGTGCACCGCCTCGTGCAGCTTGTCCGGCAGGAACACGTGCTTGTGGTGGGACGCCATCTTGTCGTTCAGCATCACGTCCGCATCCGTCACGGAATTGTTCTTCAGATCCCACATCACCCTGCAAATATAATCCATTATGATCATTTCATTTATTTATTTAATTTATTTGAATAAAAATCAGTATAGAAAAGAAGAATCAAAAAGAATGGACACCACCAGACTCCCTAATATTGCATTGCATAATCAACCTCATGGGACACGTCCTCGTGGAAAACATCCTAAAAGAAGGACAGCTGGGAATCGACCTCACAGGAGGAGCAACACTCTGGAGAACAGACCACATAGGTCTACAATAAGGAAGAAGAAGAAGAAGAATACAATTCACAAACATTACAGACATATAATTCCAGATCGTTTGCAATTACATTAATAATTAGAAAGAATCATAACATTGATATTGCATCCCCGACGACGATCTCCGAGGTGACCCGATTAAGCAATCAGATTGCTCTACCCACAGTCCACCATTATCAGGTTGGTGTGCAGCGTGGAAAATAAAACAATATGTGGTGTCTTTGACAAAGGTAATTATCAGAGACAAATAGACCTACATCACTCAGGACATCCGAGTTATGTATACGGCCGCCAATCAGCTGAAAGAAGTGAACTCCCAAGTGGATATTCTTCCTATGTCTTGTCATGTCACACCTCCGTGGTCCATAGGGCCTCGAGGATCCTTCTCCACTCGATTCTATCGGGCCCCTGATGCCCAACGCCATTCTAAATGAGGTCTGCCTCGATTCCTCTTTCCACCTACAGGGGACCAGTCTAGTGCACCCTGAGTTGGTTCCGTTTCAGGGTGTGACCCATCCATTAATACCTAGCGACTTAATACGAATGAAAACGTATTTTTTTTATAGAAGTTTTGTATTATTTATGTGAATGCCATGTTTCGCCTGTCTAACCCAAAATGTCGCATTTGATCATGTCATTCACATAAAATATAATAAAACTTCTAGAAATCAGACGTTTTCATTCGTATTAATGATTTAACATGGAGTTTTACATCATTGCTCAAGAAACAGATCTTCTTAGAGATCTCATTTCTGCTGCATTTATTCTACTTTCATCCTTCTGCCGGTTCCATGCTTTACTTCCATACATAAGCGGCACAAAACACAATTGTGCAATGCCACCTTTATTTGTTTTGTACATCTTTAATTACATTGGTGAAGGGTTTAATTTATTATTAAAATATTTTTATTTGTACAAGACATAATTGAAAAAAAATATATATATGGTTTTAGCTAAAAGCTGAAATGTGGGAGTAAAACATAAATGAATATATTATATTATATAATTAAATTAAATAATAGTATCTTAAACAATAGTGTTCGCACGTTGACCAATATTATAATCTTCATTTAATGTTTCTTTAACAATGATATAAAACTCCATAGTAATATACTTAGGAAATTGAAAATAACTTTTTTTATAAGGATTAATTGTATCTCAATAGAGACGAAGATGTAAATTGTTTTCTGGGAACAGAATATGGTGGCCGAGGCGCTTACAGGACTTATAACCTGTCATTGGTTGGGTTGAGCGATCGCTTTATGTTTAACAACATTCCCCATTCCGCCCTTCTTACGACCATCACGTCTTATACAAAAATAATTTATTCGCAATGGGTAAAATCCAGTATTTGTCTACAAGAATTTGTATGCATTCAAAATGTTGTGGAAAATAACTTTGTTTAATCCACAAAATATTAAAAAAACACGACATGTTTCGGAGGATACCCTCCATCTACACCTGAAGATGAAGGGTATCCTCCGAAACATGTCGTGTTTTTTTAAATATTTTGTGGATTAAACAAAGTTATTTTCAATTTCCTAAATATATTACTATGGAATTCCACAGTGTTAATGCCTAAGCGTTCAATAAGTTAAAACTACATAATAAATAATTAATATAAATGAAAACGTTTGCCTTCTAGGAGTTTTATTAATTTTATATGGAATGACATGTTCGCCCTTCTAAGGCATTTGATAATGCCTTAGAAGGACGAAACATGTAATTCTATATAAAATTTAATAAAATGTTTAGAAGACAGACGTTTTCATTTATATTAATTATTATAATCTTCAATCGAACGAATTGATTAATCTGTGTTGTAATCCTTCTGGTGGACCTCGCGTTGGTATTAAGTAATTTTATAATCTAACCGGAATTCCAAAAATAATTCATTATTCATGTTATTTATTATTTATATTCCACTTGTATTTTGGTTTTTGTTATCTTGACTTTGAAACTCTTATCTGGGAATGCTGCGAGATGGCAATCAATACCATTCTATTAAAATATACTACAGTAGTAATTGTTTTGTTTTCGTACACGTACACATAATGGCGATGTGCAATATTGAAGGTATTTTATCGTCTCTGCATTTCCACAGAGCACTTCGTTATCTCGTTTTCAACCTTTGTGAAAAATGCCGCTACCGAATACTCTACTCTCAACACCACCGATATTGGTGTTCCACTAAATTTCAATAAACAGATAGGATCTATGTATCTGTTTACGTCAGTGCATTCGCGCTTATCTGATTACATACTGTCCCTGAATCATAATAATTACACGTATTTTGTAAGTCCCGCGCTCTTACAAGTTTGCACAATTCGTATTTTTCTTTAAAAGATACGATTACATTAGAAATTTCACAATCGGTGTAAAGTTGCACAAGCTCGAAACTAATAAGGCATACTCATAAAAACAAATATTTGATGACTGATTTGTACATGATTTTTATAAATTTTGATTTACACCGTTCAACCACCGAGCACTTTGCCGCTCGCACAAAGGTATTTATTATTTTTTTACACAATTGCCACAATTTGTCCCCCCAAACACTAAATTTTCAACAGATGTAAGAGATACAGTCATTAGAACTGAATTTGTATGCCAGAAGATCCAACTCCAAGTCCAAAAATAGAGCATTTAATATTACTACGTAACTATAATACAAAGGATAACTGAAATAACATATATACTACTACTAACCATCACGCCATTTCCCCGGAGGGGTAGGCAGAGAGGATGGATCGCCACACTGGCCTGTCCTGGCACACCTCTCAAGCTTCCTCCACATTCATACATCGCACCATGCACGCACGTCGATTATTCCGACTTCGAATGTGACCGCCTTTTAGTAATTGGTTAATTTGGTCATGCCATGTTTTCCTCGGTCGTCCTTGGCTTCTTTTCCCACTCACACTGCTTGTGTACAACTTTTTAACCATTCTACTCTCAACCATTCGTTCCATATGTCCGAACCATCTCAGGGATCCTTTTTTAATTTTATTCATGATGCAGTCATCTGTCTTACATTTCTTTCTTATTTCATCGTTCGGTATTCTATCATACAACGTTTTCCCGCACATTCTTCTTAGTGATCTCATTTCTACGGCGTTTATCCTGCTTTCATCGTTCTTTTGCCAGCTCCAAGCTTCACTTCCATACATCACTTCCATACATATATAAATTTGTTAAATTCCAGTATGATTCATTACGTAAGGACATGGGAATATTTCCAGTAGAACTAGAATATTATGTAATACATGAATACTGCCCCACTGACATAAAAGCCAAGTTATACAATAATTATACACAAATCCCTAGTTATACAATAATTGTACACAAATTCCTAGTTATACAATAATTATACACAAATCCTAAGTTATACATTATTTGTACGCAAATCCCAAGTTATACAATAATTATACACAACTCTCAAGTTATACAATAATTATACACAAATCCCAAGTTACAAAATAATTATACACAAATCCCTAGTTACACAATAATTATACACAAATCTCTAGTTATACATTAATTGTGCGCAACTCCCAAGTTATACAATAATTATACACAAATCCCAAGTTATACAATAATTATACACAAATACCAAGTTATACAATAATTATACACAAATCCCTAGTTATACAATAATTATACACAAATCTCCAGTTATACAATAATTATACACAAATCCCAAGTTATATAATAATTTTTCACAAATCCCAAGTTGAACAATAATTATACACAAATCCCACGTTGAACAATAATTATACACAAATCCCACGTTGAACAATAATTATACACAAATCCCACGTTGTTCCCAAATTATACACTAATCCCTAGTTTTTTTTTATGTACACTTCCATCAGCATATGATTTTCTACAAGTGAAATAAATAAATAAAAGATGGTATCACGTGGGACAACTATCTAAATTTGTTTTTAAGTTATTACATATATTTAGTATTTAATAATTAAATAATACTCATTAGCAGGAATATTTGCAAACTGATTTACGAAATACGGAATTTCTTATTTCCTATATACATTTCGCTATTGAGAACATTCGCCATATTATACGCCGAACGATATAGTATATAGTATAATGCAATAACTTATTTGCAACGTTTAATGGGTTTATTTTTGTTTAATTCATATAAATTTCACTTTTATTTTAGAAACGAAGAAAATAGGATGGCGGCCGAATCGAAAGTTTAATGAAATAAGTTTATCATAAAATTAACGTCACGTATTCTCCGTTCGGTAATTACGCTTATTCACAGTATGCCTTGAATGTATACATTTACTTAATTATAAGGAATTATACAGATCGCGTATCAACTCATGGAATTATCATTTTAAGACGTTTAAATTGTGGTTATATAAAATATCATAGCTTTATGGAAAAATAGTACATAAGGCAATTTAATTAAAAAGATACATATATGAAGGAGTATCCGAAATATTATCCCGAGATCAGTAACCGTCGATGGGTCGGCTCTCGAAGTGGTACAAGAATACACATATCTTGGCCAAATCATACAATCAGGACGAAACAATTTCGAGAAAGAAGCCGACCGAAGAATTCAGTTGGGTTGGGCGGCCTTTGGAAAATTACGTCATGTTCTCACTTCCAAAATATCACAATTCCTCAAGACAGTCTTCAACCAGTGCGTCTTATCAGTCATGACGTACGGAGCCGAGACGTGGAAACTGACAAAAGGTCTAGTCTACAGATTCAAGGTCGCCCAGCGAGCCATGGAAAGAGCCTTGAGGGACAGATTTAGAAACGAATTTATTCGACAACAAACCAAGGTGACTGAGGTGGCTCTGCGGATAGGCGGGCTGAAGTGGCGGTAGGCTGGCCATATCTGTCGGAGAACCGACAGCCGATGGGGAAGACGGGTTCTGGGGTGGAGACCGCGTCCAGGATTCCGTAGAGTTGGACGTCCCCCTGCCCGCTGGACCGACGATCTGAAGAGGATTGCTGGACATGGATGGATGGGAGCGGCAATGGATAGAGGGCAGTGACGTACTTTGGGAGTGGCCTACATTCAGCAGTGGATAACAGACGGCTGATGATGATGATGATGATGATCCAAAATAGATGTACGAGGAAATGAACTGTCTTCTACGTTGAGCTAAAGAGGGCTGCAGAAGACCAAGCGCAGCGGAGGACGGTGGAGGAGGTGAAAGATATTTTTCTTCAGCCTGTTGTGACCGTCTACTCCTGGACGTAGGTCTTCTCTCGTATTTTCCACTCCAGGCACTTCCGCACTCTTCCGGATATCGTCGCGCCAACGCAACTGTGGGCGCCCAACTCTACGCTTTGCGCTGCACTGTTCTGTCAGTCTTTTCCTAGTGGCTCATTAAAATGGCTCACTTTAAATATACTTCTTCTTCCTCTTAGTTAAGGTCGTATGACCTGTTTGTGACGGTGCGGTGTCCTGGGATGATGATGTCCAGCCATCTCTCCATCTCTTTGGCGGCCTTCCTGGTAATCTCTTGCTGCTTGGCTTTTCATCTTTAACAATTTTTGCAATTCTTGTATTCTCCATGCGGTCCACGTGGTCTCTCCAAAAGCGCCTTCTGCTTCTTCCCCATATCACTTTGTCCTCAACACCATAGACATGACCTTATCGTTTCATTCCTGATCCGATCTCTGAGGGTTTTGCCTGCAATGGAGCGTAGGGTTCGCATTTCTGCTACTCTAATAAGGTTCTTAGTTCTATTGGTATCGGCTCTGACCTATATTCCATACGTCATGATGGGGCGAACGCATACCTTGTATATCTTGGCTTTACTTTCGGTTAGCATGTATTTGTTCCTCCATATGGTGTCGCGCAAGCATCCAGCCACGGCTGTCGCTTTGTTGGTTTGTGCTTGCACCTCGTCATATAGGTCACTGTAGCTACCGATCTCTATGCCTAGGTATCGCATGACTTGCTCAATAGGTGTGTTATCGATGATCAGTTTACATCTGAGCGGCTCTTTTGATAGCGTTAAGCACTTCGTTTTACTAGTAGAAATCGTTTATTTAAAAATATTATACATTATCAGAAAATAAAATAATGAAAGGTTTATTATAATATAATGGTTGATGAATGAAGAAATAGTGTTTAAGAAAGTGTTCGTTAACAATTTGAATGGAGCGAAAAATGGAGGAAAACGTGGCACGATCAAAGCAATCAAATAATAAATGTTGACTACGTCTGAGAAATCCACGTGCGTGCATGACAAGATGCATAAATGTTAATGAATCGAGAGGAGTACGTAGGGAAAGGACAGTGTGGCGGTCCATTGTTTCTGCCTATCCCTCAGGAGACGCGGCGTGATGGTTAGTTGCACACTTACCCATTTCTTCAGACTTATCAGAGAATTCTTTGAGAATTCCGTCATCTTGGAGGCTATCCATCATTATGTTCCGGATGGTTATCTTCGACAGCGTCAGCACAGACTGTTTTATCTCCCAGCATGCAGAACCAACCTGCCTCTGGTGATGCCGGTGGGGAGATCAATCAAACTGCTGAACATGATCGCTTCGGAGATCGATGTCTTTCATATTCGTGAAAGTACGTTCAGAAGACAAATACTCTTGACTTTGGAGCGTATCTTGTATTCCTAATGTCGAATCATCACTCATGCGTTCCTGGTAGAATATATCTTCTTCTTTCCCTTTGCCATTTCCCATCATCTGGGGTCGGCCCTCCTCGTACGAAAACGCCAAACTTTCCTATTTTGACTCATCTCCACTGTCAGGTTCTCGTGTTTGAGCTCCTTTTCCATGTTGCCCCACCATGTTGCCATTGAGCGACCTCTTCTTTTTGGTTTTGTGGGAATGCTGAGGGCTTTTTGGACTATGTGTTCACTGTCTCTTCGCATCACATGACCGTACCACCGGAGTCGAGATTCTCTTAGTTTTTCCGTTATAGTGTAATGGTACATCATTACGATTTCTTCGGCCACTGAATTCGCCCCAATTCTCCCCAGTTAAGTACCTTTTCGAAATTTATTTCCAACTTCTCCTGTTTCCGCCCTGTGAGCCACCGCCGCCTTCCCAATTGGTAACACTGCTTTTTCGGTACTCTATGCTTCGAGGCAGAAGCCCGTCACTTCCCTCTAGTCAGCCATTGCGGGTAGGCCGCCATCTTGTGTTTTTTCGCCAGTGCCCAGTTACCACCACGATGTAGGAGAAACGTTAATCCGTTTGCATCCGGCTGGACCAGCAATGGTTCAGCCTTTCTCCCATCATATCAGGTAGAATACTAATAATAATATCCATATCGAAGACCGCACATTGGTTCCACATGTGCGTCATGTGTCCGCGTGTCTGCGATTGATTCCCTCCGCCACGGTCCGAGCCATCCTCTGCTCCCGAAATTGCCGCCCACGTGTTGTCGCACATCATGTCCCGACAACGTGGTTGACCTCACCACCCAGCGGAACTGCGAGGACCACTTCTTCACGCCGCTTCAGACAGCACCAACAGGTTAGGGGACCTCGTGTCTGCCAGGTGACGCTCTACATATTGATTTGCTGACCCACCATCTTCTGGTCAGCGTCGCTGATAACGTCTACGGACGACGTCGCCGGTCGATGTCCTGACGAGCACGCCATCGAGGAATCACCTCAAACAGCCTCTTCATTCTTCCATCATGTGCCTTTTTTTATGTATTCGTACGACATCCCTAGCCTCTGGATTATTGTTATAATGTTAACTAGATAATAAACCTTAATGTATCCCATGTAACTGTCTTTATATTTACACCCGTCCCTGAATCGAATAATATACCGAAAAGAATCTCACGATTACCACCCTGAGGATTAAAAACCATGCTCTCCGTGCTAACCGAGGAGGTACGTTAGACTGGCGCCCAACGTGGGGCATTTCGGTGTTATTGTTCGATTTAGGACTCGTGTAAATTTAGGTATCCGTATCATATATTACTGCATACGATTTCAAGTTCTACCATGCAAAATTCATAAATCTTTACATTCAAATGTTTAAGTAATCTTCCCGCTTGTATCCTTTTGTAAAGATCGTAATTTCAAATTTATCGAATTATTCCCACATGCGCATGCGTCGATCTTCCTTTCGGTACACATGTACTCAGCGCGTGTATCCGCCGCGTATTTCATTCTCAAATTTCAAACGCTTCGCGCGTGAACCGGTTGATCGAAATAACTGTCAGTACGCTTGCACTTTGGCATAAGGGAAATTCATAGTATTTCGCACATTTCCTTCTTATCCCGCATGGTAATCGTTATTAAATTTTCTCTCGTCTCTCAACTGTGGCTAGCAAAGTCGCAATATCATGAGTATATATTTTTGTTAATATTCTATCTGACCAAGTATTCACCTAATTGTAATAACCTTAATTTTTTATACTAGTTGTAAATAACATTCAATAATAAAACTTCTGTCATCCTCGTGCTGTAAAAATAATATGTTTACAACACAATAACTATCTGAACTGACAAGAATAGTACACTGTCAAGTGTGAATAGTTTCTAAGTTCAACTCAAAACTTAGTGACGTCCAAATGAATATAAATCAGTAATTAAATTCACTAAACACGTATACTTTCTAGATTTAGCTGGTGAAAATCTAGTGGCGTCCCAATTTCTATCTTACTTGCGTTTGTAGTGTCTATTGTGTAATGGTATGTATGAATAAGTGTCTGATGAAGAATAAACTGCCCCCATTCTCCACTTGGTCTAGTTATGTTAGAAGCGCTTTAAAAGAAGATGCATGAATCAATAGAATGAATGAATAAATGTAAATCTCCCGAATGCTAGAGAAACTTGATAGACCTACAAACTCATTTGTATTATGGTTTGGTTTTATTTTCCCTTCCTACTTGAATGTTCCATCTTCTTGTATGTTCTGGGTGGATTAGGCTTCCTTTATTTGTGTGGAATACTGAATTGTCCATCACTTATAATGTTATGAACTTTTCCATCTCAGCAGAACAGAAATTTCATTGACATACAATTTTTGTATGTGCCAATTGTCTAAATTTATAAATATTGTAACACCATTTTTTTATACTTAGTTTTTTTTTTTAATTATCTTTCATTGCTATATACATTTGTTCTTGTGTGTTCTGGATGGATAAAAACTTATTTTATTTGTGTGGAATACCAGATTGTCCATCACTTATAATGTTATGAACTTTTCCATCTCACCAGAACAGAATTTTTCTCCACATACAATTTTTGTATGTGCCAATTGTTTAAATATATAAATATGGTAACACCATTTTCTTTATAACTTAGATTTTTTACTTATCATTGATTGTTATATATGTTCATGTGTGTTTTGGGTCGTGAGTCGGTTAAAGGTGTTGCATATTGGATTGGTAATCACTTTTACGATTGAGTTCACTTCTCCGATTCACCTGAACAATAACGTCCATTATATGTTTTAAAATGTTGTAGGTATATATGTTGTTTCAGTCACCTGTAGAGTTTGTTTTTGTAGAGAATAGAAGGAGTCAGAACGCTATAGGTATACAGCCTTAGAATATGTAGATGTGCCTTATTTTCCGAGGCGAAAGGGAGCCAGACCCTAATAAAAAGCAACGCTATAGGTATACAGCCTTAGAATATGTAGATGTGCCTTATTATCCGAGGCGAAAGGGAGCTAGACCCTAATACAAAGCAACACTATAGGTATACAGCCTCATAATATGTAAACGGACATGCCTCTGCTGTATGTAATTTAAATTTTTGTTTTTACTGGTGACTGAACACATAATATTGTTGTAACTGTTTTTCTTTATAATCTATCATCTAGGCTAGAGATGTCCAACAATAATATACCGAAAAGAATCTCACGATTACCACCCTGAGGATTAAAAACCATGCTCTCCGTGCTAACCGAGGAGGTACGTTTCAATTGGGGCAACCTTAAAGCTACCCCTCACGCATTCGTTCCTTACGTGGTCCAGCCTTGTGACGCCTCCGGCCCACCTCAGCATTTTCATCTCGGCAGCGTGGACTCGACGTTCGTGGACTTTTTTGTTGGTCCAGAACTCTGCTCCATATAGCATGACGGGCCTCACTGCAGTCTTGTAGTTCCTGGTATTATTAAATATAATATATTTATTATATTTTACCTGTTCTCAATAGATAGTCTTATTAAACTATTATATATTAATTGTTTGTAATATCTTTTGAGAAAATAAACTGATTTGATTTGATTTGATTAGTTAGTTATAAACAAATTTCGTATATGAAGAATGTGTGAAAACGTTTCCGCTACGGTGAATAGCCATTTGACATTAGATATACGAATACGTAAAACGATATTTGTAATCAATTGTATAGTAATTGTGAATGCAAAGAAATATATGTTATCAAAATATAATACTTGTATAAAACGTATACGGACTTACATCTCTAAGTATAATTTAATTTAGGTACGATTTGTAAATATTATATATACGGGAAGCTTATTTCATGTGTAGTTAATCTGCTAACTCTATAAGTATATTTATTATTTAAAAACAACCTTATATGATACTTTGTCGAATGAAAGATTCTATAATCGGATGACACGGGTCCATATAAATTATTCGAGAAATAGCTTTCACTATAAATTTCCGCTTAAAGAGACTAATAAGACATCACGTAATACTTGTGTCGAAAAACATGTAATAATTTAATTGTCCATTGTTTTAGCCGAAACCCTATGATACCTCAACATTATAAACTGCTGTAATATTATTATTTTTTGAGTGAGCTCTGACTTCCATACCGAAGGTGCCGGATTCGATTCCCGGCGATGACAGTGTGATTGTCACACTGTCTTTGGTCTGGTGTAGAATTCACTTGACAATAAAATGGCGATAGATTGGCTACCTATCACATGTCATAAGAATCAATATAATAACTAAAATAAATTGCAATTGAGTTCAAACGACCTGTTGTATACAAGGACAAAAATCTGTTGCCACCTACGACCCACAAGATGGATAATATTTATCATCTGTCCACCTTTTTGTGGTCTTCTTATGACATGATTAGTTAGTATGTTAAAACTAAGAAATGAGACTTCCTTAATTCAAAAGGAGTCAAATGAATATTTCCGAAAAATTATTTTTGTATAATATAATTAAATAAAACGATGTTTTTTTTTAACTACTTCCACTTTTGTCTTTGTTTCGACAGCGACCGGTTTCGCCAGGCTCGCTGGCATCGACAGACTGGTCTGCCGAAAAACTGGAGCCAGTGAGCCTGGAAAAATCGGCCGCTGTCGAAATAAAGACAAAAGTGGAAATAGTTTAAGAAAACATCGTTTTATTTAATTATTATTTAAAATGAACTTCCATCAAGAGATTTCGGTAAAATCATTCGATTATATAATTTATTCGTTTTTTGATGTTTCCTTCTATATTTTTATGAAATCGCTGCATTCTCCTTCAACAGGATGTGTGAAAATATTAATGTTTTTAGGATTGATGTATAATATAATATACTCGTATGATTCTCGGTACCGTACCTTTATATACGTAGGTATATAATGTATAAAAATAATTATCGCACATAATTTTAATTCCCATTAAAGCTATCAGTTTTCCAACGACCTTTGATTAGATAAATAGTTTACGCATTTAAAAAAAATACTCAAAATATTAAATTAATTTATTTTCAACTTGTCCGTATCTTCATGCGGTATACGAGTACATTTTTTCACTAGATATTTATTTTCTTCTTTTTGTCCTGTCACACCTTCGTGGTGCATAGGGCCTCAAGGAACTTTCTCCATCCGACTCTATCCTATGCCTGATGCCTAACATCATCCCAAGTGAGGCCTGCTGCCTTAACCTCGTCCTGCAAGGCTCTTCTCCAGGTGGCTATAGGTCTGCCTCGCTTGCTCTTTCTACCGACCAGTCTATTGCGCCCTGAGCTATGCAGGCTGGGTTCCGTCTCATAGTGTGACCGATCCACTGCCATTTGCGTCTAGCGACTTGTTCTCTAATTGGCTTTTCGCCTGCCATGGTCCAGAGAACGGCATTTGACACTGTTTGGGGCCAAAAGATCTTGAATATTGAGCGAAGGCACCTATTTATTAACACCCGAGTTTTCCAATAACGTCCGCGATAGATTTCCAAGTCTCACATCCGTACAGCAGTACGCTTTTAACGCTACTGCTAAATAATTGGAGCTTGAGCTTTCTCGAAATGATACTGGAACGCCATACAGGGCGAAGCATAGCGAAAGCTTCCCTTGCCTTGTTGAGTCTGCTGGCTACATTTTCCTCCGTACCTCCCGAGCCTGCTATCATCAGTGGCGGTACTTCCATACAAGCCGAAAAGCCGGGCTTGCCTTAAAAATTCTATAATAAAACGACGTTTATTGCGCGTTTGAGCCGTCTACGAATAAAATATAATAATATTTTGAATTTTCGCGCGAGTTAAAGCGATTTAATTCTTTGCGTTGCAAATGACTCGGATGACATTCGCAGAAATGACCTAAGTGTATGTTTTGTTACGCGTTGTATTTTATTTCATTCATACGTACCGTAGGTGAAATGCCCGCGAAATCGCCTACGTCCACATGTTTTGTTTCATGTTTTCGATGGGCTTCATATTGGGCTTGCAAAGTGTAAAAGGGTCCTTGTCGCACTTACGTATTTTTGGCTTGTAATCATATAGCTAGGTGCATATATACCAGAATATATCTACAATATTTTGTATGGATTTGAAGCCGGGCTTTATCACTCTGAAGTATGTTACTATTCGATTTGTCACGAACTTCATTTCTATTGTCAGAATGCTATCTGCCATTTACGTTATGTGCAGAAATATTATGAAAAGGACGATTATCTAATTTCTTTACGAATATTTATTTATTATTCCTTGGTTTGCCTTACTGGCTGACCCTAGGCACGCCACTGGCTATCATACTACCGAGGTAGCAAAAGCTGGTTGTGGTCACACTAGATACATAGTAAAATAGTATAGTAAAATATTATTTAACCAATCCAGACCTTTTCATCCACCCGACTTGATCAGTCCGTACCCACTTTGTTCATTGAAACAGGATATACCGACGGATCGATATCTACATAAATTCCTGTATTATTATTAAAATTACGCACAAAGCATTCGTTTCATTTTCTAAATCAGCGTTTGATAATATATAATGTTATCGTATTAGATAGTCCAAAGTAATCACGCGTAATCTATTGAAATACTCGAAAATATTCAGATTTCACAAAGTATTCAATAGCGTCATTATTTTATTTTTTGATTTTTGACACAAATGGATTATTTTCATAAACATAATCCGCAAAGTTGTTTATTTATGATAGCGAAAAAGATTTGAAAACATTTAAATATGTATGTAATATTTTTTTAACCGTCGCGTTGCCATCTGGTCAATTGAGTTTCCACTGCCAATTTAAAGTTGATTTTCTTAAAACCTATGGACCCTAATATTATAAAAAAAATTGTAATCCTCCATTGAAGTGTTCTCAATATTTCGTAATAAAAAAAAAGCAAAAAATTACTTCCTTCATCCCAAAAAAAAAATTTTTTAAGACTGCCCTCACCTTCATTCGTGTTAAGGTAGAATTTGTTTTGCTAATATTTACAACTTTATCAAAAGTGACAAATACTTACTCGCTGTTTTGAACGTATTATAAATTATATGTTTGGCCTTTTCATAGGTACGTAATAATACCGACTGTGGACGGAAACGCAGCACGCAACTTAATAATATCAGAACTGTGAAAATATTAACACTTTACCAAAAGGGACAAATATTAATACGTACTCGTTGTCTTGAACGTACTATACATTTTGCCTAGGTGCCTTTATCATACGTAAAATCTCGTAAAGTCTCGCCCCGCCGGCCGCGGCGCGGCGCGGCGGAGCGAGACAAGTTTATACTTGGTGCCAGTCGCTCGTATGCTGTGACGCATTCCATATCAGAAATCGCATGGTTCCAGAAAAAAATTAATAATGATATGTTTTTCAAATAATCCATGTATGTTATAGATATCGATCTATTCCTAATGAAATTCCCTACAAGATGACATAAATTAAATTTTGATTCATCGAGTCATATGCTTGATATTTAGATAAAGTTAGCGGTAAACTGAATTGACCACATGGGAGCGAGCGTTTTGTTTTGAACACGGTACGTTAAGGGTTAAAGTGAAGTGACATTTATTTGACATGCTAGAAGTCGAAAGAATCGATGTGCTGTATGAATGTTGAGGAAGCTAAAGATGTGTGTCAGGATAGAAAAGTGTGTCAGTCCATTCTCTCTGCCTACTTCCGGGGAAATTACATGATGGTTTGTTATTGTTGATATTTATTTACACATGACACCGGTTATTATTATTTTTTTTTTAAAAGACCAAAGATTTTAATCAATGATATTAGAATTTATTTTACAATCTTTAATGTGAGCAGAAAATAGCTCATTATTATGTAGAAGGAATCTGGTCGTGTCCAGGCTTGAACCCATGTCCCCTGGATCAGGAGCCAAGCGTTCTATCCCCTAGACCACCACCCGATTTATTTATTTAAAAAATCATTAACATTACAGGTACATAAATCCAAATCGTTTATACGAGTATTTGCGCAATAAGATAACAATAAATAATAGGCGGGCCACACTGTGATAAACAAGCTGGTTTGAAACCAAAATTTGTATACTGAATGTTATTACTCGAACTTAAACCATGTTCTAGACGTAGTAAAAACGTCGATTTTAGTAAACCATGAGTTAAACCGCGGATGTTTCTGCATACGGTTATCTATTCAACAAACATGGTACGTTTATCTCTCTTCCTCGCATTATTTTACCCGGCGTAGAATGAGATAGAAGCCCTATACAAGACAAATTTTATGTTTGTTCTAGTCTGGCTCGTTGGTGGAAACCGATGTTTATCACAGTGTGGCCCGCCTTTAAACATTAATAGTGCAATTCATAATGCAAGGATAATTTTGAAAATAGAAATAAAAGATAAAGTTCAATTTGAAAACACAAGAATAAGTACTCATGCATATTATGACGATAACAACTTTTACAACTTTTTGAATCTTTATCTCAGAAACTGTGGCTCGTAGGAAAAAAAGTATTGATACATTTTTTATAGATAATTTTATGATCTACAATTTTTGTTTGGAGCACTTTTTGATAAAACTTACTGTTTTGCTGAAAATTGCGAAAAACTAATTTTTTGACCTTTGACCTCGGATAAAAAAATTTCCAATCACATAAATGATGGGGTTTTGAACAATTTTACTGATTTTCAGCTTGTTGGGATTTTATGCACCTTCGAATGTGTAAATTGACCGGACTATATTAGAGATAAATCTTTTCTGAGTGTAGCGTATTGACCACATCTGAAGCGATTCGGTTTAGAAGAATTATAGCCTTGTCCACGGGCATTACCTTAGGTAGATTGATTCTATATAGTGACAGGTGAAATAATCATGTTGAATCAGAGAAGAGTAGTGTTGAAATAACAGTTTCATGGACTCCAGTAATACAACATTGTTAGAGTTCCATTTTAAATCTTAATATATTTATAAAAAAAAATTACCGTACAATTTATCATATACAGTAGAACCTGGATAATTGGTATCCGGTTAATCGGCAAAACTATATAATTGTCAGAAAAGTCCCGGTCCCACCCCCTTGGAGCACTTTAACCTCTTTAATTGGAGAGCACTGCCTTCTCGACCTCTGTAATTGGCCGGAGAGTACCTCTGTAATTAGAGAACACTGCCTTGCTGACCTCTGAAATTGGAGAGCGCTGCCTTCTTGACCTCTGAAATTGGAAAGCACTGCCTTCTCGATCTATCTAAACTGACAACTCCTCAGTATTTGTTCTGTACTCATCGAAGGTGGTAATTTAAGATCGCAATGTTTCACAAACGTAAATATAACGGCCTTGATTTGAGCTTGAAACTAAAACTAATCCAAGAATTTGACGCCGGTAAATCTCGCGAAGAGTTGTGCAACATTTTTAGCATGTGAAACAGGCCCATATACCTGTTTTTTAAACCCACAAAAATATAATGTATTGTTTGTATGTGTATACAATAATATTGAAAACTGTATAATTGGAAAACCTGGTTAATTGACCATCGTAGGCCTGGTCCGTTGGAATGCCAATTATCCAGGTTCTACTGTATATTATTTTAGTAATATAATTGTACACATGTATTATATTATTGTTCTTTTTATTCGTTTGCTCCTCTCCTATCAGAGGTTGGACCACATCGAATATATTCCAGACACATTTTGTTTGTTTTCCTTTAATTTTTTTTGGATAAACAATTGCAGCACTTTGCATATATATAACGTGCAATGAAAGTAGACAAACAATGATGCTTCCCAAAATTATACATTTCATAATAGACAACTCAGAACTGCTTAGCAAATTGACATTTAATACCCCTATATTTCGCATAAAAAACACACCGCGAGATAAGTGTTTCACCTTCCAGCTTATCGCACCAACTACGCTCAAAGCACGGCATCATACCATTATTTGTGACAACTACACGCACTTTCGCAACATCAATATTTTCTTCTGAACGAATGTAATTATAAAAATATTATATTGGAGCCACCTTTCTACGTGAATGAAACAATAATGTTACTTTTTATTTTTTATTTAACTCTTATTACTTTATTTTATTTTCGTTCGATTTTCGAAGTTTTACTTCGATTTCGATTCATTAGTCTGTACTGTTAATACTTCGAATCGTTTATGTTTGTGTTAGCATGTAATTGGCCTTATTTTATTTTTCGGAATCAAGGAAAACCGAGGAAAACATGGCATGACCAAATTAATCAAATTTTAAAGTCGGCCATGCTAGAAGTCGTGAGAGATTATGGCAGGATAGAGTAGTGCGGCGGTTCATTATTTCTGCCTTCCGGGAAAACCGCGTGATGGTTTCGTTGTTGTTTTGTTATTGTTCCTATGTGTTTTTATTTATGTATGATATTACATACATCGGCTGTTTGTTACCCAAAATAAATAAATAATAATAAACTAATGTACACACATGCTCGTTATGAAATACATGACGCGTATACGAGTATATTGTTTCTTGAGCAGTGATGTAAAACTCCATATTAAATTATTAACACGAACGAAGAATTTTCTAGAAGCTCATTCATATTAATTTTTTTCATTCGCATTAATTACGCGATACAAGTTAAATTAAGAGTAAGATGGGAATCTATAAAGCATGCGTAAGACCAATAATAACATATTGGCCATTGGCGTCGAAGCAAGGCAGACACAGTAAGGACCAAACAAGTTTTGAGGACTTCCAAAATGAAGACACCGAGGACGATAGCAGACAAGACACTGAAAGATCGCGTGAGGAACACCAGAATAAGAGAGATATGTGAGGTTGAGGATTTTATAAGATAGAGCAGACAGCGAAAAAAGGACTGGTACGGTCATGTTCAAAGAATGGACACCACCAGACTCCCCTATTTTGCATTGCATAATCTGCCTCATGGGACTCGTCCTCGTGGAAAACCTCCTAAAATATGGAAGGACAGCTGGTAATCTACCTCACAGGAGGAGCAACACTCTGAAGAACAGACCACATAGGTCGAAGAAGGTAAATAAAAAAAATAGTACTCACTGTTCATAATTTTCGAAGAATTGCACGGAGAGCATGATATTGTTGAGGAGGAAAGCGTTCGCGTCTCCCTTCAGCTGGTTCCGCATGCGCTCCGTGGCCTCCAGGTCGTAGTTCATGGCGGGCGCCTCAGGACCAGCGGTCCTGGTAGGCGTGCCGGCGGCCGGGGGCTCCACGGACCCCGTGCGCAGGATATTCACTGGGGGCCTTCTCGGCCCCGCCATCTTATTGCCCTCCAACTGCCTTTTTTTGTCCTTCTCATCCTGCACCTGCTTCTGCCACTCGAAAAGTCCTTTCGGCTCCTTCAATTTTTTTTGCTTACTCGACGACTTTCCCATCGTGATCATGTATGCTAATAGTTGGCGAAACAGCACTCCCGATTTTACTAGGCTGCGTCGCGCGCACTTCACCAGATCATGTCTGTCCCGATCTCACTACTTTGAATTTCGCATTTGTCCTGGCCGAGGCGGTATTAGAAACTGAAGGCCCCTTCAGTTTTTGCTAATTGGAAATGTCTTGTGAGTAGCGCTAATGGTACAAGATAACTTTATCTAACCGATAAGTATTTGTGATAATCTTGTTTCATAAATTTTATTATTTGTGACACTGGTATTAGCTGCAAATATCACATTGTAGGAACAATGGGTACACAGGTACTAATAAAATATGTGCAAATTGTTAAAGTACTTCCTTCTTAATATTATTTCACGCTTCAATCAAATGATAATGTCATCACATTGTCCTCTACTCCAATGAGTCACGAAGTCTTTCTCTCGAGGGTAACGAAATCTGTAGCATATTATTAAAAAACTAACTAACCATCACGCCGTTTGCCGAAGTGGTACGCAGAAAAAATGGACTGCCACACTTTTATTTCTCGACATACTTATTTTCGTTCCTCAACATTCATAAATCGTGTCATGCACGCACGTCTATTTCTCCTATTCCTCACGTGACCGACATTCAATATTTGATTTATTTGATCGTGCCACGTTTTCCTCGATCTTCTTCTATTTCTAGTTCCATTTACGTCAACAGTATTGTCTATAAATAATTGCGTAGATTTTCTTGGTTGGTTGCGATATGTAATTTGGGATCTTGGAAAAATTCGTATAGCTCGTCTTTCAGGATCGACGTTTCGGAGATCGTTACAACCATTTTGTCATCATCTTTGATCGTTAATCACCCTGAAGATGGAGATTGCAACGATCCCCGAAATGTCGGTTTTCAAATTTTCCCAAGATCCCAAAATACGAGTACATAGCATTGTCTATCCTGTAAAGGATATTATTGTTTATACTATATATTCACATGTATGGAAGCGAAGCATGGAACTGGAAAAAGAAAGATGAAAGCAGAATAAATGCAATAAAAAAGAGATTTCTTTGACGAATGTGTGGAAAATCTGTGTATGCGATGCGAATGAAATTGTTATGAACAAAGTAATGAAAGGAACATTAAGATGATTTGGACACATGGAAAGAATGAATGGTAAAAAAAGTGTATGTTAACGATGGAAATGGAACTAGAAATAGAAGACCGAGGAAAACGTGGTACGAACAAATAAATCAAATATTGAATGAAGGGCACGTGAGGAGTCAGAGAAATCGACGCGCGTGCATGACACGATGTATGAATGTTGAGGAATTGAGATAATTATGTCAGGAAAGAAAAGTGTGGCAGTCCGTTATATCTGCCTACTCTTTCAGGGACACGGCGTGATGGTCAGTTAGATTCACAGTTTTTATTTATTTATATATCGTACATTAAACCGTTGTCAAAGATTTATAATCAGACGTATTCTTCAAAATATATTTTTTTAATCCTTCTATAAATATTTTGTTCGCATTCGTATAAGAACTTCCTCATATATACTCATCGTCAAAGAAAATAATTGACGGAAATGAAAAATTTCAACTATAATCGGATTGCCTTATCGTCTTTTTTAGTTCTGACAGCTAAAAAATGCGAAATATTCTTAATACCAAAGTTATCCATCATACTAATAGTTATCAATCGTATAATCTGTTTATGATTTTCGGGAATTACGGTAATTTACACTGTTTCTACAGACATAGATACTTCTTGTGACGCAGATATACTCATATTTGTAACTAACTCATAACAATGACTATTTTAACCGTCGCGTTGCCATGTGGTCAATTGAGTTTCCACTGCCAATTTAAAGTTGATTTTCTTAAAACCTATGGACCCTAATATTATAAAAAAAATTGTAATCCTCCATTGAAGTGTTCTCAATATTTCGTAATAAAAAAAAGCAAAAAATTACTTCCTTCATCCCAAAAAAAAATATTTTTTAAGACTGCTCTCACCTTCATTCGTGTTAAGGTAGAATTTGTTTTGCTAATATTTACAACTTTATCAAAAGTGACAAATACTTACTCGCTGTTTTGAACGTATTATAAATTATATGTTTGGCCTTTTTCATAGGTACGTAATAATACCGACTGTGGACGGAAACGCAGCACGCAACTTAATAATATCAGAACTGTGAAAAAATTAACACTTTACCAAAAGGGACAAATATTAATACGTACTCGTTGTCTTGAACGTACTATACATTTTGCCTGGGTGCCTTTATCATACGTAAAACGCCCCGCCGCGCGGCGCGGCGGGGCGAGACAAGTTCATACTTGGTGTCAGTTGCTCATATGCTGTGACGCATTCCATATCAGAAATCGCATGGTTCCAGAAAAAAATTAATAATGATATGTTTTTCAAATAATCCATGTATGTTATAGATATCGATCTATTCCTAATGAAATTCCCTACAAGATGACATAAATTAAAATTTGATTCATCGAGTCATATGCTTGATATTTAGATAAAGTTAGCGGTAAACTGAATTGACCACATGGGAGCGAGCGTTTTGTTTTGAACACGGTACGTTAAGGGATCAGGTGGCAAACGGATGCCGACGAATTACAAGTCTTGGTGTCGAGAATGTATGAGGTATGCAAGTCGAACGGTTTAATGATGAATGTCGGAAAGTCAAAGAAAGGGAAGAGCATATGACAGTTTGTAATATAAGTGTGAATGAAGAGAACTTGGAACAGGTGAGGGAATTTGTGTATTGAATTTTGATTGTCTTTGTGTTATGTGAATGAATGAACGACTTAGTATTTAAATGTGTTAATTATAAAAATGTTAATGGTTCTAATTGGCCTACACGGGGAAAGATAAAGCCTTACGGTGTGGTTAGGCTAATATTATAATCATTTAAATATTAAGTTTTATGTTTGTAATTTTTAATTTATTTGTGTAAAAATATTGTACGGAACGGAATAGCTGAGATAATTTCGGAAAAACCAGCCACCCTTAGTTAGGGTAGGCTTTATATACAGAACCCTTTCAGGTAAAGGAAGAAGTCTCCAGTTGCCAGTACTAGAGTGAGGACGAGTTCCTATCGCTCCGCGATTATCTCACAGTCAGTTTCCGTTCCGTCGAAAAAGTGGATATTTAGTATGGAATGTCGTAATGCTTTGGGCGGAAATAAATAGATCGATCCGAAATCGGTGTGATTATTTGGAAACGTGGCGTGAGAGTATGTGTGATGCACCGTCAGGAAGCCGTGCTTCCGCTTAGCCGAGTGCCAGGACCGATTGCAGGTTTCGGCCAAAGTGTCAAGTTAAGTTTTATGCTGGAACAAAGGGGTAGGCAGAAAGAATGGACCGCCACACTTTTCTTTCCTGACATATTTCTCTCGCTTCCTCAACATTCATATCGATTTCTCTGACTCCTCACATGGCCGACGTTCAATATTTGATTTATTTGATCGTGCTACGTTTTCCTCGGTCTTCCTCTATTTCTGGTTCCATTTACATCGTTAACATATATTTTTTTTACCATTCTTTCTTCATTCATTCTTTCCATATGTCCAAACCAAGAGAATAACACCTTCGTTCCAGCTCTCGCAAATTCTCACTGGGCATGGTGCCACCCTCTCGTATCTACACAGATTCAAGATCAAAGACTCACCGCACTGTCCCTGTGATTCACAAACAGAGCAAACAGTGGAACACATCATCACCCACTGTCCAATCTTCACGCGTGAGAGATGGAAACTGGAGAAGGAATGTCAAAGAAGAGACATCCACATCACAGATCTCCCGGCCATCCTCCGCAACAAAGATACACTATGCAGTTTCGTGGACTTCGCAACCACGGTGGTGGATCGGTTGCGAGACATTAATAAATAACATATGTATTTTTTTACAGGTACGTCGCGTCCCGACTGAGGTTTTCCATGGTTCCCTCAGTTGTAAGGCAAATGTCGGGATGCTTATTAGCTAGTCCATGGAATCCCATATATAGGAACTCCACTTCTATTATTTTTCTTCTCACCCCTCTAAACTCTTTCTTACTTTTTCTCGGCAATCTCTGCCACCCCAAAGATATATTACTTCGCAGAACTGCTAATTAAACAAGTCCACACCGCCCTGACAAATAAAATGCAGGGCATCAAAAATAGATTACAACTCCAGTAAAAAAAAAAAATGTCCAAACCATCTTAATGATCCTTTCATTATTATGTTCATGACACCATCATTCGCACCGCATTCACTTCTTATAGTTTCATTCGACACTCTATCATACAAAGAGTGTTCACACATTCGTCTCAGAGATCTCATTTCTACTGCATTTATTCTACTTTCATCCTTATTTTGCCAGTTCCATGCTTCGCTTCCATACAGAAGTACGCTTAAAGTAAAATTCTTTTCAACAAAATAATAATAATAGTTCGTTTTTATACCTAAAACAATATTAAGTCATATTATAGGATATATTATATCCTATTAGGTCTGTGATATTCCATTAGATATATATATATTTTTTTTAAATATAGACGAATGCCTGGTTAATCTCTCTGTGATATAAAATTCCAAATGCAAGTATAAGAAGTGAATGCAGTGTGAATGAAAGCGTTATTAACAAAATGTAAAAGCATTATGAAAGTTTCATTAAGATGGATTGGACACATGGAAATAATAAATTAAGAAAGATTGCTAAAGATAATAACGATGTAAATGGACCAAGAAAAAGAGGAAATGGTAGGACGATCAAATCAATCAGCTTTTAAAATTTGGCCACTCGAGAAGTAGATGTGCGTGCATCACAAGGAGTATGAATGTTTAAGAGTCGAGAGAAATGTGTCAGGAGATAACAGCGTGACAGTCCATTCTTTATGCCTACCCTTCCGGGGAAACTGTGTGGTTTTTTTTGTATACAACAGGTCGTTTGAACCCAATTACTGTATACAATTTATTTTAGCTATTATATTGATTCTCATGACGTGCTAGGTAGCCAATCTTTCGCCATTTTATTGTCACGTGAATTCTACACCAGACAATGTGACAATCACACTGCCATCGCCGGGAATCGAACCCGGGACCTTCGGTACGGAAGTCAGAGCTCTTACCACTCTGCCCAAAGGTCATGATATTTACTTAATTAGTATTTTCTTTTGAAAAATATTATAAATAGGACTAAACCGTCAACATAAATAATAAACTTGTGGGAAATATATATAATAACTAGCGGACTCGATTGACGTTGTACTGCCCGAACGTTGGCTTGCTTTCTATTAGCTGGCAAGATAAATAATCAAAATACCACAGAATTCGACATCAGTGCCATCTATGGTAAACAAACATAATTATGATTTATTCTCAGAAAGCCAATTATTTTAACGGTCACCTACCGGGTCCATTTGTGAATCTAAACCATCCAGGGACACACTCAAACACACACAAAATTTTATCATAATCGGTTCTGCTGTTTAGGAGGAGTTCAACTACATACTCCCGAACAGAAGAATTACATATACGAGTATACAGTTATTATTTTTTTATTTAATTAAACTCCACCCAGAGATTTCAGTACATAATGAGATTTCTTCGATTTTCAAAATACTGGTGCTAAGATGAATTGTTTGTCAGTCAGCTGTTTGTTATATGCAGACGATGCTGTGTTAATCGCTGACAGTAGAGACAATTTGCAAGTCTTAGTGTCAAGGATGTATGAGGCATGCAAAAATAGTGACCTGGTGATGAATGTGCCTAAATCTAAAGTGATGGTTTTCGAGAAAGAATAATGTATGACGATTTGTGATATAAGTGCGGTGGGCGAGAAATTGGAGCAAGTTACCGAATTTACGTATCTGGGAAGCATGTTTACAAGAGACGGAAAAATGGAGAAAGACATCTAAAGAAGGGTTGGTGCTGGGAATAAATTAAATGGCGCACTCAAAGTCATTACTACAAATAGAAATATATCCACAGAAGCAAAAAATGGCAGTACACAATGGAGTTCTAGTGCCAACCCTCGTGTATGGAAGTGAAGCTTGGAGCTGGCAAAAGAAGGATGAAAGCAGGATAAACGCCGTAGAAATGAGATCACTAAAAATAATGTGCGGGAAAACGTTGTATGATAGAATACCGAACGATGAAATAAGAGAGAAATGTAAGGCATATGGATAAAATTAAAAAAGGATCCTTGGGATGGTTTGGACATATGGAACGAATGGATGAGAGAAGAAGAAAGCAGCGTGAGTGGAAAAAGAAGCCGAGGACGACCGAGGAAAACATGGCATGACCAAATTAATCAATTACTAAAAGGCGGCCACATTCGAAGTCGGAATACTCGACGTGTGTGCATGGTACGATGTATGAATGTAGAGGAAGCCCGAGAGTATGCCAGGACAGAGCATCCTCTCTGCCTACCCCTCCGGGGAAATGGCGTGATGGTTAGTTAGTTAAAAATACTCTTCACATAGCAACACACAGCTTTTAGTATTGAATTAATAATATTTCTTACTTTCCTGTTAACTTTATTTCATTTAGCGCAGGCGGCAGTAAAGTTTATTAGATCCAATAACTCTAATTTGTTCTGTGTGAAAAATGGAATGTGAAGCTTATTGATAAGAATGATATCGAACATTCAGGTTAATCCACCTTTCCGTCTTGTAAACGGCGTATAGCAGGCATAAACACTTAGACACGAGTGTCATTCACACTAATCCCTCTTTCAACAATCTACCCTGCTAGAGAATCAATATAATTAATATATAATATAATTAATTAATAGTACATAGTACAGTCGTACTCGGTTATTACGATCACAGAAATATAGAGATATCGGATGTAACGAAAAAACGTACGTTGACATGAAATGTAATTAATGATTTTTTCTACACATTTATTCACTTTTATAACGAGCTACTTCTCGGGTATACCGATCAAAAATACATTTTTTTTACTATTCATGTGTCGATCGTTTAACAACATTTTGAATGTAGACAAATACTGGATTTTACCCATGAATGTTGTTAAACGTGAAGCGATCGCTCAACCCAACCAATAAGTCATAAGTCATAAGTCATAAGTCATAAGTCCTGTAAGCGCCTCGGTCACCATATTCTGTTCCCAGAAAAAAACGATTTACATCTTCGTCCCTATTGAGATACAATCATTACATCATTTTTAATTAATACTAGCTGACTCGGCGAACTTCGTAACGCCTCAGAATCAATAAATGTTGTGTTAACTTATTAGTTGAATTAAACTCAGTTATTTATTAAGTCAAAATGAATACTCAAAATGAATTAAGTTCAATATATGTGCAAAAATCAAAATGAAAATTATTTTAATAACTCTGCATTCACAAGGGATTTGCTTAATGGAAGCGGATCGAAATGATTCGCATACCATTGTTGCGTTACTTTCTGTTAAACTATATTTGGTGGAGGGGATGCACTCTGGTCAATTTTTCCGATGTTTTAATAGTTATTCTGCTATTCGGGATGGAGTCCAACTCAACAATCATTTAAATCGGTCCAGCCGTTCTTGAGTTATAAATGCTGTAACTAACACGATTTTATTTTATACTCGTATTATATAGATTTAACTTAAGAGGTGTTTTGAGGGGAGATTTTCAGAAAAATGAGAGTGAAAACAAAGAAATAAGGATCTTTTTTTATCTAAATTTGTGTAACAGGTGTTACACAAATTTAGATTACACTTTATTTCACTTAACACAGACATGTTTCGGTTATGACATACGGTTATGACATACTCGTAACATAATGTACATTGATAAAGGTTATGTTATAACCGAAACATGTCTGTGTTAAGTGAAATAAAGTGTCAAAGTACACAGTGTAATTATATTTATTCAAATGTTTGTACAAACAAACCATCACGCCGTTTCCTCGCAGGGGTAGGCAGAAAGAATGGACCGCCACACTTCTTTATCCTGACACATCTATTTAGCTTCCTCCACATTCATTAAAAGAGTCATACACGCACGTCAATTCTTCCGACTTCTAACATGACCAACCTTTAAAATTAGATTAATTTGGTCATGCCATATTTTCTTCGGTTTACCTCGACTCCGTACTCCATTTACATCATTTACGTATACTTTCTTAACCTTCTTTCTCCATACATTCGTTCCATATGTCCGAACCAACGCAGCGATTCTTTCATAATTTTGTTCATAATACCTTCTTCCGCTTTAACCGTCGCGTTGCCATGTGGTAAATTGAGTTTCCACTGCCAATTTAAAGTTGATTTTCTTAAAACCTATGGACCCTAATATTATAAAAAAAATTGTAATCCTCCATTGAAGTGTTTTCAATATTTCGTAATAAAAAAAAAGCAAAAAATTACTTCCTTCATCCCAAAAAAAATATTTTCTAAGACTGCCCTCACCTTCATTCGTGTTAAGGTAGAATTTGTTTTGCTAATATTTACAACTTTATCAAAAGTGACAAATACTTACTCGCTGTTTTGAACGTATTATAAATTATATCTTTGACCTTTTCAATATGTACGTAATAATACCACTGTGGACGGAAACGCAGGACGCAACTTAATAATATCAGAACTGTGAAAATATTAACACTTTACCAAAAGGGACAAATATTAATACGTACTCGTTGTCTTGAACGTACTATACATTTTGCCTAGGTGCCTTTATCCTCGCCCCGCCGGCCGCGGCGCGCAGACAAGTTTATACCCGATGTCCAGTCGCCCGTATGCTGTGACGCATTACATATCAGAAATCGCATGGTTCCAGAAAAAAATTAATAATGATATGTTTTTCAAATAATCCATGTATGTTATAGATATCGATCTATTCCTAATGAAATTCCCTACAAGATGACATAAATTAAATTTTGATTCATCTAGTCATATGCTTGATATTTAGATAAAGTTAGCGGTAAACTGAACTTACCACATGGGAGCGAGCGTTTTGTTTTGAACACGGTACGTTAAGGGTTAATAAATATAGAGTAACGCTTATAACTAATAAATTCAGTCGGTCCCATCTTCCTTGTAATAACAAAATTTGACTGTATATGCATTATTTACACACGTATATAATTTCTAAGATAAAACTCTTTCTTTCCATAAACGGCAATGCAAAAATTTAATTAGCCCAAGATTTTGATCACATTAGCTGGTATCAGAGTTTTCTCTTCGAATCATATCGATTAATCGTTTTTTTATATTTTATTTTACGTATTTTTCAAATATACGAGATATGATGAATTTCGTTGCACTTCGCACTCGATACAGTCAGTATAATATTTTCACCACTTGTAAAAATAATAATAAAACGCTTTTCGATCCGTATTTTAAATTTTAGCTAACCGTTTTACGTGAAACGACGCCTCCACCATAGCGATGCCAAAATCAAACTGTTAATAGTGCATACACATTAAACCAAACATTCTAAAGATGGCTGAACAAGATCATGCGCGTGTTCTCCACGGTGTATGAGTCCCCCAACACTCTCACTCCCAAATTGTAGATATTTCACGATTTATTTTAATTACTATTAACCTTTCCCTTACGGTGCTAGTAAAATAAAAACGCGCGTTCCGGTGTTGGGTAGTCAGTACCCGATCAAAAATTAGCGATTTTAAATCGGAAAAATAAGAACATTCATAGCTAATCCCCTTAATTAATTATAATTGAAGTAAAAAATTATAAAAATTGAGATTTATTTGCTGAAAACATTAAAAAACCATCTGGCAACGCTCACGGAACGGGCGTAGGTCCACTCTGGTTGCAAGACCGAGAGCTACTGCCGGCGGCAGTGAGAACATTGAGTTTCTCGCGCTTCTACAGTGAAGTATGCAAGAGTGAGATGCGAATATAGTGTCGAGCGCTCATACGCGATTTTGTTTCCGATGTTCACAAAAAACCTCCGATGTACCCGATGAATTCTGTTTATTATTAATATTATTTTTTAAATCAATGCATAAATATGTTATGGAAGAATACCTAAAATCTTAACCTTGTGTTTATTATATGTATAGAGATATTGAGGGTTATTAGAAGCAACGTCTAGAAGATACCCATCATAGGGAAGGGAGGATTAAACTATTTGCAACCCGTGAAATATTCACGGAAGTAAAGATTTTCTTACTTACTTACTTCCTATAGCCATACAACTCTTGAAGAGTTTTAGCCTCCTTGATGATTTTTCGCCAAGCTCCTCGACCTGCGCCTTTTGTTCCCAGCAGTCCGATTCGCCCAACCTAGCCAGATCAGCCAGAACATTGTCCATTAGGCGCTATCTAGGCCTTTCTTCACGGGATGGTCGACCCAAGAAAGACGTCGACAGTCGTATTCACCAGGCTAAACTTACCTTCAACAAAAAGTCTAAAATATTCGAGTCCAACAACATAGACCTGAAACTCCGAAAACAACTTTTAAAACATTGGTGTAGAGTGTTTTTTTGTACGGCTGCGAGACTAGGTGCCTGTGCGAAAGAGAGCGCAAAAGGCTGAAGGCATTTGAGATGTGGACCTACCGACGAGTTGCCCATGTTTCATGGAGGGACCACATTACAAATGAAGAGGTTCTCAGCAGAGTTGAAAAGAATAGGCACGTGTTGAACACCATAGCGAAGGGGCGCGCAAGATGGATTGGTTATGTGTTGCGATACGAATGTTTCCTGCATAATATGTTGGAAGGAATGGTCGAGGGATCGATTGGCAGAGGACGACCTCGCCAAGAGTACCTAGACCAGATTTGCCGAGATATGGGCTGCACCTCTTATGCGGAGTTGAAGAGAGTTGCCGAGGACCGAGCGGAGTGGAAGAGGAGATGCGTCGCCTTGCTGCAGACCAATCATTAGATTGAGACCGGAGAAGAAGGTCTTCCTAGAGTTCTTACTCCAGTCGGTCTAGACGCGTACAGGGTCTTGATTGCTCTGGTCTCTTCGGCTCGGCATACGTGCCCAATCCATGATAGGCGACCGGCTCTCACGGTATTTGTTATAAAGGGCTGCTGGGTCATCGTACAGATCTCTTGGTTGGTCCTATGCCTCCAAGTTCCCGCTGCAACACCGGGTCTGGGTCCCAGGATCATTCCAAGTATTTTATTCTTCAACCAGTAGATTCTTTGTTGTTCTTTTACAGTCATTGTCCACGACTCAGAACCATATGTCATCACTGGCTTGATGACGGTGTTATAAATACGCAGCTTGGTGTTTCTGGATAGAAGCTTGGACTTTAGGAACGTTCGCAAGGAGGCTGCAGCTCGTAGGCCTTTTTGAACTCTGTGTTCCAACTCCGCGTGCATATCGTTGGCTTCCGTCATGACCGTACCGACATAAGTGAACTCTCTGACTTACTCAATTTTATCTACCTCCATGCAAATATCTCTCAGTGGTGAGGCTAGGCCATTATTACTCCTGGAGTAGTAAAGATTTTCTACACTTTAATAACTTGGATCACTCTACAATCTAACTAACTAACTAACCATCACGCCGTTTTTCCGGAGGGGTAGGCAAACAGATGGACCTCTACACTGTTCTGTCCTGACATCATAATCAGTTATCCTGACATTGTAATCGTAATCAGTAATAAGTTTTAATTTCAATATTTATTTTACTCACACGTTAACATTTTTACAAGTAACAACATCACATTGTTCATCTTTTGTTTTCTACACTACTGCCATACAACAATAATCAGAACAAATATCAAATTAATCCAGAAACATTCTCGGGCATGCGCATCGTGTGCATTTCAAATTACTTTCTGAGAGAATCCAAGTCTCTTATTCACTGGTATTCAAAATATTCTCGTACTTTTTCTCAGCGACATTAGTTTTTTTTGTCTATTTATATTATAATTACAATTAAATATTTTTGAAAAAAAAAAGAAATCATGACAGTCTCCAACATTAGCGTGAATGGTGAAAATTTGGAGCAAGTAGATGAGTTCGTGTGTTTGGGTAGTATGTTTACAAAAGATGGGCGTCTGATGGGAACACTGTTGGAAGTTGATTTGGTGGGCTGTTGGTTTATGCGGGGGTATGATTACTTCGATTTGGGGGTTTTGATTCAAAATTTCTAACACAAGCCGGGCTTCTGGGCTTCTATAGGAGTACCGCCACCGAGTGGAATCTAGATACGTGTGTCAGGATAGAGTAGTATGAGGGTCCATTACCCTTTCAGGGAAACGGCATAATGGTTAGTTTGTTTATTTATTTTGACATCCGCGGTATCCAACGGGTCAGGCAGACCCGGTCGTCTCGCCGCGCGAGTTATTTATGATTTCTGATTATTTTGTGGTGCCTTTACTGAAAAGTGAATAATTTTACATGTTACCGAGATCGGTTTCCTCGTTGATGTGACCCACTAAGGAAATTAATTGTATAAATTAATATTGTAACTCCATTCTTCGTAATTAAAATTAGCGGTTCTGGTACGTGTGCAAGTGTCGTACGAATTTCTAGAAATTTTTGGTGAAAACGCGATGTCTCATAAACTAACTAACTAACCATCACGCCGTTTCCTCGGAGGGGTGGACAGAGAGGATGTACCGCCACACTGTTCTATCCTGACATAACTCTCCCGTCTCTTCTACATTCACACACGGTGACATGCACGCTCGTCGATTGTTCCTACTTCGAACATGGTCGCTTTTCAGTAATTGATTAATTTGATCGCGCCATGTCTTTTTTGCCTTTTTGACTTCTTTTTCCATTCACACTACTTGTATTTATCTTTTTAACCATTCTTCTCCCATCCATTCGTTCCACATGTCCAAACCATCTTAGTGACCGTTTCTTTATTTTATTTAGGACGCATTCATCCGTCTTGCATTCCTTCTTACTTCGTCATTAGATATTCTATCATATCATTAGACATTCTTCTTAGTCTCATTTCTAAGGCTTTATCTTACTTTCATCCTTCTTTTTTTATGTATACAACAGGTCTTTTGAACCCAATTACTGTATACAATTGATTTTTTTAGCTATTATATTGATTCTCGTGACATGTGATAGGTAGCCAATCTATCGCCATTTTATTGTCACGTAAATTCTACACCAGACCAAAGACAGTGTGACAATCGCACTGCCATCGCCGGGAATCAAACCCGGGACCTTCGGTGTGGAAGTCAGAGCTCTTACCACTCTGCCACGAAGGTCGTCTACATCCATCCCATCTTCTGCCGACTCCGAGCTTTACATCCATACGTAAGGGTCGGCACTAGAACTCCATTGTGCACTGTCATCTTTGCTTCAGTACACCGTTTATTTTGTTTCCAGTTCCAAGTCTTCTTTCGATATCTTTCTCCATTTTTCCATCTCTCATCTTTTCCATCCATCAATTTTTTGTTTTCCGATCTGTTTGGTTATTTTTTGTTCCGAGCATGTAATTACAATCGCACTTTGATATTGTATCTTTATCTATGGTTATCAGTTTCGAAGGAAACGAGATTTCTTCTTTACGTGCATACACCTATTTCGCTTTCCCTGTTTTCTTATCTAAAGCAGGAAACATTTTTTCCTGTTTCATTTTTGATTTTTCCGATTGGGCAACTCAAAAATATAACATTTAGGCCACCCGCTGTCTTTTTATCTGTACATCGCTTTAGTTAGCTCGGCACTTGTGGGGCTTCCGCAAATTGCTCAATTTTTATCATATAGTTCTTAATTGCGGGCTATTGCCATACTAAACTACAATATAATATTGTATTCATTTTCTTAGTAATAATTTATATACGAGTCTACCGCCTGACTGATCAATGTATACGCAAATATTATAAGATTTAGGCATACATTGATTAACAGTCATGTAAATTATAATTAATGCGAATGAAAACGTCTGTTATCTAGAAGATTTATTATAATTAACTTATTGAACGCTAAGGCATTAACACTGTGAAATTCCATAGTAATATACTTAGGAAATTGAAAAACTTTGTTTAATCCACTATTTAATAAAACATATTAAAAAACACGACATGTTTCGGAAGATACCTCCATCTTCAGGTGTAAAAAAATAATAAAAACTAAACAAAGAAAGACTAATAAAAAACGCATTTTAAATTCGATACAATAATTCTAATTTAAAAATTAACCTGTGCAATTTGTTATAAGTAGGTACTAACAATTATTTTTTAACAGTAAGAACTAATAAATACTATTAAATAATAATAATACATGATGATAATATAAAAAAATATATATTACAAAAAAATATTTGAAAAAACACACATTTGAATAGACATATTTTATATCTTCTTCTTCTTCAAGTGCCCTGTCGGGTCCCCCTAACGTTGGCGATCACCTCGGCGAACCTGCCCCTGCCCTGCGCTGCTCTGAATAGCTCTTCAACACTTCGGATGCCGGTCCACTCCCTCACGTTTCGCAGCCAGGACATTTGTCTCCTTCCGGGCCCTCGGCGTCCCTCAATTTTTCCCTCCAATATCAGTTAGAGAATGTGGTACTTTTCCCCACGCAGTATATGACCCAGATATGAGATCTTTCGAACCTTGATACTTGATAACAATTCCCTGTCAACTCTAGCTCGCCTCAAGACTTCGGTATTGGTAACCATGTCTGTCCAGGGAATTCCGAGCATTCGGCGATGGAGCCACATTTCAAATGCTTCCAGTCTGTTCATTGAGTTAACTTTCAGGGTCCAAGTTTCACACCCGTACAATAAAACAGACCACACATAGCATTTGATCATTCTCTGGCGGAGTTTCAAGTTTACGTTATCATTGCAGAAGCAATTCTGCAATATTTTATATAGATTTATTTAATTTATGTATTTGTGTTTTTTAATATTTTTATTAAATAGTGGATCAAACAACGTTTTTCAATTTCCTAAGTATTTTATTATAATTTATGGGAATGATATGTTTCGCCTTTCTAAGGCGTTATCAAATGTTTGTTGACAGACATTTGATAATGCCTTATAAAGGCGAAACATGTCTTTTAATATTCTTCTTCTGAGGTGGATTCCCAGCTGTCTTTCCATATTTTAGGAAGTCTTCCACGAGTCCCGCGAGGCTGATTATGCAGTGCAATATAGGGGAGTCTGGTGGTATCCATTCTTTGGACATGACTATAACATTGGCTCCTTCGCTATCCACTCCAACTTATAATATCGTCAGGCTCACATATCTCTCTTATTCTGGTATTCCTCACGCGATCTCTTAATGTCTTGCCTGCTATCATTCTCATTGTCTTCATCTCAGAAGTCCTCATTGGTCCTGACTGTGTCTGCCCTTGCTTCAACGTCATAGTTATGTTATTATTGGTCATAAGCATGCTTTATGAATTCTCGTCTTACTTTTAATGGCCATAAAATATAATCAAATGATTTTACTGAAATCTCTTGATGGAAGTTCATTTTAAATAATAGTTAAATAAAACGATGTTTATTTAACTACTTCCACTTTTGTCTTTATTTCGACAGCAACCGGTTTCGCCAGGCTCGCTGGCATCGACAGACTGGTCATGTCTGTCGATGCCAGCGAGCCTGGCGAAACCGGTCGCTGTCGAAATAAAGACAAAAGTGGAAGTAGTTAAATAAACATCGTTTTATTTAATTATTGGCCATAAAATATAATAAAACTTCTAGGAAACAGATGTTTTCTTCGTATTAATCATTTTATATGGAGTTTTACATCATTGGTTAAGAAATAATAATTGATGTATTATAAATTACTACACATGTCTGAATCCACATTTTAAATCAAAGAACGAACATATCTAGTTTTTAATATGATATAATTTCGCGATAGTAAATTATTGTCCACTTCAAGATGCGTATTTTTTTCCAAATTAGTTTAATGGCTTGTGGTGGATATAGTAATTAATTGCTGCGGTGTCCAGGTGGAGAGCGTGCAATGGACGTTCGACTTGAAGGACCAGGGAGACCTGATGCACCTTGCCGAGTTCATGGCAACCAAGCAGTTGGAGCTGGTCATCAACCTGCCCATGCGCAATGGGGGCGCGCGCCGCGTGTCGTCCTTCACCACCCATGGCTACCGGACGCGCCGCCTCGCCGTGGACTACTCCGTGCCCCTCATCACCGACGTCAAGTGTGCCAAGCTGCTGGTCGAGGTAATCAGAATACTAGAGTATTCTTTTATTTAATGTCTATGTATGATTAATAGGGCTCGGAATTCACATAAAAACAAGAATCAATTGTATCTCAATAAGATGCAGATGCAAATTGGAAATAGAATATGGTTGATCAAGGTGTTTACAGGACTTATGACCTGTCATTGGTTGGATTAAGCGCACGCTTTATGTAATACAACATTCCCCATTCTACCTTATTTTTTCTTATGACCACCATGTCTGACAAATTTTTTCAAACCCTTTACATGGTAGTATATTCAATCTACACACTAACGCCATCTATGATGATTGTATTTTAAGCATTAAGCAGAAGATCTTTTTAACGCAATGTGAAAGGCTACCGCCATTTACCGCATTGTTACATAAAATATTGCATAAAAACAGTATACGAGTATATTACATATCAGTTTTTTGTGTTTTGAGTTCCATAGACCCCCTTTAGCCCTAGTTGTTAGAGAATATAAAAACATATTTCCCGGTTAACTTAAATGACAAAATAATAAGCAAATAAAAAGTAAATCAATAAACATCGTGAGTATAGAAAGTTTTCGTTTTTCCAATTTTTTTAACCGTTCTGCAGGGGGAACACGTGAACGGCGCCATCAACGATTGCGCAGTATACACGTTCTTACTTATTGTTGATCCATCATAAGATTACCCTGTGAGAAGACGAAATTTGGTTCCTACTGCGCATTCCTCTCCCCCGCTACGATCCCTCGTCCCCTCGCAGCCCTACCGGCTAGCGGAGCTGTCTTCAGTATCTATCTGACCGTCTTGTCGTGTGCCTAAATATATTAACTTATTCAGTCCCTATATTAAAATGGATGCGCCGTTGCAAGTTTTCTGAAACACTACAAAAGAAGTTGTAAATTGTATTAAGTGCCGAGTCGGAACTTACTAATTTAGCAAAGCTTAGGTTTTTTACGTGCAATTTCATGTGAAATTTCATATTTTTGTGTACATTTTCAATGTTGTCGGCAAAACACCAATTAGGTACTTAGGGTCATAAAATTAATCCGACCCCTGAGCCAGCTAAGTTTACCTAACTATAGGAGGAAACCATTATCAAATAGATTGTTGAATACATTTTTAAATAATTATTTCAAATACTTCAATTTTATTAGTATCCTGGGATTGAAAGTGTTGAGAGCTAGTAGGGGGGAATGGGCGGAGTATGCGCGTCACAGGCCGTCACAGGGTATTCTAAGGATAAACGACCTATAGTGTGTCAGCTGACGCCGAGAGATCGTTTTCCCATCTGTAAAAAAAATCTTGCAAAAGATTGGCTGACTCTTACCCCCGAAAATAAAGTGTTTGTCATACATAATACCTTGTTTTTTTTTAAAGTTAAAAATAAACATAAGGTTAGAGAATATAAACAAATATTTGGTACAAGAATATTTTTAACATTTTTGCAAATATGATTCTGAGGCCTAATGATGAATTATGCGTTAATTTGTTCTGTCCTTTACTCCAGGCCATAAGAAGGATCGGCTGTGTGCCTCCGATGAAGACGCACACAGACTGCATGACCTCGCGGAACATCGTGAAGTTGCCGGGATTCATCGACGTCCACGTCCACGTGAGAGAACCGGGGGCCATCCACAAAGAAGACTTCAGCACTGCCACTGCCGCAGCCCTCGCCGGTGGCGTCACCCTCATATGCGCCATGCCCAACACCAACCCCGCCGTTGTCGATGAGGAATCTCTTCAATACGTCCAAGAATTAGCCGACGTAGGGGCGCGGTGCGATTACGCCCTTTTCGCTGGAGCTTCTTCGACTAATTTCAATACCATTAGTGAAATCGCCTCTAAAACAGTCGCATTGAAGATGTACCTCAATCAAACCTATACAACCCTGAGATTGAATGATATGACAGTTTGGCAAAAACATCTTGCTAATTGGCCAAAGAAGTCTCCGATATGTGTCCATGCGGAAAATGAAACTACCGCGGCCATCCTGCTTCTGGCAACCCTCACAGATCGACCGATTCACGTCTGCCACGTAGCTAGGAAGGAAGAAATACAAATTATCAAAGTTGCAAAAGAACGGGGTATAAAAGTAACTTGCGAAGTATGTCCTCATCACTTGTTCCTTTGTACCAAAGATTTGGATAAAATTGGAGCCGGTAGAGGCGAAGTGCGCCCAGTCCTCTGTTCCCAGGAAGATCAAACTGAGTTGTGGAACAATTTGGACATTATTGATGTGTTTGCTACTGATCATGCCCCACACACTGTGGAAGAGAAATCTGGACCCAATCCTCCTCCGGGTTTTCCGGGATTAGAAACAATATTACCTCTTCTGCTTAATGCCGTTCACGAAGGTCGATTAACCATGGAAGACTTAATCAATAAATTTCACAAAAATCCCAGGAAAATTTTTAATCTTCCTGAACAGCCTAACACTTATATTGAAGTGGATACCGATGATGAATGGATAATTCCAGATGCGATGAGTTTCTCAAAATCTAAATGGACCCCATTTGCTGGTATGCGTGTGAGAGGGGCAGTTCATCGAGTGGTTCTCAGAGGAGAGGTGGCTTATGTAGAAGGGCAGATTTTGGTTCCACCAGGATTTGGACAAAATGTTAAAGATTGGCCTGTAGTTAAAAAGCCTATTCACACTCCGTTCTCTATTGAAAAGCAAGAGTTCAGTCGACCCAATTCAGCGCAAGATGGTTACGCATTAGGGACAGATGGAATCAAATCAATCGATGTCAGTCGAACAAGTGACCAAGATATGGAAAATGAATTTTATCAACGCACTTACCTAGATTCGAATCCTAAACTTGCAGTGCACTTTGCTTCAGAGAATGGCCTACGAAGCTTATCACCAATTCCGTTCACAAATCTCCGACAGAGATGTGATAGCAGTTCAAACTACCCAATTTCAAAAGAAAATCCACGTCAGAAATTGCTTGGGGCCGAGATGGTTGGGAAACATATTCTCACAGTAGATATGTTTAGTAAAGAAAATCTGAATGATATATTCAATTTGGCTCAAATTATGAGAAGTATTGTGTCGAAAGGACGCTCACTGGATGATGTGTTGAAGGGAAAGGTGATGGCATCAATATTTTATGAAGTGAGCACAAGAACTAGTTGCAGCTTTGCCGCCGCCATGCAGCGACTCGGAGGGACTGTCATCCACACTGATGCCACTAGCTCCTCAGCCAAGAAGGGAGAGACCCTGGAGGATAGTGTGACCATCATGGCGAGCTATGCGGATGTTGTTGTTTTAAGACATCCTGAACCAGGAGCAGTAGCTGTAAGTATTTCTCATTCTCTTTATCGCATTTTTTATTTTGAACTAACTAACCATCATGCCGTCTCCCCGAAGGGGAAGTCAGAAAGAATGGACTGCCACACTTTTCTTTTCTGACATATTTCTCTGACTCCTCACGTGGCCGACATTCAATATTTGATTTATTTGATCGTGCCACGTTTTCCTCGGTCTTCCTCTATTTCTGGTTCCATTTACATCGTTAACATATAATTTTTTTACCATTCTTTCTTCATTATTAACATTCATCATCAGATCATTTCGTATGCATACCTCATATATTCTGTTCACCAGGACTTGTAGTTTATGCCTGTTGCAAGTAGGACAGCGTCATCCGCATACAAGAGATAGCTTACTGACACCCCGCTTATTTTGGCACCTACATCCAACCCTTTAAGCTCTTTCATACTTTTACATTTTTGCCAACGGATTTTCTCTTATTAAAATATTCCATGTTTCTTCTTCTTCATGGTTTCAATCCTGTGGGTTGGTCTGCAACAAGCTTCACTCTGTCTCCAGTCGGTCTTTTCATTTCTGTGTCTTGTCATTTCCATGTTTATGATTTCTTATTATTTTCAACTTGATGAATTTCATTCATGCAAAACTCGTTTTTATGATCATTTGAATTATCAAGAAAATATTATAATCTCATAACTTATCATTCTGGAAACGTTTTTATAGGCTTATTAAATAATTTAAGAATAATCACTTTGAGAGGATGTGAAATGTATTACTAAATTCTTTATATAAAATCCCTTAGTCTTTGTAGTTACTTTTGAAACATTTTTAGCTCTCATATAATTTACAATCCGGTGTTAAGAATATTAAGTGGTGTTAATAAATTATGAACATGTTTATATCAATATGCTTCATTGATGAATACAAACTTATTTTTAGATAAATAATACGCAATGTTAATTCTACTTTTTTACGATACCAACCATATTTCTTATATTCAATAATGCAATTAATAATTATCTAGTGATAAACAAGAAATTATTTTTATATTTTTTTATATTGCCTACTGCTAAGTTTTATATGCGTATTAGATTACTAAATATTTTCTTAGGCTTTATCTATCGGTTATATTTTTCATTGATAATAAAAATTTCACATTCACATATATCACAGAATGTTTATATTTATTAACTTACTAACTAACCATCACGCCGTCACCGGAGGGGTAGGCAGAAAGAATGGAACGCCACACTGTTCTTTCCTGACATACTTCTCTCGCTTCCTCTATATTCATACATCTTGTCATGCACGCACGTCGATTTCTCCGACTCCTCACGTGACCGTCATTTAAAATTTGATTGATTTGATCGTGCCACGTTTTCCTGGGCCTTCCTCTATTTCTAACTCCGTTCACGCCGTTTATATATACCTTCTTTACCATTCTGTCTTCACTCATTCTTTCCATGTGTCCAAACCATCTTAATGACCCTTTCATTATTTTGTTCATAACACTTTCATTCGCACCACATTCACTTCTTATACTTGCATTTGACACTCTATCATATATAGATTTGCCTCACATTCATCTTAGAGATCTCATTTCTACTGCATTTATTCTACTTTCATCCTTCTTTTACCAGTTCCATGCTTCACTTCCATACATAAGGGTCGGCACAAGAACACCATTATGCACTGCCATCTTAGCTTTTTAGCTTTTATATTTATTACTAAGTTATAATAGTATTCACAATCATATTTATATTTTATTCATATCGCACTAGTATTAATAACATGATACTAGTCAAAAATCGTTTTTGACAAGTGTCACTTTAAAGATTCTTGCATGATATATTAACAATTTTATTTTTTCAAACAGATATTTTGATACAAGTTGTCCTTATATGATGAAAATGTTGGTATAGATTCTCCGAATTGGTAGAGTTTTTAGGAATCCCTATGTTTTGCGAATACTGTATAACTCATTGGTCTGGAGCCGGCTCGAGTGTGGTTCGGTATATTGGTAGCTATCCGTGGCTTTATCCCCATTAATAATAATAATATCCTAACTTTTAAAGCGCCGTTTTTGTGATGTAATCACCTCAAGACGTGTTTTAAATCTAAATGTGAACGCTGCATCTGATTGACATTCGCGATCAATTAGATAATAGAACAAAATATATAGGTTTTAAATTGGGTATGAAATATGAAAAAGATGGGTTTTCAGCTTAGATCTGAAATCTGTCATCATTTATGCATCTGAGGTGTGAAGGAAGATTGTTCCAAGGCTACCGCAAACGCTCGATCCCCGAAATTTGTACTAGAGCAACGCTTTGGCTCAACTAATCTTCCTATTGCCGAGGAGTTCGCCGAGTGAAGTGTGGATTTCCTTGTATTTAGGCTATCCGTTATACCGAGTTCGGATATATATTTTGGAGCCATTCCATGTAGAGATTTCAAGACTGTCCAGCAGAATTTATACTAGATTCTTTGAATGTCTTTAATGAGTCTTGTTGCTGCATTGAAGTGTGTTTAATTGTTGTTTTGGAATGTTTGCATAAATTCCATTACAATAGTCAAGTCGTGACACAACAAAGGAATTAACAAGAGTTTTGAAAGTGTCATGGGGAATACTCCTTTTGACGGATTTTAATCGTCTTAGGTGGAAGAAACTAGCGCTGACTGTGTTATTAATTTGGGATTATTGACTGTATGTTTTTTAGAAATCATCGCTTCATAGCCGTAAACCAATAATCAACGCAGGCGATGGAGTGGGCGAGCATCCCACGCAAGCACTGCTGGATATATTCACCATTCGAGAGGAGATTGGAACCGTCAACGGTCTCACGATCACCATGGTGGGCGATCTGAAGAACGGCCGGACTGTTCACTCCCTCGCCCGTCTGCTCACGCTATATGATGTGCAGCTGCAGTATGTCAGCCCGCCGGGCCTGGGGATGCCCAAGCACATTGTGGACTTTGTGAACTCCAAGGGTGTCTCACAGAAGGTGTTCAATAGCCTCAATGATGTACTCGCTGATACTCACGTCCTCTACATGACTAGGATTCAAAGGGAACGTTTCGACACGCAGGAAGAATATGATAAGGTATTTCCAACCCTCTTTTATAGAAATCTCTAAAAAACTCACCAGTAGCATTAGAACAAGTGATGTTTGATTTTAAACATTACATTTTATTAGTGAAATTAACGAATGTTATTTAAAAACAAAATCAATGTTATCTTCCTTCAATAATAACCAACACAATAATACTCGTATGTTAATTTTTAAATTCCCATTTTCATGTTGTATATTTTATTTGACCAAAACCTCAAAGGTGCATATATATATTTTTTTTAAATCTCTTTTTGTTATCTGTAACCTAAGAACCATAAAGTCTTAAGTGAATTTTTGGCAAAATGAGTTATTTATATTTTATGTTATCATTAACATGGTATCCAATATACAGTATTGTATATCAAGTTCGCAGTATACGGATCTGCATGAAGTAACCATTTGGACGAGATCATAACATAATGAAAATCTTATGTGACAATCGTAACTCATTTCAGCCAACAATTCACTTTAGATATAGCTCTCAGGTACAGATATATTTAATCTTGAAAGTTAAATCCATCAAAAACAATAAATTTAAGTTTAATTATACACGTAGTTATAAATTTAATAATTCTTCGTCAACTTGTCTCCATCCACTGCTGGACTTATGCCTCTCCACTCCCTTCGCCATCCCTCTCGGTCTCTCGCCAGTGTTCTCCCAGGCCTTTCCCACCGTCCGTACAATATTATCGCTCCACCTGTGTTAAATGTCTCTTGACACTTCTCTGGCCAAACCTTGGCTTCCATTCAATAACCCTCTGGCTCCATCTTCCATCATCCCGTCAGCGCACATGTCCAACACACTGCCACTTCATCCTCGCAATATGTATCTCTATATCAGTGACCCTGGTGCGTCTTCTAATCTCCACGTTGGATATATGGTCTCTAAGCGAGATACCCAACATAGATCTTTCCATGGCCCGTTGTGCAACTTTAATTTTGTGCATTGCTTCTTTAGTCAACGTCTATGTCTCGCATCCATGTCTCGCATAGGTCATCACAGGTCACTGCTCCAGTACTTTTGTTTTTAAATTTTATAATACGAGTACAACTGGATATAAATGTATTTTTAGGTTTGTGGTCTGTACGTGGTAACTCCTCAGCTGATGACCAGAGCTAAGAGGAGGATGGTGGTGATGCACCCACTACCACGAGTGGACGAGATCAGTAAGGACTTTGACACAGACCCCCGCGCTGCCTACTTCCGCCAAGCCGAGTATGGGATGTATGTGCGTATGGCACTCCTCGCAATGGTTTTGGGCTCACATGGATCCTTCTAATATTGTATGTTCCATTTTTTAAATGTTGTTTTAATTATTTCCCTTCTTTATACTGTTTTTTTATTCTATTAATTACCATAGTACTTGAAGTTTATAATCCTATGAATAAATGCATTCCATAAAAAATATTGTTTTATGCATTTAGCCGTAATCCAAGTGTTAATCAATGATATCACTCATTTGATGTAAATAAAGATGACAAGTATTTGAATGTGTCATACCCGACTTATATTATAATACTAATAAGATATTATAATATAAGTATTTATTTAGATAGAATTATCCAAATGCTATTATAGTTACATTTAGAATTCATTTAACCCTTCGGCTTTCGCTACACTAGCGAGAAATGCCAAATTCGACGAATGGAAGCCGTTATTTATAAAAGTATTATAAACGTTATAGACAGAGTATGAGGAAGTAAATCAGTGGTACATATTATTTACAATTTTAAATAAAATCATCATATTTAGAATTAAAAGACTATTTGTAAATTAACTGGTTCTATGCCGTAACCGTCTATAGACAGTCTATAATCTCGTGCACGGGAGGCCGGCCATACAAAATTGATTTCTATAGATGCGGTACTTTAACACTAAGTTTGACTGTTTTAAATAATCTAATATTTTTAATGTAGAGTTACATCTGTTGCCACCATGTTGAAATAATAAGATGCAACATGTTGTCAAGAATTCTCGATATTACATTGATTTTTAACAAAGCTACGTTGGTCAACCAAAATGCGTCGCTTTACCGGGTTGACACTCGTCATACACTTGCTCTCTAGATATATATTTTTTCAGGAATTCCAAAAATCTCCATTAGTTGAAACTCGTATTCATATTTGATTTAATTTATCGATAAGTTATGTGCCAACCCTGTCGTCTTGTGAGAATTAAAGTTTTTTTTTTTATAAATGAAGACATAAACGAACCACGGATCATTTACATGGTAAGTCTTTTTTATGTACTTTTAACGCATTTCCAAAAAAGATGGTTTTGATTTTTGAAAAAAAATCAGAGTCCGGCCATATGAATACCTCCCGGCATTTAAAAGGTTAAAAGTAAAAGAAAAATGTTGTCCTTATATAGTCAATATGCACGGGATAAAAATAATTATGGTCAGCCAGCCGCCAAGGGTCATAAGTCCTTCGGTTTTCTATAGTTCGCATAAATTTATTAAACATTACTCGTAGTGTCTGAACTTGGCTGCGAATATTTTTGCATGCCGAGAGAAAGCTAAATTAATGGCACGGCTCACAAATTTGAGGGTCGTAAGAATGGTGTTGCTGGTTGTGCCCTTTTCTTTTTGCACCGTGCAAATAAAACTTTAGTTCTATAAGTTTATGAATCTCTCTCGACCCAGATGTTTCATGAACACCTGCGCATATCAAACAAGCCGCTGACACTAGATATGTTTTAATTTCTGTAAATTATAGAATTAATTTTCCTAATGATACAGACTGTTTATAAAGTATGTAATACATTTTATATTTGAATGATTTTCTTTCCACCCCGGCATTTCTGGCACTATAATCCCAAAAGTGCCGAAACCAAAGGGTTAAATACTTCACCTTATCCTAGCTTTGAAATAGTCTTCGCGAGTACCAGCCTGGAGGCGATTGCTCCCCCACATGTTGGAAATTTCTTTCTTGGATGTTGAGGTTGAATGTTGTTGGATGGTGAGGGGAGGGTTTCTAGGAGGATGTGGTGGGTTGGGTCTGACATTTGGACTTGACTACCCGGGTAGGGAGGAGTGTGGAAGGATTGGTGGTCGTGTTGGACAGAGGCCGAGTTCTTGAGTGGAGACCGAGGGACAATAAATTAGTAAATCAGCAAGACAACGGGGAGGCTGGAGGAGGTGGCGTCAACTGCGACAGGAGAAGCAAAGGTTGGAGGCATTCGAGGACCGCATTCAGCAGACCACAAGATAGCAGCGGATTAGGAATATGGTAGCAATGGCAAAATGGAGTAGTGAGTGATTACGATGGTCAAGAACTGTGGCTGTGGCACTGGAGGTATGAAGCCTTTTCAGGCAGAGGTTATAATTTTAGCAGGCTGGCTGATGGGAACCTTATCTAGTAATCAACCGTATTTTCATATAAAACTACTGACAGTACAAAAAATATTTGATTACATAGTTCTTATTCTTATTTTGAAAAATTGTTGAAGAAGTTATTACCTAGGTGAGTATTTTAAGTAAAATATTTTGGTGGGGCAATTTCGACAAAGCCAATATTATTGATCGCTGCATTGGAGATATTTACAATTTGTTTATTTCTTTCACATAATATGAATTAAGTCAACACAATACATCTTTGTATGTATTGTCAAAATCTTCAGATACTTGCATGAACTGAAAAACATTGTGATGCAGATGTTTTAATTATCAATATTATTTAATATTCATTATTGTTATCTTTTTTAGTTTGAAAAATATATCACAAAGTCCTTTATTATATCTTATCACATTACAGATGCTTTCAGGTGATATTTCAAATCTAATACTAAAAATACTTTTCCAAAGAGGCGAACTGAGTAATTAAATACACATTCACCATGTGTATTTGTTTTATCACTGGAATTTTATTAAAACCTGTGCATAAACAAACAAGGCACTGTATATTTTTTAAACTAAAGAGATCTTGGTATGCAGATCCGGATAGGTCTCCTAATGACAGGTCAACTTAGACCACAATCGTTTCCGATAAACGGGTCATTTGTTAGTCCGTTCATAAGTCAGTGTTTGCGGTAATTTCTGTACACGTTGATAATGCCTTAGACCAGTGTTCCGCAAACTTTTTGTATTCATGGTACACCTATCAAATCAAGAAATTTTAAAGGTACACCAAAGAAAAAAGCAATGTTTATTTAATATTTATTTATTACTAAAATTAGTATACCTAATATGAAAAGATGTTTAGTGAGAAATGTGAGCCTGTTTAACTGAGCACAGGCGATCAAAATTTGGAGCAATCGTTGATAAGACTGCTCTCATCTCTTCATTGATCGTCCTCAGGCATTCTCTTTTTTTTATTTCATAGTAGTGAGAGTTGAAAACTTTTTTCCGCGGCACACCAACTGATGACCACGGTACACCAGTGTGCCGCGGCACACGCTTTGCGGAACAATGCCTTGGACAAGCGAAACATTCATTCACATAAAATATAATAATACTTCTAGAAAAGCATTTTCATTTGTATTAATAAAATACTGGAAGCAGTTTCAATTCATTAAGCTGCTATTTAATTTATAATTGTCTAATTATGACACCTTATGGACTAGTACAACAATTTAATTACTTCCCTTCTATTGATCCTGGCCTTATATGTTTCATTAAAAAGAATATGCAACTTGTTTCCATTGAATATAATATTATTATAATTGGGTCCGGCCCTTAAATTGAAGATACAATGATAATTTATCCTTGAACTAGAGCAGGGTTGTCTATGCTAAATGATTGATTCTGAAAAACCATTTTTTTACAAAGATAATAAGTTATTTAACCCATATAGTGCAACTGGCTACTTTGCAGTCAGTACATTTACATCTCATATTTGAATGTATCTTACAAACCTTTTTATGATGAATTGTGAGTATCTGTCCTGAGCTGTAAATGTAGCCATCCGCAGTTTGAGACCAATTTACTGCAAATGAAGCCAGCCACAAAATGGGGGTTAAAAAACAATTACTTTAAATATCATAAAAATGGTTCCATTGATGGCGTCACCATTGCCATTGTAATTAGATACTGCATATATGTTGTTATCCCATTTTTTACACATCACAAAACATAGTCTAAATTTCAGTTTCGCCTTGCTAAGTTATCAAACGATTATAACATTGCCTATGCTATAATGCCTTAGCGAGGCAAAACATTACCATAAAATTTAATAAAACTTCTAGAAAACAGATGTTTTCATTTTACATCATTGTTCAAGAAACGACAAATAAAAATAAAACACTTTTTAATAAAATAATATTTTATTTATTTATCACAGCTAAAATAGTGTTGAAATTAGTAATCTTGTTAGCAAATAACATTCTACAATACAAAAATATAGTACCTTGACATACTAATTACACCTAAAAGCTAACAAAAGCTCATACGTTTCCACCATAATAAATGTATAGAAATGATGCATATGATATAATGAAGATTTAGTAAATTGCTGAAATTAAAATGAAAATCTTATGATTCTTGTTTATACTTACTTCAGATGGCCGTACGAGTTTAAGCCTCCTTAATAATGTTGTTCCGAGCTTCTTGATCCTGTGTTTTGCTTCCAACAGTCATCCGTTAAATGCACTGCCTAGGCCTTTCCTAGAGGTCTTACTCCGGTTGGTTTTGACGCCTACAGGACCTTGATTGCTCTGCTCGGCATACATGAACAAACCATGCTAGTGCTCATTATAAGGAGTTTCTTATTCATTGTTCTTAATCTTTTCACAGCCGCAAATAAATCACGCCGCAACGTCTCATCAGGCCGAATATTTTTAGTCAAAATAAAATTGTCTAAATTTTTTTTTTGCTGTGTTAGAAAGAAATTATAATTTACTTATGAAATATGATATCCCGCATCGATTGTTATAGTTTTTTCTTGAAGTTAAACCAGTTTCAAATTTTCATTGTCAAACAGTTTTCGAAATTTACCGATAAATCGGTTAAAAGTATTTGGAAACTTAATAAAATATTCCGGGATAACTAAAACAGATGTCAGTGTGTGTTCCGTTTCTGCCAAATTGTCAATACGGCGCAATAATACATCACCAAAAGTTCTTCCAAGATATCTCGTCTCTGGCAATACGAGCACTGCGCCGTTTGTCGAAATACCTCGTCTGGGGCAACCATCGAGTTATGAGTCATTAACCATGACTCAGGACCATATGTCACTACTGACTAGATCAGGGGTTTCCAAACATTCCAGCCTTAGGGCTGATTACTCCAGTAAGTTTCCAAAGGTCAAAACAGTTTTAATTTTCCTGTCATTGTTTATAATTTCTCGACTAGTCGCCGAGTACGCGCCCTAAGCGAGTATATGCTTGCTAACTTCGCTAGTTTAATTACTATTGTGTTGTACTGTATTGTACAACTGTGACAGTTGACAACATCTGGTGGTTACACACCAAAATAGATAGTGGTAGTCATTAGCTGTCGTAGCCGGATTGATGACACTGGCGGGCGATTAAGTTTGGAGACCCCTGGAATAGATGATGGTGTTTCTGGACCAAATCTAGACTTTAGGTTGTTGCAGCATGTGCTCTATCTCCGTGCTCTAACTCTGTCCTCTAACTCCGCATGTACGAGTATATCACTGGCTTCCGTCATGACCATACCGAGATAAGAGAACTCTCTAAACTTGCTCGATTCTGTCCACTTCCATGTGCAGTGTGCAGTTGCATTTCTTGAACACTTCTCACGATTTTATCTAAAACAATATCAAACATCAGTGGGGGAAATGAGTTTACCCTATCTCAGGCCAGTCATGGCTTTAAATCCCTTTGTCATTTCCCCTCTGACTCGTCGTGGCCTTTGACCCAGCGAGACACGCCATTGTGACTGACCAGCTTATCAGTAATTCCATATTCCTGTAGAATATTCAATAGACTTTCCCGGTGGATGCTATCATAAGCTAGTTTGAAGTCAATAAAGAGATTGCAAATTTCCTAACAGTACTCCCATTTCTTTTCAATCAATTAGATTTTTACTTATGCATGGGTAAATTCATTCTTCCTATAATTAAATAGCTTTTGTAGTTCTTGGCCTGAAAGTATTCATAATCTTTTAATGCTGTCTAATTAATATATATATTTTGACATCAGTGCTAGAAAGCCATTTTAATTAAATGCCATGTGAGTAATGAATGTTTCAACATCATCATCATCAGTCCAGTCCTGAGAGTAGGCCTCCTCCATCTGCTTCTATGTATGTCGACCCTGGGCTTGGTACAACATGGATCCGTGGGATCTCACGCATCTATGTTGTACCGGCCGTCTCTTTAATCTCGTGCCTTCAATGAAGTTGAGGACGTCCTGGGTTTAGGTCGCAGTTCTAGGATACCAGCAAAAGAGGTGTTTTGTCCATCTATCTTCAGAGCTGCGAGCGACATAGCCTGCCCAGCACCATTTTTGCACTGCCACTCTTACGATGATGTCCGACACACCAGTTCTGGCTCTAATAGTGGTGTTTCTCACCCTATCCATTGATTGAATTTATAATATTTGCGCTTTTCTAAAGATAATGTTATAGTTTCAAACCCATAAGATAACACTGGTAGGACGCAGCAATCAAATACCTTCCGTTTAAGATTAATGGGTGAATGTTTACAAATAAACAAATCTAATATAGATTAGTGCTAGTTGCTTTTCAGTACACAATCTTCATGACCCATTCTTTATTTCATTCCAAATATTTCTGATCTCCCAATACATATCTTCTTTAATATGTGCATTATATCAAATTAAATCAATCATCCTATTTTCAGCATGATATACACTTAACTAAAATATATAATAATATATTTAAAATTTTGAACCTTATTAGGTGGCTTAATACATTTTTTATACAAATACATAATAAATTCAATCTGCTGAATTTAGTTTGTCTAGACTTAATACAATTTTTCTTTTCTTTTTTACAAAGTTTACGTTGTCAAGGACTTACAATATCGAAGCTGATAACATTAAGTAATTGAAAAAAATAATGATAAGATTACATACCAAATGGCATAGAGTCATAAAATGATTGATAGCGGTTTAGTAGAATTCTTTTTCAGAGTTCATAAGATAAAATTTCTGATGATAATTGTTATATTTACAACTTGTATTATTCCAAATATCGGCTAAGTTTTTTAATATCAATGTAGCAGCGTCATACTACTATATCATTTGTTTACAAAGATAATTTCCAACTACATTTACTTATAAATAGATATATATCTTGACATTTCCTCTCTAAAGACACAAACTTTGACACAAAGCACAAAGATTAACATTTGGATCTCTTAGTTTCTCTTACAAACAGTGTTAAATATTTTTTTTACAGTACAATATGAGTACTTACAATTTTATTTGATTAGTTTATAAACGCAATTGTGTCTATAGATGTACATAATTAAAAATGCAATTTTGCATTAAACATGTTAATAAGATATTTCAAACTAAATTGTAATTGATGATATACAATACACTCCCGATTTTCCAGGATGGATGGACCAGTGAAATGAAATTTACGACAATGTTTTATGAGTATGAAGTACGCTGCGGGTGCTTTATTGCAAACTCCAAACTTTATGACACGACTATAGAGTCACAAACGTATGTTGGCGGTGGCGCAAATGTGAACTAAACGCAATGTCATTGTGACAGATTTGAGTTTTTGTTTGCAGTATAAATACTATTGCGAAATAAATGTTTATATAAAATATTTATAATAGGTCTAGTGTCCCGGATAATCCGCTTCCCAGTTAACCCGACGGGAGTGTACTGTACATAGATATCATAACGAAATACTACACAAATTAAGTTTTAAAAAATTGGGAGATCTTTAATGACATAACATCTTTGATTTAGTGTTGTGTCTTTTGATTACAATTTAAATTCAAATTCCGGCATTCTACTTTAAATTTATTGCAACAACAAACCATCAGAAAATGAAACACCACACTATTCAATCCTGACACACCTCTCTAGCTTCCTTTACATTCATACAACGAGTCTATGTCGATTCTTCGTGCTTCTAACATTACCTCTAATATTTGAATAATTAAATTTTTCCAATTCTGTCTCTTCTCATTCAAACTTAGCTTGTTAAATTATACCTTAGCTTATCAGTAATATAATAGTATTCACTACAGTTGAAATCAATTATTGTCAGCCTGTGTAAAAAAATAAAATGACACTTTTACATAGTAAATATGATGTAAACTTATCACAGATTTAATTCTGTGTTACATTCATTACACAAGTTCACTGTTACATTATATACACAGGATTTTTTTAAAACAAATGAATAACATTTCACTTTTGGCCTCTTGGTACATTTTAGTGATGCGGATGAATTCCCAATAGGTGAACAAACTGTCAGACAACTTCAGCTATGGTCTCCAGAGGAGGACGACTGTGTCCCGGGAGCTCTGCATCTCCCGTGATAGAATCTCCATCTCTTGCTCGTCGGCAACGCGGGAAATTCAGTTTCGGATATCTCTTCCTTTTTAGGGTTGTATTTTGTTTATTCTGGTTGGCTAATTTCCTAAAAAAGAAACAAATATTTTTAAATTCTGCTGTTAATTTTGCTTGGAATACCTTTGGATTGAAACATTTCTTGTTAACCAAAGACATTGTTATTTTATAGGTTCAGTTTTGTATCTTTAATCTGTCTATGGGTTCACCTTTTTTATTTCATTAAACAGTTCTTAATCCCATAAACAATGAAAATAAAATTGTATTTTTTTTTTAATGCATATTTAGTTAAAACCAAGGTCAGTGGTCAAGGCCAGAAGATGGCAGCGTGGTGCCGAAACCGGTCGAGGACACACACATTATTGGATTTTAACTAAATATACGTAAAAAAAAAACATTGTATTTTTATTTTCATTATTTACAATGAACTTCTATCATGAAATTTCAAATAACAATATTAAGTTCTTAATCTCATTGGTGATTAGTTTTTTTTAAATATAATTAAAGTTTTCTAACTTGAAATATTATTAAATATTTAAAATATTTCTTCATAGTTTATTTGTCTCTTTTTCTGATCTGTAATTAAGTATATAGTAAGTAATAAGTAATTAAGACCTCTTTCAGAAAGCAATTCGGAAAGCACTGTTAATTCATAAGTTTGATATTTGATTATTCGATTCATATATATATTTTACTAAATAAAACGCACGCATTCCTCGCAAAAAAAATCACTAACTAACCATCACGCCATCTCCTCGAAGGAACAGGCAGAAAATATGGACTGCGACACTGTTCTCGCCTGACAAACTTCTCCATTCACATCATCGTGTTATGCACGCAAGTCAGTTTTTCTGACTTCTCGCCTTTTCCTCGGTCTTCCTCTATTTCTAGTTTTATGTATAATATATCGTTAACATATCCTTTTTTTTACGATTCTTTCTTCGTTCATTTTGTCCATGTATCCAAACTATTTTAATGATCCTTTCATTATTGATCCTTTCATTGTAATGTCTTTTAAATTAATAAACTGATTTGATTTGATTTGATTATTTTGTTCATAACACTTTCATTCGCACTGCATTCACTTCTTGTATTTGCATTTGATACTCTTATTATCTACAAATATATCACACATTAGTTCTAAGAGATCTCATTTCTACTCCATTTATTCTACTTTTGCCTGTTCCATGCTTCACTTCCATACATATGGGTCGGTACAAGAACACCATTCTCATCATCTTCTTCTTCCTCAGCCTATTCCCGTCCACTCCTCCACAAAGGCCTCCTCCATACGCTTCCATGTCACTCTGTCCTGTGCAGACTGCATCCAGGTTATTCCGACATGTCTGTTCAGATCATCCTTCCACCGCAGTTGCGGTCGCCCTGCACTTCTCTTTGCCGTCCACGGTCTCCAAGTCAGCATTATGCACTGCCATCTTATTTTTTTTGAAAAGGCTTTTGTTTGCGATGACAATTTTAAGTGCACCATTCACTTTGTTGCTTGCCCCAACCCTTCTTTTAATTATCCTTCTCCATCTTTTGTTAACGTACTTCCTTAATATATCATAGTTTACATATATTTATATTAACTGCCTTGACAACTAAACTTACTGCTGACGATAGTCAATGAAGATGGCAAGGGCGAAGAGACCAACGACGGCGAGAATAACAATGAGCGCCACGACAGTGATGGTGATGGCCGTGCCTGTAGCCGCCCCGACCGCATCCGTCAGGCTGCGTGGAGTGATGCTTTCCAGGGATACTCCTACCGGGGAGTCATCGCTGAGAAACTCTGCAAAAGATATATTATCCTTTAGATCAACTAGAAAGTCACATAGTATTCAGAGTATTCCCCATGACACTTTCAAAACTCTTGTAAATTCAAATGATTTTACTGAAATCTCTTGATGGAAGTTCATTTTAAATAATAATTAAATAAAACGATGTTTTTTAACTACTTCCACTTTTGTCTTTATTTAGACAGCGACCGGTTTCGCCAGGCTCGCGGTCGCTGTCTAAATAAAGACAAAAGTGGAAGTAGTTAAAAAACATCGTTTTATTTAATTATTATCTTGTAAATTCTTTCGTTGTGTCACGACTTGATTATTGTAATGGAATTTATGCAAACATTCCAAAACAACAAATAAACAAACTTCAATCTGCGTTCAATGCAGCAGCAAGGCTCATTAAAGGCATTCCAAAAAAGTCACATATAACACAACATCTCAAAGAACTTCACTGGCTTAAAAGTCCAGAAAGAATCCAGTATAAACTCTGCTGGACAGTCTTCAAAGCGCTACATGGAATGGCGCCAAGTTATATATCTGAACTCTGTATAACGGACAGCCTAAATTCACGGAAATCCACACTTCGCTCGGCAAACTCCTCAGCAATAGGAAGATTAGTTGAGCCGAAGCGTTGCCCCAGTACAAATTTCGGGGATCGAGCGTTCGCGGTAGCCGGTCCATCAGCTTGGAACAATCTCCCTTCACACCTTAGATGCATAAATGATCCGACAGATTTCAGATCTTAATTGAAAACCCATCTTTTTCATATTTCATACCCAATTTAAACATTTATACTTTGTTCTACTATACTTTTAAACCGATCGTTTTTTAAGCGGTCACATTTAGATTTTTAGATTTAAAACACGTCTTAATGCGCCCTTGAGGTGATTACATCACAAAAACGGCGCTTTAAAAGTTAGCATATTATTATTATTATTATTATTATAATAGAGATGAGACACTCGTGGGTGTGCTCTTGGAGAGTGTTAAAATATTTTGGGCACAGCCCGGAGAGATCAGGACAGCCTTAAAAGACTCATAATAATGGTCACCGAGCCACTGGTCAAATCGGGGTGCTGAATGGCAATCGCGACTGACTGGTAACAGGAGCGTATGACGAGCCATGGTAGATGATTCACGTGATGGACTTGACCCTCAGTCATGAGAAATATGACTAAGGAGAAATAGGGAAAAGAAATTGTAATTTAATTTATTGTTTCTTGAACAATGATGTAAACTCCATATTAATTAATTAATACAAATGAAAACGTCAGTTTTCTAGAAATTTTATGGGAATGACATGTTTCACCCTTCTAAGGCATTATCATTTGATAATGCATAACATTTGATAATGCCTTAGAAGGGCGAAACAAGTCATTCTCATAAAATATAATAAAAATTCTAGAAAACTGACATTTTCACTTGTATTAAATAGTTTAATGTTAAATAACAGGTGAAAGATAAGTGTAACAGGACATCAAGAATAAGGGAAACACAACAAGAGAAACATTATGTAAAAAAATACATCAAAGTATTGAAAAATGTATTATAAAATGCTATTTTATTATCATACAACAGGTCGTTTTGAACCCAATTACTCTACATAATTTGTTTTTAGCTATCATATTGATTCTCATGACATGTGATAGGTAGCTAATCTATCACCATTTTATTGTCACGTGAATTCTACGCTAGACCGACAGTATGACAATCTGTCGACGGGACCTGCGGTGTAGCATTTATAGCTCTTGACACTCTGCTATGAAGGTCGTCTTTATCACCATTTAGGTTGTATCACCATAGAAAAAGAAGATGAAAAATAGGTCCTAAATGCTTTGCTAAGCAGCTGTAAATAAATATATTTATAAATATAAATGTTATAATATTTATGGTGTCAAGGTTTGGAAGGTGTTCTACCTGTTGGTGCATCTAATCATAAAAGGGAAAATAGAGGGTTGTCGAGGTATGGGAAGAAGACATATCTCCTGGCTCCGGAACGTATGTGATTGGACAGAGATTAGAACAGTCGAGGAACCATTTAGAAGTGCAGCGACATGTTCTCTCAAGTGACAGACCCAGCATGACACATAAAGAAAGAGAAATAATATTTGTCTCAAGATCTTAAGAAACATCTTGTACATATTGACGACCTTCGTGGCCGAGTGGTAAGTTTTATGACTGCCACACTGAAAGTCCCGGGTTCGATTCCCGGCGATGGCAGTGTGATTGTCACACTGTCTTTGGTCTGGTGTAGAATTCACATGACAATAAAATGTCACGAGAATCAATATGATAGCTTTTATGTATACCCTTTACATCAATTTGGTTGTTGTAATGATGTAAAGAGGGATTCTACAAAATTATAACAGTAATAATATGTGTGTTTGAAATATTATTTTATCTGGTTGCTTACATATAATACTTTTCACATGACATTGCATAAGCTTTATATCCATAAAAAAATATTGTTTTAACCACAGCAACTGGTTTTTGGGTATTATATGACAGATCATTATTCTTAAAGTATTTAGATATTGTACATTCTTGTATATTTTTGTATTTCATCTCATAAAACCCTTAGTATTTTTTTAAAAACATTTACTTCATTAAGTAATTAGGCTTCTCTATTATTTTTTTATTTCTTCTCTAGTCTGAAATCAATTAATGAAAAAACCTAATAGATATCACACATTGTCATTCATTGTCATGAAGATTGATAGAAAGGTAACAAGAGTCATCTGAAAAAATAAAGGTGTAAACTAGAGATTATTTTGGGGAATTTACTCATCAATTGATCGAATTTCATTTCCTCTATTTCTGAAACAGCTTATGCTATGAAATTTTATGTATAATATTAATGTTTTTAACGTTAATACTAGAATGAAACGTCATTTTGAGGGCCAGAGAGTTGTTTATATGATTTCATTTGCAACTCAATATTTAGGTTAAACAAAGTCTAAGCGTTTGAATATTTTATTGTGTTGGAATGCCAAGAAGTTAAATTAATTAATTCACAGATATCATTATCGAAAATTCATTATTTTCCAACCTAATAACAATTTCATAAGACTGTTCATATATTAGGCATGTCTTAAAAAAAATAATTTAGAGTAGATATAATGTTTACTGTAAGTAGGTATGTACTCGTATATATTTAGACAAACTTAAATTAAGAATAATAAATAAATCAAATATTGAATGTCGGCCATGTGAGGAGTCAGAGAAATCGACGCGCGTGCATGACACGATGTATGAATGTTGAGGAAGCGAGAGAAATATGTCAGGAAAGAAAATTGTGGCAGTCCATTCTTTCTGCCTACCCCTTCGGAGAGACGGCGTGATGGTTAGTTAGTTAGTTAGTTAGTTAGATTAAGAATGGATGATATTTAAGATGGAAATTTGACAAGAGTCATTGGTAAAATAAAATGTATCGAAAGTGATCATGTTTGCCGTTTTGTTTGATTGCCCTTCTCACTGGCATCACCAGCGGTAGATAGGTTTTACTAGTCAGAAGATAAAACAATTGAAGAAATCTCTCTCAAATTAAAAGATACATATTTTTTATAATGGGATAGTTTTCGATAAATCTCCTAAGAAGTCAGAAAAATGGATAACCAAGAATCCGTCACTTCGAATCTGTAAATAATAGTTCCCCAGCATAGTCAAGAGAAATGTAGAGGGAAAGCCATGGATAGGTACTTGACTGTTGTATAGAAATACTTCACTTTTTCCTATCTCCTTTCTAATGTGAGTTGGTAAGTAACTTTCCTCATACGGATTCCTTTTCGCCATGTCTATATACATATATTATGCCGGTATATCAAAATAAAACTAGAGTTAATACATACTATCATAATTTAATCTTCGCTTCCTGGATGTAAATTTTGACATATTTTAAAACCATATCGATTATCTATTATACTAATTATAAGCTTAACACATATTTGTTAAAACACATTAAAAAACTAACTAACCAACACACCGTTTCTCCGGAGGGGTGGGCCATAGAAGATGAGACACCACACTGCTCTGTCCTGACATACCTCTCGAGTAACCTTTACATTCATACATCGTTACACGGTCCTCGGTTTTTTGGTAATTGATTAATTTGGTCATGCCATGTTTTTCCCTAGACACTTAATTGGATGCGAAAGGCACAAGACAGGAATACATGGAGAAGTATGGGGGAGGCCTATGTCCAGCAGTGGACGACAACGGCTGTTTAAGTAAAGTAAGTAGGTTAATTTTAATATTCCAAAATATAATTATGATTTATGGTTTACATGGTTCTTGAATTACATTTTCAAATATTAAAACAAGGATAATCACAAAAGTAATAATAGTTTTATATAAAAAGAGACATTCATTTCCAAAAATGTTTCATCTGATTAAATCTTGAACATTTTATATATTTTTCTACGTGATCGCTACATTGTGAAGACACTCAGTCATGGCTTGGCAGACGAATAGAGTCAATGCTGTCTTGACGTTATAACGTCATTTTCGAGGCGGCCCCGATAGAATGGAGCTACCGTTACCTTTATAGAAGCCCAGAAGCCCGGCTTGCGTAAGAAATTTTCAATCAAAACCTCTTCTGGAGTTGGAAGGTGATTCGGTGGGTTGTTGGTTTATACGGGGGTACGATTTCTTAGATTTGGGGGTTTTGATTAAAAATTTCTTACGCAAGCCGGGCTTCTGGGCTTCTATGGTAGTACCGCCACTGCCGTCAAGTACGAACTTAGCGCGGTTATTATTTTTATTGAAAAGACAGAATGCAGGTATTTGGATTATCAATGACCTCTGCGGAAGCCAATTCTGTTTATAATTTAAAAAACAACAAACAATACGATGTGCGCCATTCACAAATTTTTTGACATGTTTCCTATTGCATGAGCAAATATGTAAACCTTTATTTCATACCTGATATGATGTTTGCGGTTTTCAATAGTTTTATATATTATAGTTTATCAATAAGAATACTGCCATTAACATTTTTGCTAACAAGGTGAAACAAGTCAATGTCGGTGATAAGGCGAACTTAAATGTTCTATTTTCAAAAACGAACTAACTAACTAACCATCACGCCGTTTCCCGGAGGGGTAGGCAGAGAGGATAGACTGTCACACCATTCTGTCCTGACATACCTCTCTGGATTCCCCCACATTCATACATCGTAACGTGCACGCTCGTCGATTCTTTCAACTTTGAATATGGCCATCTTTCAGTACAGAAATTACATTAATTTGGTCATGCCAAGGTTTCCTTGGTCTTCCATGACTTCTCTTCCCACTCACACTGCTTGTATACAACATTTTAACCATTCTTCTCTCATTCATTTGTTCCATATGTCCAAACCATCATAGGGATCCTTTTTTAATTTGACTTATGATGCAATTAGTATTTCTTCTTCTATTTCCTTACTATATAGACCTACGTGGTCTATTCTTAATCGTGTTGTTTATCCTGTGAAGTGGATTCTCAGCTGTCGAGCACGAGGATGAGTCCTCTGCGGCTGATTAGATGTTGCAATATAGAGGAGTCCAGTGGTGTTCATTGTAGGGTCATGACCGTACCAGTCCCTCCATTGATGACTACTCCATCATACAATTTCCTCTGCCTCACATGTCTATAAAACAATTTTTTTTAACTACTTCCACTTTTCTCTTTATTTCGACAGCGACCAGTTTCGTCAGGCTCATGGCATCGACAGACTGGTCACATATTATTATTATTTTGTTGAATTGCTCTTTACTTTATTACAGCGCGAGCCAAATCGATGTAAACAGTATAGTTATCATATTGATTTTAGTGACATGTGATTGGTAGCTAATCTATTTTATTGTCACGTGAATTCTGCACCAGACCAATGACAGTGTGACAATCACACTGCCATCGCCGGGAATCAAATCCGGGACCTTCGGGGTGGCAGTCAAGGCAGTCGTCTATATTATTAATTTTGATGTTCCTCGCGCGATCTTTTAGAGTTTCACCTACTATCATCCTCTGTGTCTTATCGTGGTTATTTCATATCTCAAATACGTGAACAATTTAATAAATAAAGTTTCAAAATTCACATTGAGTTTCCATAGAATTTAATAAATATTTACATTGTGGAATGTCAAGCTCAGTTGACTCATTATCGTTTAGTAGGCAAAGAGCAAAGATATTGTGGTTAATCAGCTGACAGAACGGTATTTGTACAGTGACTCATTCTATAATAATGACTTTCTCCATATTTATTATTCTTGTATTGTTATTTTTATTTACTACGGACAATGCCTTGTCGAAATTATCTCTACAAATAGAAAAAACTATATTCCTAACGTTTATGAATATTCTCTGAGTTTTCATATTATGAATTTCTTGGTTCTTAAATGTAAAATTGACAATATTTATGTGAATAATTGATCGGGTATAGGGGCGATTGAAGCGATAACCGTTTGCGACTTTTCATTGATGGCAAATGATGAAATTTTTAATTGAAAAGCATTTAACCACGTCCGTTGTTGATATTAGCTGTTCACTAGACGGCTAAGATGCCAGATGCAACGAGCCATTGTGAATTCACAATTCGTTACATCTCGTACTGAGACTACATATTTTAAATATATCTTTTTTAATATCGCGATCATTCAGAGTTTTCTTTTGTTTACTTGATTGTCTGTATGTTAATGAAACCTTGATTTTTAATTGTTCAAGGTGTTGTGAGCTTTATTATTTAGTGATTCTGCATACGAATTTAACTACGTGTTTGAAAGTGTGCCTGTCTTGTGGTTCCATGGGTTATCATAACCCTTTGTACTCTATTTTTTTTATATGGAAACCAGCTACTCCATAGAGTGTAATGTAAAAATATAAGGAAAAATTATGATATTTTTGGAAAATTAGTAGGTTCTGAGATTGAAGCAGGAACCTGTGGACCAGTGGCGGTCGGTAGAAGCCCAGAAGCCCGGCTTGCGTAGGAAATGGAAATTTTGAATCAAAACCCCCAAATCTAAGTAATCATGCCCCCGCATAAACCAACAACCCACCAAATCACTTTCCAACAATGTTCCCATCAAACGTAAGAGGAATAGCTACAGGAGCTGAACCTCTGTAAGCCAGAAGAGGTTTTGATTCAATATTTCTTACGCAAACCGGGCTTCTGGGCTTCTGTGGGAGTACCGCCACTGCTGTGAACCTGTTTTTTGTGAGCCTATATCAAAGTTTATAGTGTCCAGAAGGTTGTCCTCTTCGGTCATATATACCCAATCCTCTTCCTGTAGATTAACCACATCTGAAATACTTGAACTGCTACTGATGACTAAAACACGCGATTTTTTTCGTCTATGTCCTATGAAATCACTCTCACTATTTGAATCTATAGAAGTTTTATCGGAAATGTCACTATGCACTTCGAAAACAAACTCGTCTTCACTATCATTGAATTCAAAATTCTCTTTCATATTTAAAGGGAAGTAAAAATTATTCAATTAAATGAATGCTTAGTTATTGTCATAAATTAAAAACAGGACAAAAAGCACAACTTATCACCAGGGGGTGCTGTATACAACTGAAAACAGCGTTTTCATACCTGTAAAACGACCCTTTTATTTTTTAAACAATAAAATTTATACCTATTGTTTATGTCGCCGCTGCGGCGCCATCGGAGTTGTTAAAATATTTATTATGTCGCCGTGGCGGCGACAACGGAGCACAAAGGGTTAATAGTATCCAGACATGTGTCTTACAACTGAGGGAACCGTGGAAAACCTCAGTCGTGACGCGACGTATCTGTATTCGTTCAGAGTTACGGGAGGTGAAATTAAATTTATTAAATATGATTAAATATATTCACGCGAAGCTACTTTTCTGTAGACGTCCACATATAATTGAGACGAAAATATTGATGCACTGATAGATGTTCTGTCAATCGCACTTCTAATAAAACCGTTAGTAAATATAGTCATCACTTTATTGACCTTTATGGCGGCCACATTCCAAGTACGAAAAATCGACGAGCGCGCATGTTACGATGTATGTATGTAGGTTAATCTCAATAGGTGTGTCTGAATAGAGCAGAATGGCGGTCCATCCTCTCTGCCTACCCCTCCCGGGAAACGCCGTGTTGGTTATATTTATAGAGCTCACAGGTAATTGCACCATGCAGATTTGACGTTGCAAAATTAAACGGTTTCGAATATTATGTATTTTTTAAATATGGATGTAAAAAAATTAAATAATTCATAATGTGTGTTGGGTAGCTAATCTATCGCCATTTTATTATCATGTGAATTCTACGGGACCTTCTGTGTAGCAGTCATAGCACTTGCCACTCGGCCACGTCGGACTGTTATTAATATAAATGTTCCGGAAATTTTATTATATTTTTAGGAGTGACACTTTTCTCCTTATAAGGACGTTATCAAATGAACTCAAAACATGACACCATCTCAAAATGTTATGTATTCACGTGACAATAAAATGGCGATAGATTAGCTATCTAAAACATGTCATTAGAATCTACATACTCGTATACCATTTATATTCGTATTTGGCTCGATCTGTAATGATGTAAAGAGTGATTCAATAAATTTATAATCATCTTCTCAGTCGTGTTCCTCGTGATTGAGGGTCGTGTCCATCCTGTAAACTATTGACCATGGCACGACATGCGCTCCTGTCACTCGTCAGTCTCCAGGCTGCAGTCAAGAGAGTCCAGTCAAATCCCTGATTTGATCGGACCAGCAACTCGGTGGTCGTCCCTGTGGTCGCCTTCCCTCCACTTTGCCCATGATGATGAGCTTTTCAAAATTATAATAATGATTATTCCTAATGCTTATTATTCTTAATGCTAATGGTGATAGCCTTTCACATTGTGTTAATAAAGTAGTTCTGCTAAATGCTAAAAATTAATCTCCATAGATGGCATTAGTATGTGGATTATATAGAGTAATCTTAAAAAGATTAACATATGTAATCAAAATCTTCATAGATGGCATATTGAAACTGACATGTGAAGTTAGGTATAGATTTGTAACATATATACAACTTCCAAAAATTTGTCTTACATGGTCATAAAGAAAAAAGGTGGAATGGGGAATGTTTTAATTACATTAAGCGTGCGCTTAACCCAACCAATGACAGGTCATAAGTCCTGTAAACACCTTGATCAACCATATTCAATTTCCAGTTTGCATCTTCGTCTCTATTGAGATACCATTAAAATTCATGAATTAATAACCCACCGTGGGTGAAATCCAGGATTCGTATACAAGTATAAGTATACATTCACAAAAAATATATAATGATTATTATTTATTTAAAATGTTATTTCTTACTCTACACAATTATTTTTATCGCAAACGCTGTAGTGTCGATAATGTATTGAAGGCAATGGCACTAAACAACATTCCTCGTTGCATTTCGAAATAGCTTTATTGTTATTTCATTTTGCTCAGTGTTGGCTCTTCAATAACTTATAATGTATATTACATCATTGAATTATCGTTTACCACAACTATAAAGATACACTGTACAGTAATTTCAACATTGGTTCTCCAATCATCACAAGTTTCAAGGTTTTTGCCTTGCGAAAATGATAATTTTCTTGCTACTTAAATATTATAATCACATTATAAAATTCTGTCGCTATTTCACGTTAGTTCTTAGTAATTCAAATTCCGTGATTTGAATAAATTTCATATCTTGTGAGTCACTTTAGTATGTGTTTAAATACGCAGTACACACACATGTCAATGAATATCCATTATTATTTGTATAACAAGTAGGTACCTACTTAATATATATTTTTTAAACTTATAGATATAAAGACTGTCCAAGATCTGTATACCAATTGCAAAGCGAAAATTAAGGTTGACAATGAACTGTCTAGAGAGATTCCTGCAAGCAATGGTATAAGACAGGGAGATAGTTTGAGCCCCTTTCTGTTCAATCTTATTATGGACGAAATCATAGAAGAGGTAGCTGGCTTGGGACTAGGTTATAAAATGGGCAGTAAAACTGTGAAGGTCATTTGCTATGCAGATGATGCCGCATTAATAGCAGAGTCTGAAGATGACCTGCAAAGAATGCTGCACAAATTTCACACAGTATCACAAAGGCTAAATATGGCTATATCAGTCAGCAAAACAAAATGTCTCACTATATCTAGGCAACCTACAAGATGTAAGCTGACTGTTGATGATATACCTGAAGAGCAAGTAATGAGTTTCAGATATTTGGGAGTGGAGATCTGCAGCCAAAATGACCTTTATACCGAAGTACGTGAACAAGTCAGTAAAGTCTCTGCCGTGTCAGGATGCCTGAAGTATCTGAAAGATAATCAAGAAGGGAAAAAATTATGATGTACGAAGCGTATGTTAAAAGCCGACTGACATACTCGTATATGATTCCCTTCTGGGGGCCAGGAAACCAAAAGGACATCTCCAGACTCCAAAGACAACAAAATAAAATAATAAAATTAGCATATAACATTAACTATCTAGCCCCAACCATCCAAGTTTACAGACAAACAAAACAAATGGACATATCAGACCTGACCAAATTTGAGTCCTTGAAAATTGTACACAGAGTGACCATGGAAGAGACAACAGACAGCAGCTACAAATTAACTAATAAATTCAGACATACACAGACACTGGACCAGGAACTGTGACAGATATCACTTATCAAATGCACGAACTAAGACAGGACAATCAAGGATATTGGAACAATAGACTGAAACTTTACAATGAACTACCAAAAGACATAAGGAGTCTCACTACAACTCAATATAAAATATATCTGAAACATTACATAATTAATAGTAAGATTTAAAAATGTATCCATATAACCCAATTGGGTTTTTAAAAAAAAATTGTTATTAACTTCTTCTCAGTCGTATTCCTCAAGATTGTGGGTCGTTTACATCCTGTAAACTATTGACCATGGCACGCCATGCGCTCCTGTTGGCTGCAGCTAATGAGAGTCCAGTCAGATCCTTGATTTGATCGGACCAGCGGCTCGGTGGTCGTCCTTGTCGTCACCTTCCCTCCACTTTGCCCATGAAGAAGAGCTTTTCAAGGTTGTCCTGATCTCTCTGGGCTGTGTCTAAAATAGTCTAGCACTCTTTGAGAGCACATCCGCGAGAGTCCTGTCTTGATACCCAGTTGGACAATGATTGACTGAGTAGTTATTATAATTCATGCTGTACTCGATAGCGAATCGACTCAATCGGATTCTCCTCAACACTACGCTCCACAGCAGCTATAACTTCTTCTGTGCGCACTGTTTGTTGTCTTTGTGGATGCGTATTATCCACTAGAGTATACGTGGTGCGAAAACGATCCATGGTCTTCTGAATAACTTGCTCGGATGGACGATTATGTCGACCGTAAAATGGACATAGCGCACCATAAGTTTGGCGAACCGAACCATGATTTTCAAAATGAATTTGCACAATTTGCAACCGTTGTCTATTCGTGGTAAAATGGCAAAACGTACTGACTACAAATCAACTATCAACTGTCAAATTGATAGTCTGTAGAAACAATGTTGCTAGTTTAAAAACCAAACCTCTAAAAAAAACAACCTATATTTATATCGCCTCTTTGCAAGAATAACGTGACATTTCGAAAGTCAAATCCGCTGTGTTCAACATTATTTTTTACAAAAACATGGTATTTTTAAAGTGAAAAACAGAGAATTTATTAGAGAAAGAGACAGCACAACAGTGGTATATTGTGTTGTCACGTTGTCTCTTTCAGATGGGTAACTTGTTTAACTTTTAAATTTTTAAATTTTTCGAGATAACACGTTATTCTTGCAAAGAGGCGATATGTTATTTCTTTAACATCTTCTTCTTCTTCTTCTTTTTGTCCTGTCACCTCCGTGGTGCATAGGGCCTCAAGGAATCTTCTCCACCCGACTTTATCGCATGCCTGATGCTTAACATCATCCCAATTGAGGCCTGCTGCCTTAACCTAGTCCTGCAGGGTTCTTCTCCAGGTGGCTCTAGGTTTGCCTCGCTTTCTCTTTTCCCCCATAGGGGACCAGTCTAGTGCGCCCTGAGCGATGCAGGCTGGGTTCCGTCTCAGAGTGTGACCGATCCACTGCCATTTTCGCCTAGCGACTTGTTCTCTAATTGGCTCTTCGCCTGCCATGGTCCAGAGAACGGCATTTGATACTGTTATAGAGATGTATTATAATATTATATAAATGTGTGTATGTATTATGCTAAGTAACGATTTTACCGACGATTAAATTAGCTGTTGAGTATTGTGGATGTAAAATTAAATATGTTTGTGATGTGACTGTGTTATGCTATTCAACACGACATTGATCTCGTACCCGTCCACTAAATGGTACCATTGTTACAATAAAAAAAAACTGCATCGGTATCCGGTTCTAATTTCCGGAGCAAAAACCTGTGCCGCCAACTATTTACAAAACCGTTTCAGAATTCTTGTTTTCGAGAATAAAATAAGTTGTGTTACGTAAGAGGATTTTTCATTTCGATGTATAGTTTTAAAATGGCCATTGTTGGAAAATACGGTATTGAAAAAATCATTGTACAATTTAAAACATATCGGAAACAGGAAACTAATTTTATCTTAAAATTTTGGGTCAGACAATTCAATATACAGTAGAGTCTCGGTTATCCGACCTTCCGAGGCAATGCCCCTTTCCTTCACCCGACTGCACGCATTATATTCGCGCACCAGGCGACAGTCCTCAGTGCTTACGGGTAAACAAAAGACAATCACGGACTTTTTATCCAAGCTTAAGTTTAGTTTCGTAGTTCTCTGCATTGTATGTGAGTATATACCTACCGTAAAACATGTTTTATTACTTTGCCGTAAGTGCATTTTGATGTTTTAGTTCGTTACATGTACATATGTTACATGTACATATTTGAAAATTTTTCGATGAGCAAATAAAAATAACACATTTTCAATGTCGTTTTTATCATTTTCCGTGTTATCCGACCTTCTCGCTTATCCGACCTTGCCGCGGCCGGTTTAGGTCGGATAATCGAGACTACTGTATATGGTTATCTTCGACAGCGTCAGCACAGACTGTTTTATCTCCCAGCATGCAGAACCAACCTGCCTCTGGTGATGCCGGCGGGGAGAGCAATCAAACTGCTGAACATGATCGCTTCGGAAATCGACGTCTTTCATATTTGTGAAAGTACGTTCAGAAGACAAATACTCTTGACTTTGGAGAGTATCTTGTATTCCCAATGTCGAACCATCTTTCATGCGTTCCTGGTATTATATGTTTTACCTGTTCTCAGTTGATGCCTTAAACTATAATTGCTGTTTGTAATATCTTTTGAGAAAATAAACTGATTTGATTTGATTTGAAAACGTGACATATATTTACATTTTAGGTTATGAATCTACCATTTAAAAAAATTACAACGAAAATATTACATGACGTCAAATATCATTAATACGTGTGAATTTGGTAGCCATAAAAACAACAACAAAAATGACTCTAATACAAAAACAAAATCGTAGAAACGTGATTAATCATGGTGCTATTCTCGAGACATAATAAACATTCAATTTTAAAATACTAACTAACTAACTAACCATTACGTCGTCTTCTCGAAGGGGTAGGCAGAAAGATTGGACTGCCACGCTTTTCTTTCCTGACATATTTCTCTCACTTCCTCAACATTTATACATCGTGTCATGCACGCGCGTCGATTTCTGTCTCCTCACGTGGCCGACATTCAAATTATATCGTGCCACGTTTTCCTCGGTCTTCCTCTATTTCTAGTTCCATTTACATCATTATCATATACTTTTTTACCATTCTTTCTTCATTCATTCATTCCATGTGTCCATACCATCTTAATGATCCTTTCATTATTTTGTTCATCACACCATCATTCGCACCGCATTCACTTCTTATATTTTCATTCGACACTCCATCATACACAGAGTATTATTATAATTTACTTTTTTGGTTATTAGATTTTTTCAAATAATCTTTTATGTGTTGTGTCTTCTTTCAAACTTGTAATAATCACAATAAACCAATTTCTTTCAATTATAAATGCAAGTTATTAAGCCGGTAATTGTCTGAAAGATAATGACTCTTGATCGTATAAAACAATAATCGCTTAAATATAATTAAATCGTAAAACTTTTGACTTGGTGTGATTGATGATGGCAATAATCTTAAATATAATTGCACTTTTATATTATGATGTTTGCTCTTTTAAAATGCGATACAGAGAAATCGTGAAATCACAATTAAATTGCAAAAAAATATCTGTAGTCGATATGACTTCGATGTACCATATTGATTCGAAAATATTGTTATTATTTTTGTACTATATACTAAATTTCATGTTTTAATTTTATTTAATTTATTGTAATTATCAAAATGACTATTTTCGGTTAAGTAATGAGGTTGGACTTGTTGCAAACAGTGAACGAATATATGGACACCCAGAGTCTTGATGTGGAGACCACGGGAAAGAAAAAAAGGCTTCAGTGGACCCCAAAAAGATGGACTGACGCCATAATTCCAGTCTGGGGAAGAAGATGGATAGGAGTCGCGCAGGATAGAAGAAAATTTTAAATATTTAAAGAGGCGTTCACCCAGCAATGGAGAGGGAGATAGTGAAAAGAAGATGAGGTTAGATTAAAATAATTATATTCACAAAATGCTGCTGCTGTACGGATGTGAGAATTGGAAATCTACCGCGGACGTTATTGGAAAACTCCAGGTGTTTATAAATAGGTGCCTTCGCTCAATATTCAACATCTCTGGACCATGGCAGGCGAAAAGCCAATTAGAGAACAAGAAAGATGGAGAGATAGCTTCTTCCCAAGAGAGGCCATCCTGACAACTGGAACAGACCCCTTGGTCTAAAAGGAGAAGACGAAAAACAGATTTACTTCTTACCTATCGAATGTACAGAACTCGGATGGTTACATAATCGGAATTATGAATGTGAATTTGCATTCAGTGTTGGAGGATTTTGTGAGATTTTCTCATTTATGCCATGGCTTCCAATTGTTAATTTATTTGAAGGTTTAAACACGCACACACGTTTTTAAAATAACTATTGTAATTCTGACTGGCAACATATGAAGCATGTTTTATTTATTTGTTTGATTAGATTCGCTACATTCAATAAGGCTGTCATCTGTCGAAACAATATTACATTCATCCATATATTTGCACGTACATATTTTATGTACAATACATTGCAATATATATTTTACTGGCAGATAGAATACATACTCGATCATGCTTAGACGTCAAATCCGGGGGATTTTCCATACAACTTTATTGGGGTATTCAAGTATGGTAATAACTCTTCACACAAAAAACAAAGCCGAGTAAATAATGCCAACCTAATAATAAAAATAGTACAACACAAGCAGATTATAAAATAAAAACAGAGTTCAGGCACTTATTTCTCTTCAAATATTTACATTTCATTTACATTTGAATTGGACATTATGACGGATGGATCATAATTGAATGAATCGACAAAAAATAACATATGAGCTAGTTTGACGATTCGAAAGCAGAATACTCTCTAATAGAGTGTTTGTCTCTTTATAAGCATGAAATATTATATGTATGTATATAAGAAGGGCGGAATGGGGAATGTTGTATTACATAAAGCGATCGCTTAACCCAACCAATGACAGGCCATAAGTCCTGTAAACGCCTCGACCACCATATTCTGTTTGCAAAAAACAATTTACATCTTCGTTTTCTATTGAGATACAATTAATCCTTAAATGATTAACCCGCAATGGGTAAAATCCAGTATTTATCTACAAGTATTGGTAACATTAAAAAAATGTTGGGACTTTGTTTATTTTCAAAATTAAATTTTATTTTCCCATGAGCAGCCTCCGCTCCGTTGCTCCGCTGTTAGTTATAATACTTCATAATCTAGAAATGCATACGTGCTTAGCCACACAAAACATGAATCAGATATCATCTTCCTTATCTTTATTGTAATCACACAACTTTCTAAGACACGTATAGAACAATGTAAACTCATGTAATACACAGTTTATGTATTTACTCGTAAGTACAAATGTTTTTTGTATTTTACCATTACGCGGTAAAACTTGAACGAATATATTTCTGGGTAACGTTAAAATGTAATAATTAGTATACAAAGTATCAGGGGTATTGCAATTGTTTATAAAAAATATCATCATTATCATCATCAGTCATTTGTATAATCTTAGGAAATTGAAAAACTTTGTTTAATCCACTATTTAATAAAAAATATTTAAAAAACGTGACATGTTTCGGAGGATACCTCCATCTTCAGGTGTAAACATATAATAAAAACTAAACAAAGAAGACTAATGAAAAACGCATTTAAAATTCGATACAATAATTAAAATTTTAAGAAATTTGTGCTATTTGTTATAAGTAGGTACTTACAATTATTTTTTAACAGTAAGAGCTAATAAATAATATTAAATAATAATAATACATGATGATAATATAAAAAATATAGAAAAAAAACATACATTTGAAAAGACATAATTGATATAGAAATTAATAAATGATTAATTTGCATTTCATTGGGAATGGGAGCTTGGGAGATTAAATGTTGACAAAGAATTTAAGGAGAAAGGAGTAAAAGGAGGAATCTGATTATTAATTATGTTTTCAAAGTTAATTAAACAAAGTTTTTCAATTTCCTAGGTTTATATAATACTATGGAATTCCACAGTGTTAATGCCTTAGCGTTCAATCAGTCATTTGTCGTCCAGTGTTGGACATAGGCCTCCATTCTCGTCTTCCACAACTCTCTATCCCTCGCCACTGTGTGCCATTGACTTAATGCCACTTGTTTGATGTCATCAGACCATCTTGCTTGTGGTCTGTACGTATTCCTGTGACCGGTTATCAGGGTGCGCCTGGTCTACCGATCATCCGTTGTTCTCGCTATATGGCTAGCCTGATTCCACTTCAACGAAGCTATTTTGCACGCACGAACATTATCGGCAACTTTGGTCCCATCTCTGTTCCATTCATTTCGTTTCCTATCTCGCAGACTGATGTTCAACATTCTCCTCTCCATTACTCGCTGGGTCACTCGGAGATTCCCAATCCATGCAAGGCCCTGCCTACATTCGATCTCCGCTTCTTCATTATCATCGCCAAGTTTGACCATATGCATCAACTCTCTCAATAATCCTTCTCTCTACTTTATTTAACTTAAAGTAAAATGAGGAACTTAATGAAATAGTTATTTCCATAAAATATCAATAGTGCATTTAGAATGTGATTATCATTTGTTTAATTATTATTTTTATATTATGTATAGGTATATATTTTTTCATTTTACGCAGTCTAAACCGCATCACCTTATCGCATAACCACATCGTGATGAAAACATTTGATTGTTGGTTCCTTTACGTACATTATATTTTTTCTTATTCAAAATTTAGTATGAATCAAAAATAAATAAATAAAAACGTATAGGTAGAATTTAAGTCTGCAATATTAGTAAAAAAAATTAATTAAAATACTATTTTTTTCCAAATTTGAGGCTACTGAAGTGGAAAAACAATGAAAAACTACTAATAACAAACAGTTTTTATCGTTTTCTAGATGATGAATGTATAAAACTTTTGAAACTTTTCGAGATAAATAATCTCAAAAGTGGAACACAAACAGTGTTTTCATTCAACATTGATAGGTAGCCATTACTTGGTGGTTTGAAATTATTATTATTATTATTATTATTATTGTTGTTGTTGTTATTGTTGTTATTATTATTATTTTTATTTTTATTTATTATTGTTATTATTGTTATTATTATTATTATTATTATTATTATTATTATTATTATTATTATTATTATTATTATTATTATTATTATTATTATTATTATTATTATTATTATTGTTGAATCGTTCTTTACATCATGACAGCATGAGCCAAATCGATGTAAAGGCTAAATTATAGCTATCATAGTGATTCTCGTGACACGTGATAGCCAATCTATCGCTTTTTATTGTCACGTGAATTCTACACCAGACTATAGACAGTGTGACAATCACACTGCTCTCGCCGGGAATCGAACCCGGAACCTTTGGGATGGCAGTCAATGCACTTACCACTTGGCCACGAAGGTCGTCAATTAGTAGTGGCGCCAACCCATTTCATTCTGCAGCGAGTTATACACATTTTGTGTATAGCCCTGACGAAGCACGCTACAGAATGAAACCGGTTAGCGCTATTAACTTAATAAAGTGGTTTATACTGAGTTGACAGTGTTTAATTTTTAAATTAGTGTTTTAATTCATAAAAAATCGTCATTGTGAAATTTCACAGTTTATCAAAAATTAAAAAAAAAATCTTTTGGCTAATTTTATATTTTATATGAAAGTAAATACATTCCTGTCAATAAGCTACATTGTTTTTTTGTGTTAGTTACACGTGATTGTTCGTACGTGATATATACTTGTAAAATTAAATATTACGTTCTCAAAACGTGCGTTATTTAAGCAAAATAGATAAAAAATATTTACTGCATACAATATGTAGGTTTACTGCTAAAATAATGCAAACGATTTTTACTAAATAAATGGCTTAGTGTGCAAGCTAATAGCATAGTGTATATAAACAAACATTTTGAATACAAGGTGGTGCAAAATAATATTCATGATTTGAAATCGTTATAACTTATTATTTCAGATTGCAGTATAATTATTTAATAACTATTTAAAAGGTTTTTTACTACCCGCCATTATTATTTTTGTTGTCTTAGACACGGTGGCATTTAGATCTGGTCTATCATTGAAATCTCAAATCAATAAAACAGTCAGCAATAGCTTCATTGCTTTTTAAGATAACTTCTTCTTCTTGTACTATATCAGGTTTCCCAGACGTTGGAAATCATTTCTATAAAGGTTTCTTTGTCTTACGCCGCCTGGAATATAAACTCCTCCACGCTCCCTATTCCAGTCAAATCTTTGATGTTGCACGATCAAGACGCTTGCCTTTGGCCAGGACCACGTCTTCACCCAATTATCCACATTAACATAACCTTAAATAACTTAAATACCTTGGCAGCATTATCACTAAGCGCTTGACCCGGACATTGACCCGGACATTTAATAAAATGAGAACATTATTTTGCAACGATAATCTTAACTTGAAACTCCGACAAAGAATGATTAAATGCTCTATATGGTCTGTTCTACTTTACGGCTGCGAAACCTGGACTTTGAAAGTGAAAGAAAGAAAAGATTAAATATATCCACGATTCACAAAGCATTCTTCTGTGTAGCCACATATCGAAACCCTCCAGCCAGTCCATAGTATGCACTTTCAGTGTCCAGGTTTCCGAATTATACAACAGAATAAGCCAAATTTAACACTTCAACATCCTTTGTCTTAGTTTCAAATTTAGATCATCGCAAATCATTGTCCTCTTTTTGTTAAAAGTACAACTAAGATCTAAGATCTATTAAAAAAAAATACTTCCTTCGTTGCGTCATGACAAGATTACTGTAATAGAGTCTATGGAAGCATCCCAAAACGTCTAATGAATTTACAGTAAAACCTCGATATAACGGACCTCTATTTAACGAACTTTGGATATAACGGACAAAAAATCCGGTCAAATGTAAAAAAAATATAAAACTCATTTTCGTAATTTTATAGAGTTGATTATAAAAAAAACAGCAAATTTCAAAAATGCAAACAAAACTTGATTTATTTTTCAAAGCAGGATTACCGAAAGCAAGGGCGTCGATATCAAACAGCGACGTCATTTCACGACGAGTGTCCGAAGACAATAAATAGAATTTTGTATTGTTCATTTATATCTAAATACAGGGTACATATTTTCAATAAAAAGTTTTTCGGTTTGTTTTAAACATTTTTTATATAATGGACTATCGGCTATAACGGACACCCCCTCCCCCAATTAGTCCGTTATATCGAGGTTTTACTGTACTCAAATCTGTATTCAATTCTGCAGCAAGGCATGCGGAAAAGTTGGGATAGTTATTACGCAACACCTTAACCGTCGCGTTGCCATGTGGTCAATTGAGTTTCCACTGCCAATTTAAAGTTGATTTTCTTAAAACCTATGGACCCTAATATTATAAAAAAAATTGTAATCCTCCATTGAAGTGTTCTCAATATTTCGTAATAAAAAAAAAGCAAAAAATTACTTCCTTCATCCCAAAAAAAATATTTTCTAAGACTGCCCTCACCTTCATTCGTGTTAAGGTAGAATTTGTTTTGCTAATATTTACAACTTTATCAAAAGTGACAAATACTTACTCGCTGTTTTGAACGTATTATAAATTATATGTTTGACCTTTTCATAGGTACGTAATAATACCGACTGTGGACGGAAACGCAGCACGCAACTTAATAATATCAGAACTGTGGAAAATATTAACACTTTACCAAAAGGGACAAATATTAATACGTACTCGTTGTCTTGAACGTACTATACATTTTGCCTAGGTGCCTTTATCACACGTAAAATCTCGTAAAGTCTCGCCCCGCCGGCCGCGGCGCGGCGCCACGGAGCGAGACAAGTTTATACTTGGTGCCAGTTGCTCGTATGCTGTGACGCATTCCATATCAGAAATCGCATGGTTCCAGAAAAAAATTAATAATGATATGTTTTTCAGATAATCCATGTATGTTATAGATATCGATCTATTCCTAATGAAATTCCCTACAAGATGACATAAATTAAATTTTGATTCATCGAGTCATATGCTTGATATTTAGATAAAGTTAGCGGTAAACTGAATTGACCACATGGGAGCGAGCGTTTTGTTTTGAACACGGTACGTTAAGGGTTAATTGGTTAAGGTGTTAATGAATACAATACAAGCTCTATTTGACTATATTTTGGTTATATATCAGAATTTCACAGCACCGAGAGCATACGATGCGGGACAGTCTATATTTCGGTCAACAAAGTCCTCTGCGATAGGCATACTGTCTATGCCAAAACGAGAATATTCAATTCAAACCATAAGATCATTTTGCGCCACTCTGTAAAAACAAAATATCGCAGTACAGTTTATTGTATTGACTAAATAAGCGTTCTTACCCAGTTATCATGATATAATCATTACTATTATACAAAAGTATATATAAATTATGTGTATGTTAAGCATTAATGTCCTTAACTAATTACCTGGCAACACTCTCCGCTCGCTTTCCGTGTTTTTACAAAGGAAATCCGCGAGTCGTGAATGTCAAATCATCGCCGTTTTAGGAAGCCGTGAATTCTCAATTGAGTGCCTTGATAGCAAATATAGACAAGGTCAATATAATAGGTAAAAAAAACTAACTAATTAACTAACCATCACGCCGTTTCTCCAGAGCGGTAGGCGGAGGGGATGGATCACCACACTCTTCTATATTGACATAAATCTCGCACCTCTTATACGTCCGCAACGTGACACGCACGCTCGTCGATTATTCCGACATTGACCATGGCCGTCCTTCAGTACTTGACTACTTTGTTCATGTGCATGTGCATCAGGGATCGACATTTTTCATATTGATGAAATAATGTTCAAAAGGAAAATAATCATCCCGCCTATGGTGATGCTGGTGGGGAGAGCAATCAAACTGCTGAACATGATCGCTTCGGAGATCGACATTTTTCATATTGATGAAACATTGAAAAGGAAAATATTCGAAACTTTTTAATGTATTCAGCACATACTCCCAATTTATCTCCCAATATCGTTGATAGTGCAGAAGCATCCTGCCTATGGTGATGCTGGTGGGGAGAGTAATCAAACTGCTGAAAGAAGAAACTGCTGAGATCGAAATTTTTCATGTTGATGAAACATTGAAAATGAAAATACTCGCAACATTTAAATGTATTCAGTATAGACTGTTTTATCTCCTAATATCATTGATAGTGCAGAAGCATCCTGTCTATAGTAATGCCGGTGGGAAGAGCAATTGAACTGCTGAACGTGTTCGCTTCATATTGATTAAACATTCAAAAGGAAAATACTCAAAATCACATCGATGCATTCTTTCAAATTGGCGACTTAAATGTGTTTATATTGTATTTGTAGAGTATATTTAAAAAAATGTATTGAATTTAACAATAAATTGGATGATTCATGAAGCGCATTTTTGAACTATTGAATATCTTCAAATTGTATTATATCATTGATCATATACTATATTGACTTTGTTTGTCACTATATTGACTCGTAATAACATTATGATGCGGCCCGACACGACAGACAGGTGTGCATGCTCATCGTCACGTCAGAATGCTCCACGACACGACACGTCACAATATTATATTTCTGCGTTTCGTCACAAAAAGATTTCGTTACAATGAATTTCGTGTTGCAGTGCCGGATTAAGCCAGAGCGTTGTTACTAAGAAGTCCTGGGTTTTGTATGATCAAGTCAAATCTTAATGATCCTTTCATTACTTTCATTCGCACCGCATTCACTTCTTATATTTTAATTCGACACTATTATCATACACAGTTTTTCCATACATTCTACTAAGAGATCTCATTTCTACTTCATTTATTCTATTATACTTTATTTTGTCAGTTCCATGCTTTACTTCCATACGTGAGAGACTATAAGTGCGGGGCCCGTACCACTCGCTACTTCTGCTATATAGCTAATCCGGCACTGTGCATGATTGGAGATAAAACGGTATAGTGTGCAGCATTCCTTGTAACTAAAAACAATGCTAATGAATAATGATATTGTTTGTAATAATTACACGTATTAATAATGGCAGCCACTCGGTATTGTTATACAGTGTTCCTATTCGGCACGAGGTGGACTAAGCCGCTGATTACTCATCAGGTAATAGCGATGTCATTAAATAATTACCCCATACTTGCTATCCCCGTGTATAATTACCATCATAATGCAGCGGTTTCCAACCTGGGACGGACGTGTGTTGTGGGCGTTTGAGGCTTTTAGGGGGGCAGTAGAAGACCCAGAGAAAATAAGTGAGGGTTGAAATGGCACAGTGAGGACATGGGCAGATAAAAAATATTGTCTAAAAAGACAACAACAAAATAACACGCTTATCACGTACTCATAAAGCAAATTAAACTTTAATATTGGTTATTGTATTGTAATAATTTTTATCGCGTGTGCAAAAATCCTACCTATTTCAGAAAATAATAATGAAATACTTTGAAATTACTGTTTTTATGGGTAAATTAATTACTTAATTACTGATAAATTAAAAAGTGGACCCCCATTTTCATTTCATAGACATCCAATTTTTTTTTCGCTGACATGGACCCCATAGACTACTTTGGGAATCACTGATTTAAATGATTAAAAATAATTTAATATAAAAATAAATATACATGAACGAATATACATTATAGCATAACCTTGTTATTATTCTGTTAATTGTAATTTACAGTTTTTTTTATGTTATAAAGTTTTCATTTTTTAATTATTATAACTAACTAACCACCACGCCGTTTCCTCGGAGGGGTAGGCAGAGAGGATGGATCGTCACATTGTTTTATCCTAACATAGTTCTCGCGCCTCTTCCGAATTCACACATCGTGACATGCACGCTCGTCGATAGTTCCAACTTCGAACATGGCCGCCTTTCAGTAATTAATTGATTTTGATCATGCAATGTCTTCCTTGGCCTTCCTCGATTTCTTTTCCCATTCACACTTTTTAACCATTCTTCCCTCATCCATTCGTTCCATATGTCTAAACCATCTTAGTGACCCTTTCATCATTTTATTTATCACGCATTCATCCGCCGTACATTCCTTTCCTACTTCATCATTAGATATTATATTGTACATTGTTTTTCCGCACATTCTTCTTAGTGACCTCATTTCTACGGCATTTATCCTACTTTCATCCTTTTTCTGCCAACTCCAAGCTTCACTTCCATACATAAGGGTCGGGACTAGAACTCCATTGTGCACTGCCATCTTAGCTTCAGTCGATATATTTCTATTTTGCATTATATTATTATAACTACATTATAACGGCCGTTCACAATGGAGTTCTGGTCCCAACCCTTATGTATGGAAGCGAAGCATGGAACTGGCAGAAGAAGGATGAAAGCAGAATAAATGCGGTAGAGATGAGGTCCCTAAGACGTATGTGTGGTAGAACGATATACGACAGAATCTCAAATTCTGATATAAGAAAGGAATGTTAAGCGGAAGAAGGCATTATGAACAAAATTATGAAAGGATCATATGGAACGCATGGATGGAGAAAGAATGGCTAAGAAAGTATACGTTAATGATGTAAATGGGGTACGAAGTCGAGGCAGACCGAGGAAAACATGGCATGACCAAATTAATAAAATTTTAAAGGTCATGTTAGAAGTCGGAGGAATCGACGTGCGTGTATGACTCGTTGTATGAATGTGGAGGAATCTAGAGAGGTTTGCCAGGAGAGAGTAGTGTGGCGGTCCATTCTCTCTGCCTACCCCTGCGGGGAAACGGCGTAATGGTTTGTTTGTTTGTTTGGTTGTTATATTATTATAAAAAAAATAGGGACGCGCGGAAAACAAATTGTTTGGATAGGCGTAGTAGCATAAACGTTGGAAACCGCTGGCATAATGATAAAAAAAAATAACGATTCCGCATTAATGTGCATGGTAGTACCTTAAATATAAATCATTTAGTGTCATCACTAACACCAAACCAATGTTTATACGCTTATTGAACTCCAGTAGTGTGTGAAATTCTAACAGAAGTGATCTAGTTTGATTAATGGTAATAAATTTTATATCGTTTATGAAAAAAATGTTGTTGGAATGTTTGCGAAATGTTGTAGTACTTTTACTTTCATTGGATATGTTTATGTGACGGGTCGTTGACTCCTAAAAGTTTACAACACAATATTAATAGATTTTTCTGTACAAACATTACATTTATTTATTTATAAAGGGCAACTTACAACGATATCAATAACATACCATATATTAGAAGGAAAAAAGACACATAGAAAAAATAAAGTAAGGGACTTGGACTTGGATTCTCTGGCTTACAGAGGGCTCATGTGGCTATTCCTCTTACGTCTGATGGGAACATTGTTGGAGGGTGATTTGGTGGGTTGTTGGTGTATGCGGGGGCATGATTTGTATGGCCCGGAGTGTTCCTCTGAAAGAGAATCGATTTTGGGCGCTTGTGGCGGCTGGAGGTGTTTGGGTCGTAATGCCAATTACATGCTACCACAAATATAAAATAATAGTTAACAGACGACAGTGTGAAATGAGATTGAAGTTAAACTAAGATGAAATGAGGCTTAACAAAATATTTAAGAGTTTAAAATAATAATAAAAAAGTAATATATTATAATATCATGTAACATTATAGATAATTTTTTTGTTGTCTCCAATGTCTCCAAAATGCTTATTGTAGTTGTCACAAATTCGATACATTACCGCGCTCTGAGCGTAGTTAGTGCGACAAACGGGAAGATGAAAAACTTGGCTGCGTGCGAGATATAGGGGGTATTGAGTGTCAATTTGCAGAGAAGCTCAGAGTTGTCAATTTTAAAGTGAATAATTTTATGAACCAATATCATATCATTAAGAGTACGTCTATTTTCAAGATTATCCAAGGAGTGAACAATTAGGGCAGATTTGTAATCCGAGGACGACTTGCAGATTTTAAAATGAATATTTATTCTAAACAAAGATTATCGTAATGAAGATTTTTTTTAACCTGGGAGTGCCTTTCCTTGTAATATCTAAATAAAAATATAAAAAAATTACTAAATTAATGACTGCCCACAAAATAAATAGATTAAAAGTAAAAAAATATTGCATACTAACCTAGATATTTTTTTAAGTATCATATATGAAAAGCAATGCTATCGAGCTATGAATAATGTATAGAAGATCGTGTCTACTATATAATTTAAACTGATTCGTGTATTTAAGTATATACATATACAATATAGAAAAAAAAATTGCTGGTGATTGGATGCGAAGGCCACATATAGGAATATGTGGAAATTTATGGGTGAGGCCTATCTTCAGCAGCGAACAATCTGTTTTTTTTTAAGTTTTATTATATTTTATTTGTCTAACCTGTTTCGCCTTGCTTAATAATGTCTTAGAAAGCAAACATGTCATTCACATAAAATATAATAAAACATCAAGAAAACAGATGTTTTTGTTTTTACTTCACCATCAATATAATTTTCTTAGATAATCTTTTGTTTGAGTTAGTCACAGTCTTAATGATTAAAAAAATACTGCCATTTGTAGTTATTACAATCTTCTGCCATTATTTTTAGAATCGCTCTTTACATCATGACAGCATGAGCCAAATCAATGTAAAGGGTACTTATAGCTATCATAGTGATTCTCGTGACATGTGATAGATAGACCAATCTATCTCCATTTTATTGTCACGTGAATTCTACACCAGACCAAAGACAGTGTGACAATCACACTGCCCTCGCCGGGAATCGAACCCGGAACCTTCGAGGTGGCAGTCAATGCACTTACCACTCGGCCACGAATGTCGTCGTTCCAACAAATGGCTTTCTTATTAGTTCTTTCTTGAACAATGATGTAAAACTATATTAACTGTATGAAGTGCTGGTTCGTAGTAACTTAGAGTACTGCTCTATCATTTGGGACCCCAGAGAAAGAACAGTCATCTTGGAACTAGAAAGGATCCAGAAACGATTTTTAAGATACTATACCTCAGGGAGTATAACTATTATCCTTTTTTATACCCCTCACTATTTATCTCAGGAATGCTGGATTTCAACACTCTTGAGACTCGTCGAATGATCTTTCTGGGTAAACATTTTTTAAACTCTTATCCGGAAGTATTTACAAATCAGGAATACTGAGAAAACTAAATATATACGTTCCCCATAGTTATAGCAGCGCAAGGGGGCATATATTGTTTTATGCCCCAAATTGCCGCACAGAGGCCCTTCGAAGTTCTCCTGTATCTCCTGTATTCATCTTTTAAATGAGTTTGCAAAAGAGATAGACCTCTTTGGATGCAATTATGGCGAATTCGTGAATACCCCCACGATAAAGGCAGCAAGGAAATAACTGGCATATTCCTATTTATAAGGTTATATGTATATTTCCTTTGATATTATTTTTTCACCCTTTACATCGATTTGGCTCGCGCTGTAAATGATGTAAAGAGTTTTTACAACAAAATAATAATAATAATAATTAAACCATTAATACGAATGAAAGCGCCTGTTTTCTAGAAATTAAATTATATTTTATGTGAATGAAATGTTTCGCATGTCTTAGGCATTATCAAATATCTGAAAATGCCTTAGAAACATATCATTTACATAAAATATAATAAAACTTCTAAAATGGAGACGTTTTCGTTCGTATTTATTAAGTATTTTTCTATTGTACTTAGTTCATAAGGGTTCCTTAGGGTCAATGTTCACCAATGATCGTTTTTCATGAAATATCTGTTAAATTATGGAGTATGTATTATATCTGAATACGATGAATACTTGATTCGAAGATATTTAACATTTTACGTGCGATAATCATCCATAAACAAGTATGCGAAAAAACGTGATTAAGAAACTGGTTTTTGTTTTGTTTTTCTTTTATAATTTTCAATAAAAATTCTCACCATCATCCCACTGACTGGCCGTGTTCCCCATGACATATCCACTGCTTGATGATACTCCATCCTTTGGCAGGATGTTATCCATATTAAAATAATTTACTATTCACAAACTACACACTTCAAGACCTCCTCCAACCGACACGACATTGGCGAACCGAGCACAAGGAAGTTGGTAAAACACTCGTGTAATTTAAACGCTGGGCGCGCTGAGTGATCGTTTATTTATTGCGAGGGATTTTACCACAAGAATTTGAATAACAATTGAACACAAGAACTGTGCTGTGATGTGACCAGCGCAACCGCAGTCGATCGACTGTTGCAGTGACAACGCGATTCGAGCAACTTTCCAGCTGTTATTCGGTAAACATCGGTATTATTGACAGCGTAATCGACCAATGTAATTATTTTCGTGCTACGTTTGCTTGGTACAAATGCGACAGTTTAGATCACTATTTTTATTAAGCACTGCTCATAACAAATGACTATGTAAAACCACAGTTTTTCTGCACAGAGAGAATGGCTCAAAGGCCTCACTCGTGTGTCGCGTTCAGAGGTAACCGGTAGAATGGTTCGAGCGGGTGTTGGAGCAGATGACTGGTGTATTAGAGGAGAAAGCAGGTAAGGTCAGGTGGTAGAGTACCTCCTTCCATCAACGCCGTTACTAGGAAGTGTTCTATAGTCATCTTACTCGGAGCTCATAATTCTGAACCGCTGGGAAACGCGCGATTCTTTTTGACTCAATAGATATTCGGCAAATTGACAGAAAACACAACCATTAACATAATAATAGAATATTTTTTTACTGTTATTAGTGATTTATCTTTTTCAATAATTCATTATTAACCTACTTCGAAATAATTAGTATTCACAACTCGTCCATTCGCTCGTTGAAACCATGAGAATTCATTATTATTTCTGTGTAAGATAAAATATTTATTAAATAGTCCATTGTTTTATACTTCAACATTCTAAGCTATTCTCCGTGACAGCTGTTTCGCCAAAAATATATAATTTGTGATACATAAAAAAAGTTTTAAAATTTAACAGTTTAAAATATTTATTGTTTCTTTAACAGTTATGCAAAATTCCACTATAAATATGTTATATTGATAAAAAAAGTATTCATTGCAAAAAAAGTATTCATCTCATCTTTAAATGTTATATGACATTTGATAATGCCCTAACAAAACGAAACATATCACTCTCATAAAATATAATACAACTTGTATATATACGTAAGATCATATAAATTTCGTATAAAGCACTTAATTTATGGTGTGACATTATTAAATAGAATAATAATACACTTTTAATATTTGTATCTAAACCACTTTATTTGCTAACACCAACCGGTTTCGATCCCGCTGGAGCTTCGTCAAGGTGAGAGAATAAAATGTTTATTCTCTCACCCTGACGAAGCTCCGGCGGGAGCGAAACCGGTTGGTCTTAACAAAAAATAACGTGGTTTAGATACAAATATTAAAAGTGCATTATTTTTTTAATAATGTCACCCCACAAATTAAGTGCTTCATACGAAAATTTAAAGATGACGAGTGCGGCCATTAAAGCAAAACTCTATAAAAACTTTTAAGATGACATAGTTTGCTATTGTATAAATTCATTTAAATAAATACTTGATTAAATGTTAGTAATTTTAATTGTTTTATAAATATATTTGGTTGTATAAAGCACACACAAAGTGGTAAGAGAATTTAAATTTATATCTTCTTCTTCTTCTTCAAGTGCCCTGTCGGGTCCCCCCAACGTTGGCGATCACCACGGCGAAACTGTCCATGTCCTGCGCCGTTCGGAACAGCTCCTCTACACTTCGGATGCCGGTCCACTCCCTCACGTTTCGCAGCCAGGACATTTGTCTCCTTCCGGGCCCTCGGCGTCCCTCAATTCTCCCCTCCAATATCAGTTGGAGAAGGTGGTACTTTTCCCCACGCAGTATATGACCCAGATGTGAGATCTTTTGAACCTTGATAGTTGATAACAATTCCCTGTCAACTCTAGCAGCTCGCCTTAGGACTTCGGTATTGGTAACCATGTCTGTCCAGGGAACTCTGAGCATTCGGCGATGGAGCCACATTTCAAATGCTTATTTGCTCAAATTTATATAGTTTATTTTACATTATACATGTAATGTTTTAAAATTTTATTTTTGCATACCATATCCAAGGCAATAAATGTAATTGTACAGATAATTTTAAATTAATTAGCTACCAGGAAGATTGAATAAAGTACAAATAAAATAATTATATGATTGGGTCAACTAACATAGCCAATGTCAATGTCGTATCGAATCATTTCGCAATTTGATATTTCCCGTTCATGGTTGAGTATCGTCTCAAAATTTTGAATCTAGTTAGATCCGGTACAGACTGAAATATTTTTGCATATTTTTTTCTCATTTAATTTTTTATTGCGTCGTTTCCTCGTATTATAATTTATCTATTTACTTTTACGCCGTTCAGGAATACATCTGGTAAAAAAAACTAATTATAATGTTAACAAAATGAAACCCTGTTAAAAGGAATTTTTATTTATTAATGTTAATTTATTATTAATAGTATTCACAAATGTTGTGTTTTGGATACAATTTTTCGAATTACAATAAACAAATTTTATTGAAATCGCATAGTGTTAGTCCTTCGTGAATAATATAAAATAATTAATACGAATGAAGTCGTATGTTTCATAGAAGTTTATATAATGGTTATGACATGTTTCGTTTAATTAATACATTATCAAATGTTTTTGATGTATTTGATAAAGCCATAGTAAGACGAAACATGTCATTTCCATAACATACGAGTAGGTATATTTAGAAAACAGAACTTCTAGAAAACAGATGTTTACATTCCTTTTAATAGTTTTATATTTTGACGACACTCCGTAGGTTCCGGGTTCGATTCCCGGCGATGGCAATGTGATTGTCACACCGCCTTTGGCCTGGTGCAGAATCCACGTGACAATAAAATGGCGATAGATTAGCTACCTATCACATGTCACAAGAATATAGCTATACCCTTTACATCGATTTGGCTCGCGCTGTAATGATGCAAAGAGCGATTCAACAAAATAATAATAATAATAATTGTTCAATCATATAAGATTATTAAAGCACATAATTTATTCCGTGAACAGCACATCAATCTTTTTCGTATTCGTGTCAATGCGACGTTAGTTTTTATATACATAATGTGTCGTTGGGAATGTCACTAGAGAGGCCATTTATATAACTTGTCATTATGGTGAAAAGGTTAGTAAAATTTATATCGTTTCCAGGGCAACTGGTCACATGTGAAGGAAGCTTGGTGTTAAGAGCTACGCTGCAAGCTAGATTATATTACATTCTAGCGATTCGGTAGGTGACTGGCTTGCTGTCTGTTGATGAAATGACAGAGACTGATTTAGCAGCGGTATCAAATTAGTGTATTTAAAAATATCACGCTATTGATTAAGCTTTTAAATTAACTTTTTTTGTGAATTAATCAACTGAAGTAAATGGCATCATAAAGTTAATGGTAAAAAAAATATAAATTTATTTTCAAAACGAATTTTTATTTATTTTACATTGAGTAAAATTTGTGAACGTTTGAACTTTATTTATTTATTTGATTCTGCACATGTAATTTGTGCCCTTTACTTTAATTAATTCATATAAAAGCTTAATCATATTTTGTTCATGTGCTAAGGGGAGAAAAATACCACCTCCTTCGGCTGATATTAATGGGTAAAATAGAGGGACGTCGGGGAGTTGATAGAAGTCAGTTGTCCTAGCTGCGAAATATAAGAGAATGGACAGTAATGAGCAGAGTTCAGAACCTATTTCAAATGGCGCAGAACAGAGAAGCCTTCGCTGTAGTTATCGCCAACGTTGGGGAGACCTGACACGGTACCGGAAGAAGAAGAAGTATATATCCATTGTATATTTTACCTGTACTCAATAGATGCCTTAACTATTAATATTGTTTGTAATGTTTGTTGAGAAGATAAACTGATTTGATTTGATGTGCAAAATTATATATTCTTCTTCTTCCTTGTTGTAGATATATGTTGTCTGTTCTCCAGAGTGTTGCTCCTCCTGTGAGGTAGACTCTCAGCTGTCCTTCCATATTTTTGGAAATCTTCCACGAGGACGAGTCCCATGATGCTGATTATGTAGTGCAATATAGAGGAGTCTGGTGGTGTCCATTCTTTGAACATGACCGTACCTACCAGTCCATTTTTCACTGTCTGCTCCATTATATAATATCCTCAATCTCACATATCTCTCTTATTCTGGTGTTCCTCACGCGATCTCTCAGTGTCTTGCCTGCTATTATTATTTTTTTTATTTTATATACTCTTATGGAATCTTGTAGCGTGCATTCCAAAAGATGTCTTGAATATTTACTTATAGAAGGCTGATAGTATCTACTCTTAGATAGTCGGATTGACAGCAAGACAATTAATAAATCAAGCCTGCAGAAATGCTAACAATATATGCAAGCGGTTGAGAGATCTGAAGTAACGAGATGTTCCCGGGAACAGGAGCAGTGAATTCCTGACCGTAAACATGAAAAACACGTTTCAAGTTCTCTCCGACTGCTATAATAATTTTGCATTATACACTTACCATACATACACCTCTCTCTCTCTATCTCTCTCTCTCACACATACGCACTTACACACACACACACACACACACACACACACACACACACACACACACACACACACACACACACTGTAAATATATGTTTATTGTTATTCCATTAAAATGAGTATAAAAATAAAATTAAATTAAAAGAACAATTTTAAGTTGTATTAAATTCGTAAAACAATACAATATTATAATCGTAATGTTTTATTCACAACTTTTTATTGAAATATGTGAAATTTCTTCTTCTCTTCTTCTTCTTCCCTTCTTGTAGACTCAGGAGTCTGTTATTTCAGGCGGGTCCTCTTGAGATGCTGAACTCCAGCTTTCTCTCCACCGTTTCGGGGGTCTTCCTGGTCGGCGTTGTCCGTTTGGCGTTCCATGGAGAGCTATGTGTGGTATTCTACTTGAGCTCATCCTTTCTACGTGTTCATGCCAGTATCGCCGTCTTTGACGTCCCCATCTGACCACATCTTCGACCTCGCAGATTTCTCAGATTGCTGTATTCCTAACTCGATCACGTAGGGTCTTGCCAGCTATAGCGCGGAGCGTTTTCATCTCGGTTGTCCTGAGCATGCTCTTTGTCTTGACAGTGTCTGCCCTCGATTCAATGCCATATGTGAGGATTGGTCGCACACAGGTCTTGTAGATGCGTACCTTGCTGTCAGTCCTCATGTCCCTGTTTCTCCATATGACATCTTTCAGGCAGCCTGCAACTGCTGCAGCCCTATCCACCTGTGACCTTACTTCTCTGGGGAGGTCATTAGAGCTGGTTACTTCGCTTCCGAGATATCTGAATAGGTCCACCTGTTCAATTTCCTCCTGGCGTACGGAGACTTCGCATCTCAGTTGATTTCTTGCGAATGTCATACACTTCGTTTTTGGGGTGAAATTTCTATATATCTATATTTATTTACTTCCTATGGCCATACAACTCTTGAAGAGTTTTAGCCTCCTTGATGATTTTCCGCCAAGCTCATCGATCCTGCGCCTTTTGCTCTAAGCAGTCCGATTGGCCCAACCTAGCCAGATCAGCCAGAACATTAGGCGCTGTCTAGACCTTCCTAGAGGTCTTACTCTAGTTGGTCTAGGCACGTACAGGGTCTTGATTGCTTTGGTCCCTTCGGCTCGGCATACGTGCCCAATCTATGCTAGGCTTATAAGGGGCTGCTGGATCATCGTACGGATCTTTAAGTTGTTCCTATGCCTCCAAGTTCCCGTTGCAACACCGGATCTGGGTCCCAGGATCATTCTCAGTATCATATATCCAGTATCAGTATCATATATAAATTTTTAGAAATACTATATTAATAGTATTTTTCTGGTTGATTCTATATCATGATGATCGTGATACGCGAGACTCCAGAGAGCCGTCGACCATCACGACGACCACCAAAGAGATGGCGAAAAAGCTGCACGTCTTCGCCATAGGAAGAAATTTAATATCCTGTCAGATCTCAAGATCTACAACAAGGAGAAGATGAAGAAGGAGAAGAAGAATATTCTATCATATATTTTCATCTTCATATGAGCATTTGAATAACATTTAATAAACATTGTATTTTCAACACTTTTTGCGAACATTTACACGTCCTTCTTCAGCGTATATTTTTAAAAATTATTTGTTGGCCCTATAATAGACGGGTACGGTCCGAAACATGTTTGTGAAAGATGAAAAAGAATTACGAAAATTCAATGTTTTCAGAAGTTAATAACAATATATGAATTCACATCACAAAGTGATGGCGAATATAAAAGAAAATATACAAATTAAGTTATCCCGCTTTGTGCAATGCCAATGTCGTATTTTCTTCATTCAGTCATGCAAAACCAAGATGATTATAATGATACCGGTAGGGATAGCAAATTGACACTTTAAATTTCAGTGGGAGAGTATTCAGAACGTCACCATACTGATGTCGTCATGTTTGGAATTCAATGTATATTTCTCTTGTTTTTTCAATATGCCATTGTTTGCCCTTGTAGAATGTTAATACGTATTCAAATGAGTCGCTTGAATGACACTTAATCTTTCTTAGTAATGTTTCGTTTATGTAAAAAAAAAAACTCCGTCTTTTCCTGCCCTGTCTCAAAATGTTTTTTATCTGACAGGCCTCTCTCATTTTAGAGTTTCTAACCTGTTTTTGTTTCTGCCCCTGAAAGTCCTCTCTGCTATAGTTCGCAGTACTCTCATCTCAGACTTCTAAAGAAGGCTTTTGCTCTTAATCGTGTAAGCTCTAGTTTCTATATCATCTCATAACGGGCCTGCAACAGATGTCATGTCCATCTATCGTTAGAGATGCGAGCGACTTGAACCGCTTATGAAGATATCGATAATGTCCGACACTTCTATTCCGGCTCTTAGGGTGCCTGTCCACCGGAGCGGAGCTAGGTTGTGGAACGGTGAGCGAGGTAAAAATCCACCAACAGAATTACATAAAATCGGATACTCCGATTCGGAGCGGAGCGGAGATTTTATGTTATTCTCTCTGTCTGCCCACACAACGGTGATCACTTGTTTATTCTTATCAAATTTCCTAAAACTGTATCGTTTATCAACGCTTTGCCGCCCTCTATCCTTTCCTAGAAATGATGTGTCATTATCGGGCCGTTTAGCCCCATTCAACATTATCGTATCTGTTCGAATGAATAACCCACAACACGTGCTGACCGTGTCCATCACGACTTGCCACGACCTTCAAATCTCCACGGGTCATAAGTAGGTAACAATATAATAGATAAAAACAAATGCAGTAATCAATAAACAATTAATGGCTGGACATTACAAAGGTGCCAAGTATCAAAAATGAGATTATGATCCCAATTGGTGTTAAAAACAACAACAACAAACCATCACGCCGTTTACTCTATCCTGACACACCTCTCTAGATTCCTCCACATTCATACAGCGAGTCATACACGTACGTCGTTTCTTCCGGCTTCTGACATGACCAACCTTTAAAATTTGATAAATTTGGTCATGCCATGTTTTCCTCGGTCTACCTCGACTCTATACTCAATTTACATCGTTAACGTATACTTTCTTACCCATTTTTTCTTCACCCATGCGCTTCATACGTCCGAACCAACGCTTTCATAATTTTGTTCAAAATACCTTATTTCGCTCTAAATTCCTTTCTAATATCAGCATTTGAGATTCTGTCGTACATCGTTCTACCACACATACGTCTTAGGGACCTCATCTCTACCGCATTTATTCTGCTCTCATATCTTTCTTCTGCCAGTTCCATGCTTCGCTTCCATACATAAGGGTTGGGACCAAAACTCCATTGTGAACGGCCATTTTCGCTTTCATTGATAAATTCTTTTTTCCAATAATTATTTTTAAAGATCTATTCACATTGTTACCCGCACCAACACTTCTTTCAATACTTACTAAATACATAAAAAAAAGTATATTGGTGTTAAACATAAAGGCCAATAACTGTGCAAAAGTGCAAAGTGATTGAATAATATAGCGTAGTTCAAATTTCACTTTGGAGATGCCACCCGTGATACATGCATATGGAACAAAAACATTTTTTGCTTTTTATTTCAGATTTATGTTTAAACCATTTGGCACCTTTGTAATATCCAGCCTTCAATTAATTTCTTTGTACACGCTAAACTTTTTTTAACTCTTTTTTATTTTTTGTTAAATATGGTTCAATCGCTAGTAGGAGCCGCAGTGATTTACATCTGTGCTGTAGGATGTAAGTCTATAAAATGCTGCGTAACGCTCTCTTGCATAACACCAACAAAACTACTAGCTAGTCCTACTCGGTAGTGTCCTCGTCACGAACCCCGGGCAATGTGGCTTCACTCTGGCAGAGGAGTCATAGCAGGTAACGAGAGGATGGAAGGCGAGTTTCTGGCCCCTCAAAACCAGATCACCGCAGCTAAGGGAAGGTAGCCCCAACAGAAAATCCACCAGAGAAGGCAATGGGACACCACTCTGGTTATATATTTTCCCAGGAAATCACTATGGAGAGAAATCAAAGAACCAGAGTGATCGTCAACGTCGGGGGGACCTGACAGGGCACTTTAAGAAAAAGAAGATACAAATTTTAGCGGATGAATTTGTGTATTTAGTAAGTATATTTACAAAGTATGGGCGAGTGAAAATGGATATTGAAATAAAGGTTGGGGCAAGCAACGAAGTGAATGGTGCACTTAATGTTGACATCACAAACAAAAGCCTATCCAAAAAAGCTAAGATGAAAATACACATTGGTATTCTTGCACCGACCCTTATGTATGGAAGTGAAGCATGGTACTGGCAAAAGAAGGATGAAAGTAGAATAAATGCAGTAGAAATGAGATGTGTATTATAAAATCTGTATATGATAGAATGTCAAATCCGAATATATATTTAATAGTGAATTCAGTGTGAATGAAAGTGTTATGAACAAAATAATGAATGAAAGATAATGGTAATGAAAGTATATGTAAACGATGTAAACGGAACCAGAAATAGAAGATCAAGAAAAACGTGGCACGATCAAATCAATCAAATATTTAATGTCGGCCACGTGAGGAGTGAAAGAAATCGACGTGCGCGAATGACACGATATATGAATGTTGAGGATTCGATAGAAATATTTTAGGAAAGAACACGGTGGCGTTTTGTTATGTCTGCTTACCCCTTCGGGGAGACGACGTAATGGTTAGTTAGATAATTAGATTTTTATTTAAAAAATACTATTTTACAATTATTATTAAATATTATTTAACAATTTTAACACAACATATTACAGATTTAACATACAGTGTAACCCCCTCATTACTGACCTGGTCAAGATAAAACATATTTTAATGTTGAAATACAGTTTTTGCAACTTTCAAAATACTCAAATGGAAAGGATCACAAGATAAGTAATGTTTTTTAAACAGTTTTAATACAAAGAGCGATTTATTTTTTAAATTGTATGATTGCTTGCATCGTTGCCAGATGTTCAAAACTATGACGATCACCATAGCGTATAATTTATTAGTTTCAGGTGTACACATATTGACATATTGTTTTAAACAATAAAATAAGTTGAAATATTTTAATAATAATTTGTAAATAGGGTCATCAATAATGTACTTTTACAGAATATATGACGTTTATTTAAATTATTATTCATAACTATAATAATTACAGGTAGTATTATACTTTCCTGTATTCTGGGGTCCTTTGTTTTTAATAATGTATTATGCCACGTCAATTACCCTAATTACCGTATTCTGATGTGGTTTATTAAGTCAATGACTTTTTAAACGCCGTAGAAATGAGATCACTAAGAAGAATGTGCGGGAAAACGTTGTATGATAGAATACCGAACGATGAAATAAGAAAGAAATGTAAGACAGATGACTGCATCATGAATAAAATTAAGAAAGGATCCCTGAGATGGATCGGACATATGGAACGAATGGATGAGAGTAGAATGGTTAAAAAGTTGTACACAAGCAGTGTGAGTGGGAAAAGAAGCCGAGGACGACCGAGGAAAACATGGCATGACCAAATTAACCAATTACTAAAAGGCGGCCAAATTCGAAGTCGGAATAATCGACGTGCGTGCATGGTGCGATGTATGAATGTGGAGGAAGCCCGAGAGGTGTGCCAGGACAGGCCAGTGTGGCGATCCATCCTCTCTGCCTACCCCTCCGGGGAAATGGCGTGATGGTTAGTTAGTTAGTTAGTTAGTTAGTGACTTTTTGAATTTCCTGCGCAGTAACTTTAAATACAACACTGCTCCCGTCAACTGCCATCTATGAATAGACTGCCGTACAATTTTCGGAAGGCTACGCCATTTTGTTTGTGTTTGACAGCCATCGAAAGCAAACAACCTCGTGAATTGTAACGAAAATGGAAAAAAAGTTAATTTCGTGTGCTGATTAAGCATTATTTTTTTGCGTAAAAAAAGAAGAAGAAGAATATTGACCAGCTGGATCTCAACCACCTCTACCTTGGACCAAAAAATCTCCCACCAGGTCTCTTCAACGCTCACCGGTGAGAGATACTGACCGCTGATTAAAATTAATCAATCAATCATAGAAAAAAATCAAAATCAAATGGATTATATTTTATATCTATATCCACCCACCAATGTAGGTATGGATTTCAAAATAGTTAAAATTTTATCAACACGAAAAAGCATTATTATGACACATTTAACCAGTTGCAACCCGTGATATATTCACGAAAGTAAAGCAAATTCTATATTTAGTTTCATGGTTTATTTAATGTCAAATCAAATCAAATCAGTTTATTAACTCAAAAGACATTACAAACAGGAAAATGTTTAAGGCATCTATTGAGTACAGGTAAAATATTATAAAAATACAACAAAGTACCAGGAACGCATTAGAGATGGTTCGACATTAGGAAGACAAGATACTTTCTAAAGTCAATAGTATTTGCCCCCTGAACGTACTTTCACTAACATGAAAGACGTCGATCTCCGAGGAGACCGCGTTCAGCAGACTAATTGCTCTTCCCACCGGTGTCACCAGAGGCAGATTGGTTCTGGTGGCCGGTAGGTAAAACAATCTGTACTGTCGCTGTCGGAGAAATCTATCAGGGACAAAAAGACCAACACCCTCTAGCACGGCCGAGTTCTCGAAATATCCCCTGATTAATTTAAATAAATGGGTTATGAGATGCCCATCTCTTCGAAGCTGTAAAGAATTGGTTCCGAGCATTCCTAAAAGAAATGCCGTGGGATAGAGCCACGGATAACTACCATACTCCCTCATGTAGAGATACCTCAGAAATTTTTTCTGAACTCTCTCCAGCATAACGGAATATCTCGCCTCGTGAGGACACCATATCACAGAACCATTTTCGAGTCTGCTCCGAACCAACACGTTGTATAGGACTCTGAGCACATTGGGATTTCTGAAAACTAATGTCATACAACAATAATCAAAACAAATTTCAAAATAATCCAGAAACATTCTCGGGTATGCGCATTGTGTGCATTTCAAACTGCTTTCGCAGAGAATCGAAATATTCCCCTCTCGCTCTCTTGTATTTTAAATTCAATTTTCGTATTCTTGTTTTTAAGAACGTTATGTGTATTTTATGGAATGTGTTACAAGATTTTTTTACACCAAATGTACAGAATTAAACCAGATTTCAAAAATCGTTCCATCATTTATAGCAAACTCATTCAGTGTGGTTTAGAATCTAACATTAGCGTCAGTTCTATTTTCATTTTAGTAAGTATTAGGTATACGAGTATATATGGTATATTTAAAAAAAAACGTCAATTTTAATAAGTCTAAACATTACATCTTCAGCTAATGAGACGCGCCTGGTTCTGCTTTTTATTTAAAAAATAGTGACTTAAAAACTGTTCAAATGATGAACTACCTCCCACGAATATTGAAATTATGTATGTAGGTAATAATTGCTGTTCATACTTCATTTTCGATTAAGGCACACGTAAAAAAAAATCTGAAAATTTAAATATACATTTTTTAAAGTCTATGTTTTTATCGCGTGTTGAAATCTTAATTATATAGGTATGTATTGATTTCTAAGTAAATATATCACATTTTCATGATAAATGTAGGTACCTAATAGTTCAATTTGACATTTTCGAATCCCTTTGCAACAATGCACTGCCATCTATGATTTTTTTAAAGAACCAAGTCCAAACAATTTAAGGTATAACTATAAGTTCTAATTCTGTTTATAATTACGATTTCTTAATAGTTTAATTTACAAAATAAATGTTTTTATTTTTCTCAATACATACTTAATATTATTCACATTACTCGAGCAAATTTGGGAATATTTTATGGAACCATTCTTTTGCATGTTCAATTCGGCATTTTTTGTCAAATTCCATTCAGGAGCTACCACCTCAAAAGGTGAACCGAGAGCGGGCCGCCGTTCCCATCTTGACAAGGAAATGTTAGACCAAAATCTACATCAATCAACGCGAGAGATATAGCAGAAAACTTAAATTCATCACAATCAACTGTTTGCCGACACATAGAGAAATTAGGGAAAGTCAACAAGCACAATCTTATTGAACGGAATAAAGAATATAAGAAGATAACATTTCAACTGTCACAAATTTGCTCTGACGGGTAAAAATCGTGCCTTTTTGAAAGGATTATATCAGGCAATGAAAAATGGACTATAGTCAGCAAAAGAAAGCGGTTTTTACAACCATCCATACCAGATTCGTAGGCATGGAAAAAAGATTTTATTTATGTTAAGGTGGGAATGTCAAGGTTGACATTGATTCAATTCACAAGCAGTTGACTAAGTCAAATTTAATAATAAGTGCAGAAAGGCAAGGAAGGTGCCTTCAAGTGTGGTTTTAAAACAAATTCACTGGCGCCCCTGGAAACGTCACAGTCAGCCAAACCTTCCACTCCTTAGAAACAGACCCTTTTTAGCGCCACCTCTGTGATATTTCAAGCTTTCTTGTGATTGATATGAAGAAGCTGCAAAAAAAGGAACTTCATAAAAAGCGTAAAGCATATGTCATTTCACACGACAATGTGCAGCCACATACAAGAAGAGTGACTCATACAAGAATACTTTGGACAGTCTGTTTTACCACGCCCACCTTGCTCAGACATACTCGCCACCTTTCCTGTTCCTTACATAACATTTCGAATTGAAAAATGTTCAATTCTAAAGAGCAAGTCGGTCAAACTGTCATAATTGCTTTTAGTCCCAACTAAATTAATAATATTATATAATTATATTATTTAATGAAATCGGAAGTTTATTTCTCAAACTTCTAAAATATATTTATTATCATTCCAGAGTATAATAATTGCATAAATTATTGTATTATTTTTTCGTTGTACGGGTGTAAACTAGATCATGTGTCTTGGAGAGATGGAACATGCATTATATTAGATTTATTTTCTATTGAAAATGGTCTAAATAGTTCGTAGACCACTGGTTCGTTTCAAGCACTTAATTTGTGGTGTGACATTATTAAATAAAATAATAATACACTTTTAGTATAATATTTGTATCTGCACCACTTTATTGTGTGTTATAAAGTGGTGTAGATACAAATACTAAAAGTATATTTTATTTAATCTTTTCATTTAGTTATCATGAAAATCATTACAAGCTATGAATAATATATTGGAATTATTATTTCTTATTGCAATAATAACAAATACTTTTAAACAGACCTAACAGTAAAGAAAATTAATTTTAAATTGAATTGTCATCGTGGATATCCTGGAAAAGAAAAACTTTCTTTATATAAATTGCGCCTTCTTTCAAGATAATAATACTTTAACAAGTCAAATACTTGATTTTAAAATCACTTCTTTTAACCAAATTAATCCAATTTTCATTTATCATTTTTTTTTTACATAGTATGTATAATGCAGACTACCATCGTGGCTGATTGCCACACCGAAGGTACTGGGTTTGATTCCCGGCGATGGCAGTGCAATTGTCACACTGTCTTTGGTCTGGTGTAGAATTCATATGACAATAAAATGGTGATAGATAAGCTACCTATCACATGTCATGAGAATCAATATAATAGCTACTCTTTACATTGATTTGGCTGCGTTGTAATTATGTAAAGGGCGATTCAACAAAATAATAATAATAATAATTTGGGACAAAGGGGTAAATAAAAACCTATTTTTTTAAGTTTTGCAGATAAACATTTTTAATTACACATCTTAGCAAGCAACTTAGTACTAAAAGTAAGTAAAAAGGAATGTACTTGTACATTATAATTTGGTAAAAACTTAAAGATACATAATTTGACACACTTACATAAATTAATAAATAAAACTTAAATTACTTATAATGTAAAAAATCTCTGTAATGTTCATTAAAACTGATAATGACACTGAATTTTAACAATAACTTAGACTAATGTCGGAAATAACTCTGAGAAGCTATCAGACCACAGATCTTGAAAATCACCGGAGCCCATATCACTCAGAGGAGACCCGACAGACTCATATCCAAAGTCAGATATAAAGGTGGGTGCTGGAGAGAGAGGATCCTTGTAGCTTCCCAAAGAAGGAGAGCTGGATTGCGGACTGGACTGCATGGGCGAGAGAAGTCTCACATCTTTTATATCCGACAAAAAGTTATTATCAAAATTAATGGTATCTTCACATTCCATATCATCAGTTTCCACTACTTCTTCTTCGATGGATTCATCTTCACTGGTCACAACTACAGTAATACAATCATTCTCTTCGTCATAAGTACCATAGTACGTATCAGGTTCTGGACAGGTAGTCATCTCTTCAATTTTAATATTAATTTGCGCGGGTGTGTCAAGTTGTGTACATTGGAGTATGCTTCTTCCCTCGTCTAGTTTCCGACAGGGATGTGCGTAAGAGTGCTGTGCTAATATGGTATCTGCATTACTCCGCAGAATGTTTATTTCTAGGCTTTCAACTTCATTGGATTCCAAGTGCTCTGGTGCGGGCCCCACCACTTTTGATGGAGAGAGCCTCTCTTCTGGACAACTTTCCGTTTTCTGAAACAATAAATATTTTCATTGTAATATTACCGGGCAAAGCACAAAATCTGATGTCATTATATTTGACCAAGGTTGTTTGTTGTTACATCATCTATACCAAAATGTTGTATGAGTAACAATAAAATATTCAAAGCAACTTTTCGCAATGTTTATGTAAGGAAAATATTTTGAATAAAGGTTATATTTATAGATGAAAGAAATTAATACTTTTCTGTCACATTAATCAGAATTTCATTAATTAAATACATAAGAAAAGTGATTATGTATCATGTCGTCTACATGAGATAGTACGGGGTATATCCTTGACTCTATCTAACGGCATTTCTCTTAGGTATGCTAGGTTTATAACTCCCTCGAAATTGATTCGGGGGTCTATTGAGAACCCCTATATTCTGGAGCTAATGGATCTTTTTTTTCCAGGTAATTACGCGCGGTAATTAGGTGATGCCAGTAGGAAGAGCAATTCAAACGTTGAATCTAATAGTCTCGGATTTGGACATTTACAGTGTCAGTGAGGCAGTTTTCATAAAAAATATATTACAAATTCTGGAAAGAGTACTGCCTCATTGACATCGACATATTTAGGTTCCTTCTGATATTTATGATTTTTTTGGTTTCATGTCTAAGTTTTATCCTTGTTACACCATTTTGTGTCCAAATGTATCGCCTGAATGTTTTTCGTTTGTTATGTCTCATTTGTGTATTATGTAAAACTAACTAACTAAACATCACGCCGTCTCTCCGAAGGGGTAGGCAGAAATAATGGACTGCCACACTTTTCTTTCCTGACACATTTCTCTAGTTTCTTCAACATTCATACATCGTGTCATTCACACGCGTCGATTTCTCTGACTCCTCACATGGCCGACATTCAATATTTGATTTATTTGATTGTGTATTATGTATAAATAAATAAAATAAAATAAATGTCCTAACACCCCCATGTTTCTAATTTGCTGGAAAAAAAGATCAATAAATGACTTGTAACTTACAATTGAATCTGATTCATTAGTTTCTGAATCAATTTCTCGGAGAAGGCTGTCGGCAAGCTGCTCCAGACAATTGAGGTACTCCTCGGAGTCGATCTGTGAGATGAGATCTTGCAGAGGAGGCAGAGCATGGCCAGCTGGCAGAGGGCGAGCGGGGCGGGTGTGGCGGGGGGAGCCGGGGGGGCGGGGCCCTCCTGCGGCAGAGGGGACACGGCGGGTCCAGTGGACTCCGCGCCCCCGACTCCTCTCGCCTCCAACCGCGTGCGCAACTCGCCGTTCTCCTTCAGCAGGCGCTGGTTCAGCTCACGCAGACTGCGCATCTCATCCGACAGCTTCTCATTCGTCTTCTCCAGAAGCCTCAGGCGGTCGTCCATCTCATCCATTTTTGCCTTCTTGCGATCGCGCGATGTTTGTGCGGCCACACGATTTTTCAGCTTCCTAATAATAATGAAAACAAAATTTGTGAAATCATGCTAATATTACTTTTAAATTTTATGCTGCCAAATTTTTATTTAATTGAAAACATCACCAGGATAAGAATCCTGGTGATGCAAAAAACTGTATTATTAAAAAAAAAAAAATTATATAATATAGAAGCATGAAAGCTAGAGAAAGATAGAAAGAAGGATGAAAGCAGGATAAACACCGTAAAAATGAGATCACTAAGAAGAATGTGCGGGTAAACGTTGTATGATAGAATACCGAACGATGAAGTAAGAAAGAAATGTAAGGCAGATGATTGCATCATGGATAAAATTAAAAAAGGATCCCTGAGATGGGAGAAGAATGGTTAAAAAGTTGTACACAAGCAGCGAGAGTGGAAAAAGAAGCCGAGGACGACCGAGGAAAACATGGCAAGACCAAATTAATCAATTACTAAAAGGCGGTCACATTCGAAGTCGGAATAATCGACGTGCGTGCATGGTACGATGTATGAATATAGAGAAAGCCCGAGAGGTATGCACGGACAGAGCATTGTGGCGATCCATCCTCTCTGCCTACCCCTCCGGAGAAATGGCGTGATGGTTAGTTAGTTATAATATAGAAAACTACAAATCCGTAGACAATGTGGCCAATTCGTGGTTCATTATTACACAATCAAATGTATTCAAATAACATTAACTGTAAAAAAAGTATTGTAGATGGAGATAAAAATAAATATGCAGCAATCCAAATATTTTATAAAACATTAAAAATATAATATCAATTTGAAACGGAACAATTGTGTAGATAACAATTAAATGACGTCATAGTAAAATGGAACAGCAGAGTAAATATGCTTTGTTGGCATAAGGTCCTTCACTGGTACATGTAACATTCACTTACTTTCTTTGCAGCTTCTCCTCCCACGATAAGTGGTCTAATCTTCGCTTCCTCGACATGCTGAGAGCTGTTTCTGTTACACGGATCTCTTGAGTCAACTGTGAGGGATGGTAATTCTTGGGTAAAGCGAAGATTATTGGAGAATTCATGATTAACTTTTAAGACATTCACGAGTAAAAATAAAACATTATCGGCACCGGATCTTTCAAGGCTTGATGTATAAATGCGATTGCATTATAAACAAGAATAATTTTACTTATATACTTCCGTCCGGCTCGGATCACTAAATAGAACTTGTACTACGTTATAGACATGATCGGATTCTGATGCAACATTTTGACATATTCTCGCGAATTCTGTCAAAACTTATGTGGTCTTGTGGGATTGGTCGAATTTTCTTGACGTCACTAAAAGCTGATGAGTGTGTATCGTTTTGTGCTACCAGTATTGCTGTGTTTGTTAGTAGGCGTTAAAGTAGGTACTTACTTTGAATTTAAATTTAATAATTGTTTCTTTCTGACAGATGAACTTTTAAAAATAAAATTAAATATTGAGTATTGCACAAAGCATAATTATTCTTATAATAAGTCCTTAATAAGAATTATGAGTAATGTTAATGAAAATGTTGGATATACAGTTTCATATCGTTGCTTTATTAATTAAAGTAAAACATAAACTAAGGAAATAACATGTGTAAAAAGAGATACGTTTCGATATTTAACATGTTGGGGATAACTTTATAATAATATGTTCTTTGGAAATCTAAATATTTTATAAAACATCGAGAAAAATTTATTTTCTTTTAAAAATATAATGTTTTTTAAAAAATGTACAAATCCACGAATGCGACAATTGTTAACATTTTTTAAATTATATTAGATATATCAATAATAAAATATAATATTATAAAACAAAGAGACAAATGATTCCTTCTTTAGTATTTTTATTTTATGTTTAAAAAATCATACACACATTTCAATTGTACAAATTATACAAAAATATATAAAATCAAACGATATTCCTTCTATATACGCCATCACTATGTGTTGTGGATTCTATTCCCATACTTGATTTATTTCCCCTGTCTCATAATTCCACCTAAACAACAATTTATCCTGCGTTTAATTTAATTGTGTACCCCCCACCTCTCCCTTTTCACTCGTCATTTAGTATACATATAAGTATTAACTCTCTTTCGTCTAACTGTTAAAATTCATAAAAACATGTTTGTGAAAAGTGTGTAATACAATGTTTCCAAAAAGTAATTCAAATAATATTAACAATTTTATTTTATCCCAAAATTCACGCCTTAGATATTTAACTATTTGAAGTACACCGGCAAATCTTTAATATTTTTCATACCTAACTCTTATTAGGTACTAACGTAATTACCCACCCTAAGTATAAAATAGATGCTTTAAAAATGCTGTTTGGAAAAACAAAAATATGCTGAAGGAGAGCAAAATACAAATCTATAAAGCTTGTGTTTTACCTATAGTGACATATGGAATTGAGACGAGGGCTGACACCATAAGACCAAAAAGTCTTCTAAGAACCACCACGGAAATGAGGACTCTCCGATCCATTGCAAACGAAACTCCAAGACAGAGTGAGCAATTCTGTGTGATGGTGAGGAACAAGAAGACATTACTGGAGAAACAACGTGGAGAGAGCGTGTTCTGAAAGAGTGATAAGTAAAGAGACAAATAAAGTACCAATAGGCAATCGGCCTCCAGGAAGACCACCCAAAAGATGGCGAGACAACTGGACATTTACATTTCAGGAACGGCCTCCAAGAATAATAGCCCATAATTCTAAAAAAGCAGAAGAAGAAGACGGAGTAAAAAATGCCATTTCCCAAAATCCCGAGTTTCAAAGAATTTAAACAAATCTTACCTATTTAGAGCATTAAATAAAATAAAAATATGATTCACTACAAATATTTCCAGTTAACTTATTTTTGATGCGATACTCCATAATATAAGACATACACAATTTATTAATTTAAGTTAACAGTAGGTAATATGTACTTGGTACCACTGTTAATAGTAATATGTACTTGGTACCACTGTTGTTGACATAAATAATAGTCTTATAAAAAATAATTATCTGTATCCTTTATAATATCGGTATGCATTATATGTGTCAAATCCATGAATCAATCCTAGGATGCCGCCAAGATACTGAAACAGAAATAAATATAAAAAATATTAAATAGGAATGTATCTTTACATGGATAAATAAAATCGACAAAAAAACAACTCATATCAATTAAATAATTAGCATTGTCTAAGAGTAGCGATAACAAATAAAGAGTGGTCCAAAGAGCTATGAAAAGAGCAACGTCGGGGATCAGTATAGCGGGCATTGTGAGAAACATCATTATTAGAGTTAGAGTTACAGGAGTGTCAGACATCATCGGATGAGGGACAGCGTTAAAATGGAATTGGGAAGTCATATCGCTTTCAGCTCTGACTATAGATGAACAAAACGCCGCCTTTGTTGGCATCCTAGGAACCGATCCGAAATCCAGGACGTCCCCAACTTCGATATTATTCCCCATACCGAAGGTCTCACTTCTTATATTTTCATTCGACATCTATCATACACAGAGTATTCACACATTCGTTTAAGAGATCTCATTTCTACTGCATTTATTCTACTTTCATCCTTCTTTTGCCAGTTCCATGCTTCGCTTCCATATATAAGGGTCGGTAGAAGAACACCACTGTACACTGCCATTCTAGCTTTTTTGGACAGGTTTTTGTTTGCGATGACAACTTTAAGTGAACCATTCACTTTGTTGCCTGCCCCAACCCTTCTTTCAATATCCATCTCCACTCGCCCATCTTTTGTAAACATACTACCTAAATACACGAACTCATCTACTTGCTCCAAAATTTCATCATTCACGCTAATGTTGCCGACTGTCATGATTTCTTCTTTTTCAAAAATCATTACCTTGGACTTATTAACATTCATCATCAGATCATTTCGCATGCATACCTCATACATAACTATTCACCAGGACTTGTAGTTCATGATTCTTTCGGCCTACCCTTTCGGAGAGACGGCGTGATGGTTAGTTAGTTTTTTTTTTATAAAATAGAATGTGATCAAAGATTTCAACTAACATATACTGCGGTCATTGCGGGGTATGCAGAGCTCATCGTATAGTAGAGATAAATATTGACAGCAGCTGCTAGGCAGGAGGAAGCGCTCATGTAGAGAAAGCACGCAACACCATTGAAAATTATCTCCTGAAATCATATTTAAATTTTTTTTGACAAATTGTATCAGAATTATATTATACGAATGCCACGATGGACATTCTGCATGAACAATTTGAGGATATGGGTATCGCTCGCGGATGTAACGTAAATTGGCTACCAAGATCGTGCGATTTGACCCCATTAGACTTTTTTCTTGTGGAGTTTTCTCAATTCGCAGGTCTATGCCGATAAGTCGTATTAGACAGATACCCTCAAAGTCAAAATAACCCATGCCATCGCTCAAATTCGCCCGGATCTATGCGGCAGAGTCATTGAAAAATGGACTTCTCGGATCCGTACCACCGTGCGAAGCTACGGCGGACATTTGAACGATGTCATATGCTTTACATAATGGCATACATGGGCCTTTCAAAATAAAAAAGAATTTTGTTAATACCTCACACACATCATGTTTTATTCTATTTCAACATCGACCCGTACTTATTGGATGACCCTTTAGATGCTATACATATACATATAAGTGCCTAATCTTAAGACATTTAAAAATTATACTTTTATTAAGAAATTCGTTCATAACTTCTTCAAGTTTACTCCTTAAAAGTAGCATATTTATTGAAACACCGCAAACAAAATCATTGAAAGGTTGCAAACAAAGTACATTTTACAATAACAATGGTTATGTAATATTTTTTAATTGTTTCTTGAACAATGATGTAAAACTCCAAATTAAATTATTAAATTATTAAATTAAATTATTAATATATATGAAAAAACTATAGTTTTCAAGGAATTTTATTATAATATTTATGTTTGACATGTTTCGCCATTCTAAGGCATTTGATAATGTTATAATTATATTATAATACATTTTTTTGAAAATTATCGTTTTTTCATACATATTAATAATGGTTATGTCATTTACGAGACATTAAAAGTACCAGATATGCTGTGCAAAAAGAGTAAAGAATCTACCATTTTTTTTGTATCTTAAAAAAATGTGTGGTGTCTAAATTGCGTCACCTGAGAGTAAGAAGGTTCCAACATTCAAAAGTAAAAAGCTGAGAAAAATGAAGTCAAAGTTTTGGTGGTTTCGGGTGTGTATCTTGGAATAAAAGGGATCTATCTGAAGCAGATGAAATTCTTTTACCGAGAAGCGTGTAATTTTTCTCTGGCGACGCGACAGTTGGAATAATAAAGTTCTAAGTGTAAATGAATCCTTCTTCAGTGAATCGTGTGTTTTGAATGATCAGATGGAACATGATTCTTTTCGCAACATCAAAATGACGATACCTACTAATACATGTTTTTTTTATTGTACGTATAGATAAGGTTAGTAAGAACCCTTTTCACGAATAAAAGCCAAATGTTAAATTTTGGTAGTTGGAACCCTCTTACTCCCAGGTGACGATTGGTAAACTACTACCAAACGAGTATTTCAACCCTTCATCGGGCGCAACAGATATGGCAAGTACAGCTTGACCAATGTGTCACCTCGTAAGCTTAGGCACCTGTTGCTCCCAGTAGCTAACTCTTTCAACGAATTCTGTGCAACCCACTACACAATTTGTTCTGGACTTAACTACGGGAAGATGTCAAAATTTTGGGTAGATGTGTAGTACGTATTTTCTTTACTTTATATGGATTTTGAATGTGCATGCTTTGAATAATCTAGCACATTGTGCCCGAACTCAACGCACAAACTATTGCGACCGACGAAAGGTTAACATAACATATATTATTATGTATATTTTTACCCTAATATTATTAACATCCATAGTCTGCTACAATTAAAATTAAAATAAAAAAACATCTGAACTAATGGATCTTACAAATGTGGACTGCCTGACTAGTTGCTGACTACGGACGGAGAAGATGTAGCAGAAGATGAGGAGGCCCGTGGTGAGGACGCAGGCGGAGACGGTAGTGAGGAAGCCGTGGAAGGCAGATCCGATCATGGATGCGTATGGCAGCCCAAACTCCACAAGCATACTTTGACAGAGACTTCCCAGGAGCTGTAACATTTTTATTTTTTACGGATCAATATTACAAGCTTCAAGATTCGTCTCTCTTCTTGAATACCCAAATCCATACCAATTATTTTTATATTAACAAATATATTATACTAGCTAAACCCGACCACGCTTCGCTGTGGCTTTGTCAGATTAAATTGATTATTTAGGGGATTAAATAAAATAGTCTTGCAACTATACATTTACCGAGAAAACACATAGCTTAATTTAAAATATCTTAATTAAAAAATTGATTTTTATTGTAAAGTTAGTGGATGGACTACATTTTTTGTTTGTCCGTTTTCAGCATAAACATAGAGATCAGATGGTTTACCAACTCTGGAGCACGCGACATATAATTGCCCATGAGAAAAGCAGTCGTTTTCTAAATTCAAACGATGTTCAAATGTTCCTCGGGATCCTGTTGTGGAGGAGGTCAAGTTCCACACCGGGATGTAGCGCCGAGAAGAAGAAGAAGAATAATAAAAATACGTACCGCTTCCAGAACTTTGAAGAGGCCAGCGCTGGATCTGAGATAACTAAGGTCCAGACACGCACAACAATGGCAGCAGCAACACTTTATACCCGGAGGCTCGGGGGAAGCCACCCTCACAACTGGCTGTCGTCTCATTGCTGCACTTTTCTAGGCTATACCAACAAATAATTAAAAACAACCAAACAAAGGAAATATCCTCGATATCTTTCTGTTAAAAAATGTACGTGTATGTTTATTACGGTATTTTTTCGAAAATACTTAAACTTTCGAATACATTAGTAAACATTGAAAATATTGTAACAATATTTTTATTATTTTCATTTATCTAAACAAGGGAGTGTGCTGTGAGGTTTCATATGGCGTAATTTTTATTTAACCAATTCACAAATACTAGTAGCCTATTTTAAGCAATGATTGGCTCCTTATTTTAAAATAAAACGTTGAACATCACTTCTGAATTATAATGATTTCATTGTCAATCTAAAATATATATTTTTTGATTGTTTAAATTGTTTAAAAGTATTCGTTCGATCGTTGTTACGTTTTAGACATATAAATAGTCGTAGATTTGATGTAATTGTATGCAATAAATGTGTATTTATTGTATCTTTAATATTAGAATCGTAAACAAAACTAGCACTGTCATTGTTCGCCGGTTTATTGAAGTAAAGAGTTGTGTAATTCACCCACAATTATTGTTATTTTGAACCAAACACTAAGGCGAGGCGTTCGCCCATCACATGTTGTGCGAAACTAAACACTTTCAACTGCGTTCGTGCTAATTCGAAATTCAGGAGGAAGTCAGTAATTAACATTTCACATATTTTAACGCGGGATGAAGACTGGTTGGATCATCCACAGTTCGGCGTGAAGTCAGTCTGTTTAGATTGTTGCTGGATGCTGCGAGAGGAGTGTGTACGAAGGGTATAAATAGCCCCATGAGGGGGGTCTGCGCGTGCCACATGTACAGATTCATAACTTTTTTTTAATATATGTATATAGAATGAGAAGAATAGTAAAATCAACCATATCTCCGGGACTATGATCTCTTTATTTTGAGTAAAACTTTTAAAAATGGATTTCTGATGATTTTTTAACAAACCGCCTATACGTCGTTGAACTCTTGATTTTCATGAGTTATTTATAATTTTTATAAATAATTAAATACTTCTTCTTCTTCTTTATGACTCTATCCTGAGCGCTGGACTTCCACTCCTCAAAATACCGCTCCAATTGGTAAACAAACTTCCGAACCGAGGAAATTGACTTTTAAAAAATCTAACAAGACGACCTTCGTGGCCGAGTGGTGAGTGCACTGACTGCCACCCCGAAGGTTCTGGGTTCGATTCCCGGCGAGGGCAGTATGATTGTCACACAGTCTTTGGTCTGGTGTAGAATTCACGTGACAATAAAATGGCGATAGATTAACTACCTATCACATGTCACGAGAATCACTATGTTAGCTATAATACCCTTTACATCGATTTGGCCCATGCTGTCACGATGTGAAGAGCGATTCAACAATTTTTATTTTATTTTTATTATTTTAAGTTAACGATCTGAATGGAGCGCGAAATATAGGAAGATCAAGGAAAACGTGGCATGATCAAATCAGTCGAATATTAAATGTCTGCCACGTGAGACGACTTGCATGTATGACACCATGTATGAAGTTGAGGAGACGTGAGAAGTATGTCAGGAAAGAACAGTGTCGCTGTCTCATATCTGTCTACTCCTTCGGGGTTAATTAACGAGTTGGTTGGTTAACTGACAATAAAGTGAACAGTCTTGAATATCGACTCCCGTTTTGCGTGTGGCCTCCTTAAATTTTCCGAAGGTTTCCGAGATTCAGACTTTAGTGATAATATATAGTTTATATGATGAATTTTATGGTACAGAAAGCATTTTTTGAAGAAAGCTTAAGAATAAGGAATAAAATTTAAAAAACAGTTTTTTGTAATTTTAAAGTTGAAAATGTCAATGTTCCGAAGGTTTCCGAGATTCAGGCTTTAGTGATAATATAGCTGTTGTGATGAATTTTATGATTCAGAAAGCAATTTTTTAAGATATTTTAAGATTTAGGAAAAAAACTAAAAAAAACTGTTTATCTCCATACATAAAAAAAGAAAATCGCTAATAACTTATTAAATAATAGCTTTATCAAAAAAAGTTACTTGGCATAAAACATTTCTATTTAGTAAAGAAATACGCAAGCATATTTTTTTTTCAAAATTAGGTACATGATTTTCGAGTGACGCTAAGTCTATGAAGCTTCATTTTCAGCCCACTGTGCTTCGGGTCACACATATGTAGCCCCAACCTAAACCAATCATCAAATCATATTTCCAACAGATGTAAGAGGTAGGTATATCCATTAGAGGTGAACCTTTGTATGTCTATAGATCAAGATCCAAGTCCAGTATTTGCAATGATAGAAACATTACCGACTTTGTAATAACTTCTGGAAGGATGAGTTCCAATCGAAACAAGTACGAGTATGCATAAAAAATATATTAAAAAATCACAGTTTGAATTTGGAAATAAAGTGTAGGCGAATGTAAATGAAAATTACAACATTATTTTGAATTCAGCTTCGAGCATCCATTAACAGATGTCACTAACTTCATTATTCTATTGCCAATATTCGGAGTTTTCTTATTGCATACATACTCGTATTAAAAAAAATACCCAAATAACAAAATATTTTAAAAGCATTTTTCATCCTGAATTTCAAAAAAAATTTGGTTTATTGAAAATAAGAAGACAGTTTATTATAATTTATATATTTTCTCGTTCAGGCAAACCAACAGTAAAACTTTATAGTGTGTTTATTTTTATCATGCGCACGTTAAAATAGTTAATTATATTTTTAATGAATAAATGCACAACAGTTGATTCATGAGAAAGAGATACACAACACTGCATATTTTCTATTAAATAAGACACACACGATAGTGACGAGGCGACATCTTTTGGTAGATATCTTATGTATTTAGAACTAACATTATTACTATATTATTTTAATTTAGAACATAAATAAATTTAGAATACAACAAATGTTAAAAATATAAAACAATCTAAAAAGTGAAGATATTCAAATAAATCGGTAAACTAATTGATTCCAGTATGCTCTCACAAGACGAATTACAGAGACGACGTTCTTCTGGAGGAATGATTAGACTACCAGGTAATGAATATGAACTTCTTTGAGCCCTGGTGCATTCCTTTTTAAAAATATAAATCATAATCAGATTCCTTGATTATTCGTCTTGCTAACAGTATACCTACGTTTAATTGGAATATTACCATGTTATGGTTTCCTTGTGCATTGCGTAGTTGATAGAAATGAACGTGTTTGATAAAAAAAATTGAATAAGGAAAAATATTAACGTTCATTTATATATATTCCAGATTTAAAAATCAAGTTAAACACTATTTAAATTATTCACTACTATTTCATAAAGTACTAACAATATTTAAATGTTATATTATGTATAATATATGTTTTATGCAAGGTTTAATTATTACGTAATTATGTAATGAGTTACAAACTGATTTTTTTTTAATTTTTGACCATTTATTAATTGCTTACATTGATAATATCGTAGATAAAAATTCATTAGTAGTCTTGAAAATGGAAATGGCAGTAATTATAAAATATATTAAGAGATTCTTCAAATTAATTGTATTTTCACGGCAGTGTCAATGCTATTGATACAATATTACTATTCGAAATGTGTTAATATTTATAACCGTATAAGTTTGAAAGCATTACATTAATATTATAGTACAAGTGGATTCTAGTTAGAATACAAATGGTTAAATTAATCGGAAGAATAGTTATCGGAAGACCAATTTTTTCAAGATGATTTAACATTAAATAACATATATTGATTCATAATGTTTACTTTATTAAACATAGTATAAACAGAGTTATGTGTCACAGACTTCAAAATATTGCGTGACCATATTAAAACTAAAATTATATATAAATTTATGATCTTAAATTATACAATTCTCAGCAATCTTATTGATAACGTGCACCTCTTGGTGCAATACATATTCCATTTTCTAGATTGATCTCCTGCCAATGACGCGATCTTCTTTGCATTTCAAATAACATAATTCGTAAATTAATACTCTTCGTAAATGAGGAGTTTCTATTTATCATTCTGATAAGATTGATATTGTATTTTCTGTATCAAATAAATAGCTGTTCATTTTTTTTATGTGTTTAATGTGTTGAATTTAACTGTTGTAGAGATAATTACAGAATTGAGACAGCAAGAGCTACGTTTAATAAAATGAAATCACTCTTCTGCAATGATAACGTAAACTTGAAACTCCGCCAGAGAATGATCAAATGATGCGGTCTGTTTTATTGTACGGATGTGAAACATGGACCTTGAAAGTTAACTCAATGAACAGACTGGGAGCATTTGAAATGTGGCTCCATCGCCGAATGCTCAGAGTTCCCTGGACCGACATGGTTACCAATACCGAAGTCCTGAGGGGAACAGTTATCAACTATCAAGGTTCGAAAGATCTCACATCTGGATCATATACCGCGTGGGGAAAAGTACCACCTTCTCCAACTGATATCGGAGGGAAAAATTGAGGGATACCGAGGGTCCGGAAGGAGACAAATGTCCTGCTTGCGAAACGTGAGGGAGTGGACCGGCATGCAGGCCAGGGACAGGTTCGCCGAGGTGATCGCCAACGTTGAGGGGACCCGACAGGGCACTTGAAGAAGAAGAAGAATTTAACTAATATAAAACGAATCTCAATAACTTTATTCTGCACTCAGAATTTTTGAAGAGAATAAATAAATAAACACACTTGAGTGTGGATGTGTTTTAAAGAAGTTATATTATTTTTAAAGTAGTCTGAACATCTGTCGTAAGACACAATACCATCAAATCAATTTGTGCAAGTTTTTCCTTAATTGTTTACTATTGTTTTTGTTTTTGACAATGAAATTTTAAAAAGCAATATAAACACGTAAGTCATCAGATCTTTTGTTTTCTTTAAAGGCACGAAAGAAATTATATTAATACAAATCATACACTTCTTTATCATAAAAGTCAACATATCTTTTATTACTAAATAGTTATTATACAAATATTAACCTCAAATTATTCGATTAGCTTATAATGTTCTTAAACTTAACAGCGGCAGGCGTAAAGTATAAAAATAGACAAAAGTAAAAAAATAATACAACAAAATTATATTTAAAATACATAATATTTATAAATGAAAAAGCAATCATAAACTCTTTTATATGCAATATACTCGTATGATATCGTTGATGAATCATTTGAATTGTCGCGTTGAATCGATGTATATAATATAATCATAAATAGAAACGGGTATTTAAGATAACATAAAAAATTCTCTGAAATATCTAAGTAAACTATAACATTGTTTGTTTTGTATGTTTATTCTTGATTCTGACGTGTTTTTTCATCGAAGAAATCGATTTAATATTTTGATAAATAAAAAAAAGGTTAAATAAATTCAGTCTATTAGTGCCGAAAGTCAAAATGCAAAAAAATATATTAAAATATTTTTTGATGCAACACAAAAATAATAATTATCAAATTCCGCTAAGTAAAATGTTGGCCATATTTTGTCATTGATTTGTTTGAATGTCATAAGAATACTTTCAAAATCTAGAAATTATATTTTTTTCTATACTTTAATACTCGTGAAAGAGACAAACGTCATTATATCCGGATTTTGCTTTCTCAATAATAAATAAAGAAAAAATACCTACATGTCGTATTTATAACTAAGTAGGTACCGAAATGTTGAATACTTGTTTGGCTTCATCCTACACCTACTTACTGATGAATATCAAAATATGTGTAGGATTGATTAGCTTCGTCGATGTTGTAATAGGTAAAGAATGAGGTAGACCTACTCATAGTATGGTACAGGTCAGTTCTATGACATCACTGCTATAACAATTTAGTGTAGATTTCATTGATAATTCCTTCTAAACACATACCATGTTGTGACATCATCACAGAGCATTTCTAAATATTTATAAGTTTGTAAACACTGTTATTACGTATCACAATTTATTTATGCGAGCTTATCGGGATAGCTGTTTCGCCAACCTATGGTGGCATCATCAATATTGTAACACCTGATGATATGTATACCACCAGCATAGATTGGCGAAACAGCTGTCGCGACAAACTCATATGCATGCGAAATTGACGACCTTCGTGGCCTAGTGGTAAATGCTTTGATGGCCATACTGAAGGTCCCGTGTTGAAAGTCGGGTCGAAAGAATGGACTGCCACACTTTAACCGATGCGGCACTCCATCCTTCTCTTTTCGCCCCGCGGGAGACGCGGTGTGATGGGTTGCGAACCTCATCGCCATCAAGAAAGAACTAATAAGAAAGCCATTTATTAGAACGACGACCTTCGTGGCCGAGTGGTAAGTGCATTGACTGCCACCCCGAAGGTTCCGGGTTCGATTCCCGGCAATGGCAGTGTAATTGTCACACCGTCTTTGGTCTGGTGTAGAATTCACGTGACAATAAAATGGCGATAGATTAGCTACCTATCACATGTCATGGGAATCAATATGATAGCTATACCTTTTTACATCGATTTGGCTTGCACTGTAATGATATAAATTGATCTTATAATATTATTAATGAAAATATTAATATAATAGTAATAAATAAATTGTGATTTGTAATAACAATGTTTCAAATTTAGGCATTTAATAATGTATCATAGTATTTCGGTCAAAACAATACATTATTTATAAGTTTAGTTTTAAATTCGTATTTTTTAAATGTTTATTGTAGAACCTAGCTTTATAAAAAAATGCTATTTCTATTACAATATAAAGCGTTACTTTGTCTGATAACAAATTAAAAGAGATAAGAAAAAATAAAGACTAGATGCAATACTCTTAATGCAGAAGAAGAAGAAATTACGTATGAAATAATAAATTCACAACAATTTTATTACAACTTCATTATATTCGATAAATGAGTATAGATTTCATTGTTTAAGATATATATAAAAGTACTAAATGACGTCATTAAGTTATGTTCTTCTTTTGCTGTGATTGGTTCACGATATTTGGACGAAATAGAACGAATTTAAATCCCCCTGTATGTTCTGGTGGCGAGGATGGTACTAAACAAGTAAAGAGCAGCAACTACCAACCCGATAATCTGAAAAATGAAAAAAATTCAAATTAAGAATCGAACATATTTTTAAATTAACCGTTGCGAGTAAATTAATATGATACAAGACTCCAAATCATTTCAGACATATTCAAATTGACTTATTATAAATAAAGGGTTATATAATACATACTAATATTTTTCCTCTATTTCTAACTCCATTCACGCCGTTTACATATACCTTCTTTACCATTCTGTCTTCACTCATTCTTTCCATGTGTCCAAACCATCTTAATGACCCTTGCATTATTTTGTTCATGACACTTTCATTCGCACCACATTCACTTCTAATACTTTCATTGGACACTCTATAATATACAGATTTGCCACACATCCGTCTTAGAGATCTCATTTCTACTGCATTTATTCTACTTTCATCCTTATTTTGCCAGTTCCATGGAGCTAGAAATAGAGGAAGGCCGAGGAAAACGTGGCACGATCAAATCAATCAAATATTAAATGTCGGTCACGCGAGGGGTCAGAGAAATCGACGTGCGTGCATGGAAAGATATATGAATGTAGAGGAATCGAGAGAAGTATGTCAGGACAGAACAGTGTGGCTTTCCGTTCTTTCTGCCTACCCCTCCCGGGAGACGGCGTGATGGTTAGTTAGTTAGTTAGTTACTAATATTTTTACGTATTAACAATAACACAATAAGATGAAATCAGTAAAAATTTATAAAATAAAATATAACTTTCGAATGAAGCACTTAATTTGCGGTATGCCACATATACATCTGCAAGGCTACTTGAATATCTTTTTCTTCATCATCTTTTTCTTCTTCTTTTAGACCAATGGTCTGTTCCTATAGTCAGGCTGGCCTCTCTTGGATGGTTGACTCCCAGCTATCCCTCCATCTCATTGGCGGTCTTCCAGGGGTGTGGTAGCCAACAGGAATCTGATGCTCCAAAACCTGTGGGATTCTGGATGGATCCATCTTCTTCACGTGCGCATTCCAGTATCTTCTACGTTGTCTGTCCCATCTTACGATATCTTCCACCTTGCAGATTTGAATGTGATACCACGAATCACGGACATACCCAGAATCATTACAATTATTATGAAATAAATTTAATTTATATAACACAATTTTCCTATATAACAGCTTACAAGTGTGTTTTGTTTTGCTGTTTATTATAATATATTCCAACTATTTTTTATATATTATTTTATTATATTCGTCTCCTCGCGAATTTTGAAACCACTCCTCAAAAAATGGTTACAATGTGTTTGTGTTACGATTTCTTTTTCGAATAAGGGATTAATAAAAAAAATACTTACAGATGCAGCCAAATAAGGCTCATAATTGTATGTGTACTTTCTGTGGTTGACTTCCACGAGTAGTGTGAGGGCCGCCGAGAAGTAAAGAATGCAGGCGATAGCGTGATAAACAACCTCCTGCAAAGAAAAAAAAAATGAATACATATATTTTTTACAATTTTATGCAATTATTAGACTTCAATATCCTGTAAATAGTATATAATAAAATGTAACATAGATGTTGATATCATATCATCATGTAGCTTTCAAAATCGGTCATCAAATTTAGCAATATATTTTTTATGTATTGTATTTTTAACCCTAGAACGGACGGGCTGGGTCTGTGAGACCCAGACTTTTTATATAAGGTTAGATTCAAGGTCATGGGCATTGCATACCGCCATTTTTCTGAGTACCTTCCTAAAAGAGTCCACAGAATGCTCTGGTGTCGCAAATTTGTCAACTCAACTCTCAGTCATCAGTTATCACGCGTTTTAATATCTTGTGGGCCTGTCAGACCCGGCCCGTCCGCTCACGTGACTTTTTTGACATAGCTGTATTTGTGTTCTAGGGTGGTTTTTTATTTTTGCTTGTACTCATTTTAATACTATTGACAATTTTAAACAAGTATATATGATTGAGGAAGAACAAGCCTCAAATACCTCCAAGCTTTCTTCCAAAATCAACAAGGGAACAACATTTAAGCATTTTTGGTTTTCAAGAAAATTTGACGATAGTATCTTATGTACCCAAGAGAAACAAAAGTGTTATTTTGCTGTCATCCATGCACAACGACAGTGAAATTGACCCTTCTACTGGTGAAAAGAAGAAGCCCAGCATAATAACATATTACAATTCAACTAAGGGAGGTGTCGACGTAGCTGATGCTATGTGTGCTGAATACAGCATCGCAAGATGAACGAGACGTTGGCCATTAACTTTGTTTTTTGCCGCAATCAATATTGCTGCTCTAAATGCATTCATTGTGTTCAAGACAAATGAACAGTCCATCAGCAGGGGTGATTTTCTCAAGGACTTGTCGAAACAGATGCTACAACCTTACTTGAACGTGCGAGCTCAGCAAAACAACCAACCACGAGAGATTCGTCAGTTAGCAACTAAGTTTTCTGGATATGAATCTCAACCTAAAGACGACCCTGCTCCAGGAAAACGTGGAAGATGTTCAAAGTGTAAAAACAGCAAAATAAAGTACTTTTGCAGAGAGTGTAAAATTTGGTTATGTCTAAACCACAGTGAAATGTTGTGTAGCGATTGCTGTAAAAAAATTGTTATTTGACGTCTTGAAAAACATTATTTAACTAATTTTTAATATTTTCCCGTTAACATCATTCTTGTATATAGTATGTAAAATCAAAGCCAATCAAATTTCAAAATTTATAGCATATTCAGGTAATTTTAAAGAAATCAATCAAATTTTTTTTATTAAAATTTCAAGACTATTTAAATTATTTATACCATTGTTTGTGAGCAATATTATTTTGCTAAAATTGTGTTATACCACTGAAAACATTCCTAGATTTGATAGGAAAACCTGTTTGGATCGATAAAAATAATTTGAAATTTTTTAAAGATTTTTTTATTTTTGGGTCTGTCAGGCCCAGCCCGTTCACTTACGTGACTTTTTTGGCCCGTCCGTTCTAGGGTTAAATAAATATTTTTGGTTATTATTATAGACCAGTGATTCCTAAAGTGGACTATATGGACCCCCATGGATCTACGACAATTGTAAAAAAATTGGGGGTCCATGAGACTCATTTAAATTGAAATTTAGAATCAAAACCCCCAAATCTAAGAAATGGTGCCCCCGCATAAACCAACATCCCACCAAAACACCTTCCAACAATAATCCCATCAGACGTAAGAGGAATAGTCACAAGTGCTGAACCTCTGTAAGCCAGAAGATGTTTTGAATCAAAATTTCTTACGCAAGCCGGGCTTCTGGGCTTCTATGGCAGTACCGCCACGGCATGAGATGTAAATGAGGGTCCACGAGATGGTTCAACTAAATTGAAGCCGAATATTGAAACGCAAAACGAATATCGAAATCTTCGTCAATTTGATTTTTTTCAGACCAAAAAATATCTGAAACAAAAAAGCTGGAATTCGTTGTCGACCTTTTTTTAGCTCATTCGGCAAATATCAGACACTCGATTTTCCCAAATGAGCTAAAAAAAGTCGACAACAAATTCCGGCTTTTTGGTTTCGGAATTTTTTTGACCAGAAAAAAAAATCTATCTTAGTAAAGCTGGGTAACAAAGAGTAAAGATCGGATTTTTATTTTATTTTTATTTTAGTTAACGAAAATCGTGAATGATAAAATAATAATAAAGTAATACCGTAGTACCTACTTAAACATTATGCTTGAATAGGTACCTACTTATACAATCCACTTTTTTTTATCTACTTAAATATGTATGAAAGAAAACAAAAATAATAACAGAATGCCATAGTATTTATTATTGATTAAAACCTCTGATTTCTAGAAAAATTATTTACGGGAGAAACATGATTCACTTTGTTAGGGCATTATCAAAGCCTCTAGCAAAGCAAAACTTGTCATTTGAATAACTTTTTGAAAATAATGTTTAAGGTATGGCGAATATAAAAAAACAAAAACATATCACTCTATAAAATATAGCAATATGTATTGTACTTTAAAAAACAGACGTTTTCATCAATATAAAACATTTAATACGAAGTTTAACATTGTTTAAGAAATGATATTTAATACGATAGTAAGAACATAAAAAAATTAAGATAGGAATCTACTTATACGATTAGTATATTAAAAAAAAAAATACTTACGTAAATAGTTTTAGCGATGATGGACGAAGTGGCTAAGGAGATCAGGCAGGAAGTGAGGAGGCAGAATGTTCCTATGAGGAAGGCCACACTCATCAGAAGGAAGAAGAACTCCGGGATCTGGCTGGAGTAGTTGTTGTAATACCGGCTCATGTAGTAGCTGACGATCCCCACGCAGACCGTGCCCAGCAGCTGAAACACGGGAATACTCGTTGAGCAACTCCTGGACCACGTGCTCATGACGTCATGCCAGAGTTTTTAATTCTCCCAGGTCCCAGATTTAGCCGATGAGTGCTCCATTGAAATTGTTTACATAGCCAAGTGGATAACTCTTGAAAATATAGGCGTAGCTTCAAAAGAAAACATTTTAAACAATGTATTTTTAATTATTATTTCGTATGAAGCACCTCATTTGTGGTGTGGTAAAATAAAAATAGAATTGTTTTTTTTTTGTAAACAAATACTTGTAGACAAATACTGGATTTTTACCCATTGCGGGTTAATCATTTTTTAAGGATAAATTGTATCTCAATAGAGACGAAGATGTAAATTATTTGGAAACAGAATATGGTAGTCGAGGCGTTTACAGGACTTATGACCTGTCATTGGTTGGGTTAAGCGATCAATTTATGTTTAACAACATTCACCATTCTGCCTTTCTTACGACACCACGTTTGACAATTTTTTGGAACTTGTATATATGTTAATATTTTTTAATAACTTCACTGTTGGTAGGGACATCTATACATCTACAATATGCATGTGCTTGTTCTTCCAGACCAGATTCATCAGACATCCTAACACGACAGAGGCTTTATTAACTTGTTCTTGTACTTCAGTATAAAGGTCATTATGGCTGCAGATCTTTACTCTCAAATATCTGAAGCTCATTACTTATTTGGATATTGTGAGACTTTTTGTTTTGCTAACTGATAAAGCCATATTAAGCCTTTGTAATACTGCGTAAGCCTGTGTTCTGCCAGTTGGTACTTATGGTCTTGAAACTGTAACATTGTCCAAACATAGTTCCGAGAAACTACGAGTGACCCAAAGAGCCATGGAAATAGCCATGTTAGAAATAAGCCTAAGTGAGACAAAAAACAAAGGTCATTGACATCATCCATCGGGTGGCGACTCTAAAATGGGAATGGGCAGGTCACGTAGCCAGAAGCTCAGACGATAAATGGACAAGAAGACTGCTGACTTGGAGACCGTGGACGGCAAAGAGAAGTGCAAGGCTACCGCAACTACGGTGGAAGGATGATCTGAACAGATATGTCGGAATAATCTGAACGCAGTCTGCGCAATACAGAGTGACATGGAAGCGAATGGAGGAGGCCTTTGTCCAGGAGTGGACGAGAATAGACTGAGGAAGAAGAAAAAGATACTGCGTATCCAATGAATTAATTATTTAAAGATCTTTATGATGTATACTTTGAACGATGTCCGTGCAAGGTTTGCCAATGGCGCCTATGAAGGAACGGCCCACGCTAAGTCATTACAAATCCATAGATCTGATTACATCGCCCGCTAAATTAATAGCCACTACAATGGAGGTAACGAATGTCCTTTTTAAATTAATTGAACATTATTTAGTCGTGGCGCAGGCGCAGGTCGGCAAACGTGACAGCGAACGTGATAAACAATGCTCACTACGCGTGACGCACGCCACTATCGGTGACCACCGAATTATTCACAATATTCCCTTCCCGTCGCGTCGACGTAACCATTTAGGTCAATGACGATTATAGATTCAGTTTAGTTGTACTGGAAACGTGCTTGAGGCCGAATTCTGGGATAATCACAGCTTATATCGTGCACAAACCAATAACCTCTCCTTGGTCCGTCCGTGCAACTTCAAGATTCCTTTTATGGCAATGGATTTATGCAATGCTTGTAAAACATTTAATATACTGTTATTAACCATATGGAGCAGTATATCACAATTATGCTACACCAATTTAAAATTATTCAAAATATTTCACGCCGTTTTCCAATCATCAATTTTGTTGAAAATATTTTTCTACGAAATTGTTATGTTCGCCTTCATTCATATACCTGTAGGTGGTGAAATTTTCTTTACTATCAAAATAAATAAACAGCAGCTAAGAATATCTTAGATATATCGTTAAGAGTATACCTTTCAGTTTTAATTTATATTTATTATTATTATGTCTACTTGGGTATTATTAGGTCAAAAGCATTCATGCGTGCTCGTTCAATAGCGTACCGAAATATATGTAAGTTTAACATGTATCTAGCTACTTTAATACCAAAAAAAGTTTAATACTCGTATATTACATTGCTATAGATGTAGTTTTATAATATATGCAAAAAACAATTTAACATTAAACAGGTCAGTGTCAGCGGGTATACTCGTATGCCGATGACAAATGAAATGAAGAATGTGAGAGTATAAATTAAACATCAGATGTTTTGATGATATCATGAATGAACCTAGAAACTATATGAGCAGACCTTGGCTGTCTTGTTTGAATTGAAATCCCGCTATTGAAAATAAAGTATAGCGCCGAGATATATTTTAACCCTTTGTACTCCGTTGTCGCCGCCACGGCGAAATAATAAACATTTTAACAACTCCGATGGCGCCGCAGCGGCGACATAAACAATAGGTATAAATTTTATTGTTTAAAAAATAAAAGGGTCGTTTTACAGGCGTACAAATGCTGTATACAGTACCCCATGGCGATAGGTTGTGCTTTTTGCTCTGTTTTTAATTCTTGACAATGACTAAGCATTCATTTTAATTTAATAATTTTTATTTCCCTTTAAATATGGAAGAGAATTTTGAAATCAATGATAGTGAAGACGAGTTTGTTTTCGAAGTGCATAGTGACATTTCCGATAAAACTTTCGTAAAAAAAAAATCGCGTGTTTTGGACATCAGTAGCAGTTCAAGTATTTATTTTTCTGCTTTCTAAAATATCACACGTTAAAAAATTATAAAGATTAGAATATGACAATTTTTATTTTATTAACAATCTTATACGACAATAAATACAATATATATTTCTCAACATAACTACATATTTTTATTTACTGCCTTAACAAAACACATATTTTTCTAATTTTCCAAAAATATCGTAATTTTTCCTCATATTTTTACATTACACTCTATGGAGTAGCTGGTATACCATATTTTAAAAAAAATGGAGTACAAAGGGTTAAGCTTTGATTGGAAAGTCAATTTGATAGTTAAATGAAAAGGCACGGGGAAGAGGGAATATATTAACTTACCAGCTGGGCCAGTTTTAGGAAGCCAGGAGCAGTCTTGAGATAGCCCGTGTTGAGGATGATGGCGGAGGTGGAGGTTGTGGTGGTGGTCCTCGTTATCGTGACGCTGTGAGACATTTTGTCGGATATTTAAGACCCTAAAAGAAAAAAAAATACAATTAATTTAAATAAATAAACTTTGACACGAAGCCATTACAATTTTTCACTTATTTTTAGTATAAAACATTTTTAAGGATTAATTGTATCTCAATAGAGACGAAGATGTAAATTGATTTTTTTTGGAAACAGAATATGGTGATCGAGGCGTTTACAGGACTTATGTTAACAACGACCTGTCATTGGTTGGGTTAAGCGATCGATTTATGTTCACAACATTCCCCATATCACCCTTTCTACGACCACCACGTCTGGCAAATATACAATTTGAAAAATCTAATATTTAATGACCTATTTTATTCTATTTGTAATGAAAAAAATATGTAGACACAACTTTAAAATAATTCGTATTGAAAAAAAACTGTTTTCATAAGATTTGAATATTGGCTACAAATTATATTTTTTTCGTATTTTTAAAATATTCAAATATTTTGATACTGCATTAAAAAAATGAGGAAAAGTGATATTTTAACTTTCGGAAAATGTCATATCAGTTTTTATATATACTCGTATTATACTGAAAAATGTGGCTTTTAAAATTGAAAATATTTTACTTGAATAACGTTTTGAGCTTTGTCGCATTATCATATTATATTATTTATAACGTACATGTTTTCTTTTTTATATTTATTACTAAGTACTCATACTTAATTTAAAAAAAAATAGAGTAAAAAAGACAAAATACATATTTTCGAAAGAGTTCATTTATTTTTTAATACGACACTCTAGTTTTTATAAAACACTCTACATACACGCACGTAGAAGGTATGTAACAACATACACATACTACACAAACTTCAACTATAAGATTTCCGTGTTGAAATACGTCTTGATAGGTTGACACGTCTGCCCTATAAAATGTTTTCCCATGTTGACATATTTTCGGTGGGTAATGAAGCCCTTTAGCGATCATTAGCGTACTTTTAAAAATAGAAAACGTTTCAAAATGTTCATATAGTAATACTTGATTATTTAATAATTGTTTGTAATTAAAGCTACACAAATAATGTTAACTATAGCGAAATATCAATCAACTAATAATTAATACGAATAAAAGCGTCCGATTTCTAGAAGTTTTATAATATTTTAAGTAAATGACGTAATTTGCCTGCCTTAGGCATTCAAAAATGTCTAGTGTTCGCCTGTCTAAGACATTGTTTAATACCTTAGACAGGCAAACTATGTCATTCACATAAAATATAATCAAACTTCTAGAAAACAGACGTTTTCATTCGTATTGATTTTTTTATATGGAGTTTTACATCATTGTTCAAGAAACAATAAATCAATAATTTATATATTTAAAAAAATATTGTACTTGTATCTAGAATGAGAGTAGAATGGTTAAAAAGTTGTACACAAGCAGCGTGAGTGGCAAAAGAAGCCGAGGATGACCGAGGAAAACATGGCATGACCAAATTAATCAATTACTAAAAGGCGGCCACGTTCGAAGTCGGAATAATCGACGTGCGTGCATGGTACGATGTATGAATGTGGAGGAAGCCCGGGAGGTATGCCAGGACAGGCCATTGTGGCGATCCATCCTCTCTCCCTACCCCTCCTGGGAAATGGCGTGATGGTTAGTTATTTAGTTAGTTAGTTAGTATCTAGAATATATTTAATAAGTTTAAAATAAATGCATTATGAGAAAAACTAGATTCCTACATTGTTTTCACAGTGACATTCCTATAAACATATTGCAGATTTTTCAAATGGATAAACTAAATACAACAACAACAAAAACAAACTAAATACAATATAAAATAAATAAATGAACGATTTTGAGTAGAAACTACATCTAACTAAAGTCTAAAAATAATTTATCTACTATTTGTATAGGCTCATCAATTTATTATTTTCGCAAGTACCCATTTGCTATGAACAGAGCGTTCATTAAACTAGCAACACTTTTTTTATACTGGCAATAATATTGACTTTTAAAACGCGCATACTTTTGGTTAGATTAACTTAGTAACTTGTGACAAATTTGACAAAATACTGAAAATGTACGAGCGAAGAATTAGGGCGGGAAATGAGGACGCCATTATTTTGCAATGGCCGCTCGCGCCGCCCACTTCACCTTAGAACATTTCGCATTTCCAGTGGATATCCATCTGACAAAAACAATAAATAAACATGCGAAAACAACGCGGAATCATGAACTTGTTAATGGATATTTTTGCGCAAATTGTCCATGGTTATTATCCGTTTAATTTACACACAAAGCACTGTTAACGATTAAATAACATGAAATAATTATTGTACATTGCAACACCACGGATGGATGATAAAATAAGTCTTATAACATTGAAAATTAATTATGAATAAATCAATAAATTATTTCGGGTACCTACGCAGAGTACGATAAGAGAATTTATTCAAAACATGCAAATTGCAATTGTTTGTTCAAGAAAAAATGTAGACAGCTTAGTTTACTGTTTGTAGAAGGATTTCCCAGGTATGGAACGTTCGAGAATGATTATTGCATCCAATTGTTAAAAATTGATTTATATTGATAAAAAAATTTAATTGATTTATATTCTAAATATACGAGTATGATAATACGATACCGAAAATGGCCATCTATGGCTATTCAAGCTTTGGGATAATGTAGTTTTTTTTTTAGTTTTTAATTTCACATTTTATTAAACTTCTATATTTGTACACCGCTATTTAATAAAATTCTGGATGACTTTAAAACTTATTTGACATAATAATCAGGCTGGTAATTGGGCGAATAATTAAATCAAAATAAATAAAGTAACTAACCAATCTTTAAATACACATTTATATTGGATTGATAAGCTTGCGGTTGCTGCTATTGGTTTTATATTTTTTTGTTGTATAACTAGTTTTTATGTAGATCTACATAACGTCACCCCAGAGCAATAGTGAGATAAACCAGTGTCATCTTGACATTATAACAAGCCGTAATGTTCCTTTGATATTGTTTATGGTTTGACTTGGTGGAGGCCTTGCACTTATTTGAGTCTCCTAGGGCCTATGAGACTCAAATAAGTGCAAGGCCTCCACCAAGTCAAACCATAAACAATATCAAAGGAACATTACGGCTTGTTATAATGTCAAGATGGCACTGGTTTATCTCACTATTGCTCTGGGGTGACGATAAGTTCTTATTTAATATAATCAAATAATAATTGCTTTCCCAGAAGGATTCCAAATAATGGTGGACGTAGATATCCGAGATGGTTCCCCCGGGAAATTATTGTGAATATTAGGACCAAACAGGCTCATCATATGAAATGGAAGGTCACCGGCTCTCGAGATGAGTACGTACAGTTCAGACAATATCGATCGATGGTCAGGCGTAGTGTTCGTGTGGCCTTTCGAACACACGTGGACTCCATTGGAGGTAATATCGTGGGTGATCCCGAGGTGTTTTGGAATTATATCAAGACACTGCGCAAAGACGGTGGCTTTGTTGAGAATATGATGCATGGGGAGAAGCATATTCGTGAAGCTGATATAGCCAGCGCATTTGCTGAACACTTCAAATCACTTTACAGTAAAACTCCCCCAAGGCTGAATCTTGGTGTATGGACCGGTCAGAATCAAAGTTTACAAAGTGTTGACAAAACTTAATACGAAAGCTTCATTTACATGATATTGTCCAGAGGCAAATGATTTTAATTTAAGGCAGTAATCTGAGAACTATTTATATATTTATATATTTGAGCGCATTTCATCGCTATATTTCACAAGTTGTAAAATTGTATAATATAAAAAATAGAAATACGTTTTTTTGCTATCATAATTATTAATAGGCCAAAACCCTGATGTCGTCAGGAGAGAGTACGAGAATATTTTGAATACAAGAGGAATACTTCGATTCTCTTCGAAAGTAATTCGAAATACTCACGATGCGCATGTCCGATAACTGGATTATTTTGAAATTTGTTCCGATTATTTTTATATGACAGTAGTGTAGAAAATAATAGGAGAACTATTTGGTGTTTTTAATTTTGAAATTTTAACGTTTAGTAAAAACTTATTATTGGTAACGATTGTATTGGTAACCTATCTAAAAGCTAGAATGGCAGTGCACAATGGTGTTCTTTTACCGACCCTTATGTATGGAAGCGAAGCATGGAACTGGCAAAAGAAGGATGAAAGTAGAATAATGCAGTAGAAATGAGATCTCTTATACGAATGTGTGGATACTCTGTGTATGATAGAGTGTCGAATGAAAATATAAGAAGTAAATGCGTTGCGAATGATGGTGTTATGAACAAAATAATGAAAGGATCATTAAGATGGTTTGGACTTATGGAAAGTACGAATAAAGAAAGAATGGTAAAAAAATTATATGTCAACGATGTAAATGGAACCAGAAAAAGAGGAAAGACCGAGGAAAACGTGGCACGATCAAATAAATCAAATATTGAATGTCGGCCATGTGAGGATTTAGAGAAATCGACGCGCGCGCATGACACGATGTAAGCGAGAGAAATATGTCAGGAAAAAAAAGTGTGGCAGTCCATTCTTTATGCCTACCCCTTCGGCGAGACGGCGTGATGGTTAGTTAGTTAGTTAGTTTGTTTGTATAGTGAACCAAGTTTTAAAAGGTTACAAAATCTTTACTTTCGTGGATATTTTAAATATACAATACAAATAAAACAAAAAAATAATAAACAAAAAAAAACATTAAAAACATTAGCCTATCTGATGGCTGTATCGTATAGACGTGTTGTAATAACGACATTGTTCGAGAGTCTAAAAATGTTAGGAAGATTTCTCTATTCCAGCACCAAGAAGGAAGACGGCAGTCAGTTGCTAATTTTAATCTCCGCTTGAATGTTTCGCAACGGATAATGTGTTTTAAATACCCAGATGTCCACTGGGCCCAGCGTCCAGCCCGCCGTTGCCAATCGACGTAGGAATATTTTTACAGCGCATACAATGTTTTAATGGAAATGAGTCAGAATCCTGAGTACGAAGCCGCTATAAATAAATACCACGTCTCCAGTGATAGCGTAATATTGAATAAATAACAACAAACTTTATCGATACCACGGAAAACTGCCATATAATAAAATAAATATCTCTCTCTCTGGTTTCAATCCTGGGATTGGTTTGCAGCAATTTCCTGTATTCTTCTCTTCCATTCTTCCCTGATATATGATGAGCAGCGCACGTCCACCAACAGGTCCTCCAGGTACTCTTGGCGCGGGCGTCCCCTAGAGTTTGTCCCCTCGGTCATACCCTCCATTACGGTATGCAAGAGGCCTTCTTGTCGTATTACATGGCCGATCCATATTGCACGCTTTTCGGACAAGGTCCTGAGCAGGTGCCTTCCTCCTTCGATTCTTTGGAGAACCTCCTCATTTGTAATGTGGTCTCTTTAGGAAATTCCTAATAGTCTTCTATGGGACCACATCTCAAAAGCCTCTAGTCTCCGTTTATCTCTTTCGGATAGGCACCATGTCTCGCAGCCGTACATCAAGATACTCCATACATAGGTCTTGATGAGGAGTATTCTCAGTTTTATGATATAGCCATGGATGGTTTTATGATTTTATGATAGAGCCATGGATAACTACCATACTCCCTCATGTAGAGATACCTCAGAATTTTTTTCTGAACCCTCTCCAGCATTACGGAATATCTCGCTTCGTGAGGGCTCCATATCACTGAACCACTTTCGAGTCTGCTCCGAACCAATGCGTTGTATAGGACTCTGAGCACATTGGGATCCCTGAAAACTCTTCCGGTCCGGACGATGAACCCCAACATCCTCAGTGCAATGCCATAAATCCTCTCGATATGTGCACGAAAAGTCAGCCTACTCTCATAGATGATTCCGAGATCTCTCATGATTATAACAATCTTCGCGAGTCATGAAAACTAAAGAAATTAATGTCGCTTGTACCCAAGCTTCATCAGATCAATATATACAATTAAAAAACATAGCAGCTGTGCTTCATGTGAAAGTATAAAACTAGAGAAGTTTGATTATCGTATCACGATAATATGTGCTTATTCAACATAAAAAGATTTCAAGCGAAATTTTGCATGCACAAAATGATAAAACTATCCAATACTGTTTGGCTTTGTAAATGCACCAAATTGCACATAACGTCATGCGTAAAACGTTGGAATGCCATAACTCTCTCAATATAGCTTCGGATATTAAATTTTCTTAACATGATTTAGGGTTGTGTTTGGGTCATGTCTATGAAGAGCTCATACAAAATTTGAATTAAATGATAAATGGGGCCCAGGAAATAATTAATGGTAACGTATTTAACAAAATATAACCTACATCGCCTAATGTAAGAGGAATGATTTTGGAAAGTATGTTTGCATGCTAGATGTGTGGCATGGAGTGATCCTCCGAAGAGGGCATTCGACTTAACATATCCTAAAATATAAATTTTCAATTTATTTTAATCCAATTGATTATTTTGAGAAAAAAAAAAGATATCGAAAAAGGTGTATCCCCGAACAGAGTTTGAATTAACAAATTAAGCGTTATCTTTTTAAAGGGCGCGGTTTGTGTCTAAGCCATATTTATTTATACTACAATGTAAGTCCATTTTAACACTGACCTAGATAACGTACAACGTTAATTTGATTCACAATAAAGCTTTACAAATACCATAAACATGTTTCAAGCAGTGACGATCTCAGTGTTTTTTTTTTTGGAGTTAAAAGTTTTTTTTACTAATATTACGTTAGTAGCCATCTGCCCCAATAGTAGGGTTGTATATCACTATCGAGGTCCAGATTTCGATTATTTTTCGATTAATCGATATTAATCGATTTAATTTTTTTTTTATTGAACATGAGATGAAAATACTCACATGTTAAATACAGCTGTTTTCGCAGTATCGCTTATTTCCAAGAAAAGGAAAAATACCGTGAAATGAATTGTCAACATCGTAATTGTCAACATAAGGTTATCATTAAATTCACTTATTGATTTGGAATGTTGCCATCTAACTTTACAAATTACTATTGATTTTGATAAAACGTGATTTCTATTTCTACATATTAAAATTTTAAAAAAGTTTCGCACAAGATATATGTAAGACAAAGATAACTTCTCATATAATGTACGAGTAACTAGTCTATGAATAATACCATACAGGGGGGAAAGTAATATTTTTTTACGAAACACCCCAAGTCGGTTAATAAAATTGTCAATATATTTACGAGATTGACGGTTTCAATTGCAGTGCGATTGATGGGATTAAACTTTTTTTTTTTACCTTAGATGCTTTTTTGAAGGCTGTTTTCTCGTATATAGTATATAAATAAATAAAAAGCGTAAATTAATATTTTTAGAAATGTAATCTTCTGATCTATATAAATATATCTCGTTCCGTTAAATTTTAACTAACTTCTGGTATTCACCATGTTTGGCCATTCTGGCGAGAAAAGAACCAAACGATTGTCAATCGCACATGTTCATGGCGCATGGTTGTTGCGATTCTAATATAATTCTCATCATTCACCGTCAATGATAAGTCGAACACGATCTATCAGTGGCATCGACGAACATTATTTTTGTTATAATTTAACAAACATTACTAATAAAACTTTATAAGTAAAATGGCGACCTTCGTGGCAGAGTGGTAAGAGCTCTGATTGACATACCGAAGGTCACGGGTTCGATTCCCGGCATTGGGAGTAATTTCCACACTGTCATTGGTTTGGTGAAGGATTCACGTGTCATGAGAAACAATATAATAACTAAAAACAAATTGTTTACAGTGATTGGGTTCAAATGACCTGTTGTATACAAAAAATAAATAAATACCTGTTGTATACAATAAATAAATAATGTCTGTGTGTTCGTTCCTTATGTGTTCGCGCATCATTCATCCAGTTGAGTTGAGACTTTGTACAGTTGTTGTTAGCAATATTAGCGTTTCAATAGTTGGAGCCTGTAAATTATTGAAAAATATTTCAAAAAGGCATTGCAAACGCATTTCGGGCATTACCAAGTTATTTATTTAAAAAAATAATAGTTATTTAGTAATTATTTAGAACCCTGCATATTATGCAAATGAAATTATTTGGCATTCGGTCGAGACCTTTAATTCATTCGTCGGAATTCTTTGATCATTACACGCTAGAGTGACGAAATAAAATCCTGACGTCATCTTGAGAAATTATGTACTGACGTCATTTTCAAAACCGTCTGGATCGCTTCAGGTGATGTTGGAGAACCTCAAATCTTAATGGCATTCAGTGAAATGGCGGTGACTTCATTATTACGTCAAACATTTACTGTGCAATGCATTGAGCCTGACTAATTTTAATTGTACAATATGATTATTAATGTATTAGCATTTTATGTAGAAGTTAGTATGGAAAGGCAATATTTTATGTAATATAAACGAGTAAAGAATCTACCGCATCCTGAATGATAACAAATATTACTCTAGTAACAACCATCGGTATGCAAAGGTTATCAAATTTGTACGTAAACACAAACATATGAATGATTTCATTCATTGTAAAACGGTTCATATATTCTTCTATTATAAATAGATCGATAAAAAATAGTTGATTTCAAATTTTATTGTGTGTTTACATAAGTGATAAATATATAAAGCGAAACGACTGAAAAAAAAACTTTTTTTTTTAACGAGTAACATATCTTAAAGAAACATTCTTTTGGTGTGTTAGTATTAATAATAATAAGGCTATTTTGTATAGCGCCGTTTTCGTAAATAGCTCGCCTCAAGGGCGCTTTGACAATGTTTTTAGTCATGAGAGCAGTGGAGGTACTCCCATAGAAGCCCAGAAGCCCGACTTGCGTAAGAAATTTTAAATCTAAGTAATCATGCCCCGCATAAACCAACAACCCGCCAAATCACCTTCCAACAATGTTCCCATCAGACGAAAGAGGAATAGCCACAAAAGATGATTCCTGTAAGCCAAAAGAGGTTTTGATTAAAATTTTCTTGCGCAAGCTGGGCTTCTGGGCTTCTATGGGAGTACCACCACTACATGAGAGTTGCATCTATCACCAGAAATCAGATAACCGTTTTTTACATTTTATGCGATATTTTGAAATAGTGGGTTTTTTAGGTGAGATTTAAAATCTGTCGGATTGTCAATGCATCTGAGGCGTGCAGGAAGCATATTCCAGGCGGACGGACCTGCCACTGCGAAAGCCCGATCTCTAAAATTTGTCCGGGGGTTGCGCTTTGGCTCAACTAATCTGCCTATTGGTGAGGAGTTTGCTGATCGAAGCGTAGATTGCCGCAAGTTAGTATACAAAGTTCAGATGTATAAGCTGGTGCCATTCCTTGAGGTGCTTTAAAAACCGCTCAGCATACATAGAATATACTGAGTTCTATTAATCAAATTAAAATATAAAAATGTAGTTTTTTCGTGTATATGTACGTATACATATATATTACATCTTATTCTGTTCGTTTTGTCTTAATTACGTGTCATGGGTGATGTAGGCAGTGACGTCACGAAACCGGTTAGAAATATAAGACAAAACATGTAGCATAATTTATCACTTAATTTGTAAATAAAATACCTGTGTAGGTACTAATATTAATGAAAAAACTTATATTCAATATATTAAAATATATTTGGACTTAATCATCAAACCTGAGTTGAGCTCACGTTTGGAATTCATTTTTAATAAATGAAACAGTTATAGCCCTGAAGAAACTCACTACAGAGTGAAACCGGTTGGCGCTATTTACTAAAATAAAATGGTATATACTAAGTGATAAAGTATTTATTTCTTCTTCTTCTTTCGGTGCCGTGTCAGGTCCCCTCAACGTTGGCGATTTCTATAGCAAAGGCATCTCTATTTATGACAGCTGCCGTTTACCAACTCCCCGACGTCCCTCCACTTTACCCATTATTATCAGTCGAAGGAGGTGGTATTTTTATCCCCTTAGCACATGACTCAAATATGAGACCTTTCTAATCACACTCGACAACAGCAAGTATTTAATTTAATTATTTTTTAAATGAATTTCAGCCATTTTCCTTTTGTTATATGGATAATATATTACCTATTTTTTACGCTTAAAATAGTTTTTACAATTATGTACTGTCATAAATTATTTAAAAGATAATACAGTGCACATATCAAGATAGTGATTCATTACATTCAACTATAGTAATACGAGATTCGTAACAGTATCGAGCACGTTTTCTGGAACTTGTCTATTTGAAAAATCGATATGCGTGTCCCATTTCCCGCCCTTCCGGCATCTCACGCCGTTTTCCGCGGGAAAGCGCCCGCCACCATGGCGCCAGCACTCCCTCGGGCTGGCTGGCTGGTGGATGGTGCTACGTCGGGAGGCGGCAGTGGGCAGGCCAGACGGGGTGAGCCGCGGTTATAGACACTATAGAGCTGGCTAGCGACGGGGGACGTCGTGGGATGGGGTGGCTACCCGGAAAATGACGCCGATCTATTTTACTACTTTTTCTAGCTTCTAGAACGATGCTCTCTGCACATTAAAAAGGGGTAATCCGGAAATTGGGTGACCCTTATTATAAAATGCACATTCAATTTAAATGAGAAAATTATATTATATAATACTGGATTATACAATAAGTTTGCACGATATCTAAACCAGTCGGTACATAAATGAAAACGAATATTAAAAATATTTGTGAAATGTATACTTATATCTGTATACGTGAAGATATGTATGGATTTTGGAGTATATATACAACTTCCAAAAAAATGTATCATACATGATCATAACAATGGTGGAATGGGGAATGTTGTAATTACATAAAGCGTGCGCTTAACCCAACCAATGACAGGTCATAAGTCCTGTAAACACCTTGATCATCCATATTCAGTTTCCAGTTTGTTTCTTCGTCTCTATTGAGATACAATTAAAAATTTGAATATTAAAAAGTTTGCATCTTTTGACTTTTTTTTTCATTTATCATTTAATTTGTAAATGAAATATCTGTATAATAATGTTAATAACGAATGGATGAGAGAAGAATGGTTAAAAAGTTGTACACAAGCAGCGTGAGTGGAAAAAGAAGCCGAGGACGACCGAGGAAAACATGGCAAGACCAAATTAATCAATTACTAAAACGCGACCACATTCGAAGTCGGAATAATCGACGTGCGTGCATGGTACGATGTATGAATGTAGAGGAATCCCGAGAGGTATGATAGGACAGAGCATTGTGGCGATCCATCCTCTCTGCCTACCCCTCCGGGGAAATGGCGTGATGGTTAGTTAGTTTCAGGATTATACTGCCATATATTACTGATAATATCATGATTTTTTTTTTAATTACAACATAATATGGTAATCATCTTATTAATACAATAGCAGTAATGATTTATTTCGTTTTTTTTAGTTTATATTTTCATATGAAGCACTCTCTTTGTGGTCAGAAAATTTAACTAATATATATAAAATAATAAAACACTTTGTATTTAACCACGGTGTGGTTATAATAATTGATGCCAACTAGTTTCGCTTGGACCCAAGCTTCATCAGGTTAATTATTATATTGACCTGATGAAGCTTGGGTTCAATCGAAACTAGTTTTCATCGAATATAATAACCATACCGTAGTTAAATATGAAGTGTTTTTATTATTTTAATATAAGATAAATTAATAAATTTATTCAGTGATACCTTAATTAAGATTCGGATATTGAAACCGGTCGAGAGAAAAAGGAATCATCAGTTAAAACTAAATAAATTACAAATTAACTATTGCCATTGTGGTGGAAGGTTTGGCCGACTGCATCGTTTCCTGGGACGCCTGGTGTTATGTTATAAGTAACACCACATTAATTAGTAAAACATATATTTTTTTTTAAATTCACGATACCATGAAATGTGAACCATTATTGTATGTTGAGTATTTAAGTGTAAATAACATATGAGCAGTGCTTTATAATGTATGATATACCCGTATCATAAACCGGTATTTTGTTTATATAAATTTAAGCAATATATTTATTCTGTACAATAAACTGTTCTCGATACCCTGAAATATTTACCTGACTGTGTTAAAAGCAACCATTGTATTTTAATATAATTACATTTAAATGCAACTTAAAAATTTACATCTTCCAAAAATTTGGCAGACGTGGTGGTCGTAAGTAGGGCGGAATGGGGAATGTTGTTAACATAAAGCGATCGCTTAACCCAACCAATGACAGGTCATAAGTCCTGTAAGCGCCCCGACCACCATATTCTATTCCCAGAAAACAATTTACATCTTCGTCTCTATTGACATACAATTAATCCTTATAAAAAATTAAAAAATTACCCGGAATGGGTAAAATCCAGTATTTGTCTACAAGTATTTGTATACATTCAAAATGTTTATTTATATGCTTTTACATTGGGTATTAAGCTACATAAATATCCGAAAGAATTGTTCATTCTGCACTATAATTTTGACCCAATTTTTTAAAAATACATTTAAAAAAATAGTTCGAAACTCAAACGATATGACAACTAAAAGCGTTCACTTTCGCAATCACAATTCAGTAGATTTATAAACTCTTCGAACTAAATGAAACCCAGTGAAAACGTATACGAGCGTGTCTGGAGTATTTTCACTCAAACAGATCAGAATACGAAAATAGATTTCCAAGCAACACGAAATTTTCCGAGGCAAAACAAGTGTTTGGGCCACGAATAAAGCCTCTGTCAAATGAATCATTTGAAACATTTATGTCCGACTGCGTTTTTACGACGCCCTATTAATCTTATGTCGTTGAATGCATAATGCACGTTTCACAATCTTTTTAATGAAGTACCTAAATATAGCAAATGGGTTTTACATTCTACACTATACAAAAATGTTGATTAAACACTATATCATCATCATCATCATCAGCCGTCTGTCATCCACTGCTGAATGTAGGCCTCTCCCAAAGCCCTCCACCGCCCCCTATCCATTGCCGCTCCCATCCATCCATGTCCAGCAATCCTCTTCAGATCGTCGGTCCAGCGGGCAGGGGGACGTCCAACTCTACGGAATCCTGTACGCGGTCTCCACTCCAGAACCCGTCTTCCCCATCGGCTGTCGGTTCTCCGACAGATATGGCCAGCCCACCGCCACTTCAGCCCGCCTATCCGTAGAGCCACCTCAGTCACCTTGGTTTGTTGTCGAATAAATTCGTTTCTAAATCTATCCCTCAAGGTTATTCCAAGCATGGCTCTTTCCATGGCACTATAACACTATATGTTCGAAAATAATTTTTTAAATAATTTACGATGAAAACATATTTAAAAGTTTATTACAGTAGAATTTTTTATGCTTTATATTTGCTCCAATGATAAATATTAAAAAAAAAAAAATTTAAAACATAAAATTTTTGTGTTAGATTCAACGCTATATTTGGTTTATTTGTAGCCGATATATGATTCAAATTTATTATATACGCACGTTTAATTTAATATTGCTTATTTAAATGTTTTTTGTGAACTTCTCACAGTACTTAATTAGTAAAATATTGTTTGTTTACCTTTACGTGACAGAGAGAAATGTGACAGAGGTGTATGTCTCGTTCGCACAGAACTTGGAAGGAACAAGCGACCTGTGAAATGTCTCGCGACGGACTGGGCGCGAATGGGCGTTGGGTGTGTATACAATAAACCGACTCTACGCAAGTATAACTCAACCAACCTAAATTGGCGAATACGCGAGTGCTTAACCTTTACCTTACTGAGCTAAAAAAAATGTAATGGTGCTGTATAATCAGAACACACTTCAAAAGTAGAGTTAAGAAAAATAAATAATGTATACACATACATTTATTTGATTATTTATAATATTTTCTTTTTAATATTTTCTATTTATTTGATTATTTATAATATTTTCTATTTATAATTTAAAGTCAAGTCCAATCTCTGATTTATTTCCTTATATTATATTACCCCAATAAGAACTTAAAATTATTATTTTAAATTGAATCATAATATTTGTTATAACAAAAACATAAACGTTCCAAAATAAATCTATCTATCTATCTATGATCTTGTCTTTCGGGAGTATCAGCCCGAAGGCTATTGCTCCCCCACCTGTTGGAAGTGACTTTGTTGGGAATGAGGATATGTTATGTAGGATGGGGTAATACGGGAAGGATTAGGAGGATATTAAATAGTTATAGTACCTTTTTTTTTACACGTCTAAGGTGGATCTGGGGGGATAATGGTTGGGAGGGGTTTTGGTCGGAAAGAGGGAAGTGACTGTGAGATGTGGCCCGTGGTGTATCTCTAAAGGAGAATGTGTTTTGGGCGCTTTGGAAAACAAATCTTTGTAACATCTGTCAGATCATGTAAACAACAATTTTATAATATTTTTAAAAATATGTATCTTTAATGAAGAAGGACTGTTTGTCCGAAACATGTCTATATAATTTTATTTTTTTAATATCAGTGTTGTATATACAAAGTGTATAAAAAAGAAAAATATAAATAAATAAAGAATTGTCAAGATTTTAGGAATAAAAGTTATATAAGGATTAATTTTATATCAATAGAGACGAAGATGCAAACTGGAAACTGAATATGGTGATCGAGGTGTTTACAGGACTGTTTTGGGTTTACAGAACCCAACCAATGACCTGTCATTTCGTGCATCTTCGTCTCTATAGAGATAAAATTAATCCTTGAATTGATAACCCGCAACGGGTAAATAAAATCCAGTATTCGTCTACAAGTATTTGTATACATTCAAAATGTTGTATAAAAGTTATATAGTTTTTATTGCATGCACAGTGGAAAGGCTGTGTGAATCGCTAAAATAAAATATATCTTGTTTCGATGTTCGCTTATGTGAGTTGGTTTACTTTTAGATATTTAATCGCGGATATTTCAGTGAGGAAATCCTCTTACGGATTTTTTGGTAACAAATTTTGTATTTACTAATAAATCACATATCAAACAATAACATCACGGTGATTCTTTCGCTGTTATCTGTATCAATAATGGATGACATCATCTGTGGATGATTAATATTCGAGAGAGATCTGTGCTTCTACTTAACTTACATGTTTATCTTCATAATCTCTAACTAACTAACCATCACGCCGTCTCCCCGAAGGGGTAGGCAGAAAGAATGGACTGCCACACTTTTCTTTCCTGACATATTTCCCTCGCTTCATCAACATTCATACATCGTGTCATGCACGCGCGTCGATTTCTCTGTCTCCTCACATGGCCGACATTCAATATTTGATTTATTTCATCGTGCCACGTTTTCCTCGGTTTTCCTCTATTTCTGGTTCCATTTACATTGTTAACATAAACTTTTTTACCATTCTTTCTTCTTCATTCATTCTTTCCATATGTTCAAACCACTTTCTACTGTTCTCGTTCCATTTTCACAATGTAAGAACGTTATGTCAATTGTTTATAAATGATAAATAAAAAAAAACACTGTAAAACTGCAAAGCTAAACCGATTTGATAATTATGAATATAAAATAACGTAAATATAAAAATTGTAAAAGCCTTTAATATTGAGAAAACGATCAATATTTTGATACATCAAACATTCTTATAGCATGGCGAATCATGCCGCTCCCTTAATCTGTATATAAAACTTATGTATCTAATATGTATATAAATATGATGTATTATATGTATCTAAAACTTCCAGAAAACGAATATTTTCTTTATTATTTAATATGAAGTTTAATTTAATTGTTTTGTTTAAAAGCAACACTTCCGTTAAGTCCGTCTTTTCGTCACAAATAAGTTCCAACAAACTGAGAGTCACACAGAGAGCAATGGAGAGTGCCAAGTTGGGTATCAGCTTGCAGGACAGAGTCAGAAATGAAGTCACACAAGCCAGGACAAAGGTCTCCGACGTCATCAAGTTGGCCGCAACTCTTCGGTGACGATGGACGAGACGCGATGAAAAGTGGACATGGCGACTGCTGTGCTGGGCTGCCCGAGGGCGGCAAAGTGTGGAGTTGGGCGTCCATAGCTGCGTTGGCGCGATGATATCCTGGAAGTGCCTGGATGTGGATCGCATGGGATAGAAGGGACTGGAAAATTTGAGAGGAGGCCTACGCCAGGAGTGAACAGCCACAATCCGCTGAAGAATAAGAAGATGAAGTCTACAACAGTTGAAGAAGAAGAAGTATTCGGACACTGACAAAAGATCTAGTCTACAAATTCAAGGTCGCCCAACGCGCCATGGAAAGAGCCATGCTTGGAATAACCTTGAGAGACAGATTTAGAAACGAATTAATTCGACAACAAACCATGGTGGTTGAGGTGGCTCTGAGGATGGGAGGGCTGAAGTGGCGATGGGCTGTCCATATATGTCGGAGAACCGACGGCCGATGGGGGAGGCGGGTTCTGGAGTGGAGACCGCGTACAGGATTCCGCAGAATTGGACGTCCCCCTGCCCGCTGGACCGACGATCTGAAGAGGATTGGTGGACATGGATGGATGGGAGCGGCAATGGATAGCGGGCGGTGGCGTGTATAGGATGCTTAGTCGGTGTGCTCCTATGTGAGTCAATGAAAGACGTGTTTACTGTCGGAGGTTGGTTTATTGACTGGTGTCCGGGAGTAACTAAGGCCTACGAGAGGACGGCCCCTACACGTTTGGGAGAGACCTAGGTTCAGCAGTGGATGACAGACGGCTGATGATGATGATGACGACCTTCGTGGCAGAGTGGTAACAGCTCTGGCTTCCATATGGAAGGTCCCGGGTTCAATTGCCGGCGATGGCAGTGTGATTGTCACACTGTCTTTGGTCTGGTGTAGAATTCACGTGACAATAAAACGGCGATAGATTGGCTACCTATCACATGTCACGAGAATCAATATAATAGCTTAAAAAAAAAAATTATACAGTAATATGGTTCAAACAACCTGTTGTATACATAAAAATTTAAAAAAAAATGATTCGATATTCGAAAAAATATGTATATACTCGTATTATAATATATTGTATTTAGCCATGGTATGATTATTTATTGGACAATGAAATATAAATAGGTACGTGAGAACCTTGGCCGTACCAAAAAATTTCGTAATAATTTTACGTACAAGGTGCTATCAGCTATCGGAACCACAGATGGTGATTGCGCGAATGATGAATGTTCGAATAAAAAATAATAACTATCCACCACGCCGCAGGCATAGAGGATGGAACGCCACACTGTTTATCCTAACACTTATCTTGCATCTTTAACATTCATGCATCGTGTCGTTCATGCACGTTGATTTTTTTGAAACCTGGTGTAATCGACATTTTTTATTATTGAATTAGTAGTGTCACGTTTTCATCATTCAATCTTCTTTTGTTTTTCATTCATATAGAAAGAATGGTTGGTGCGGGTAACAAAATTAATGAGCTTTAAAAATAGATATTCTTCTTCTCCGGTCTCAATCTAAAGATTGGTCTGCAGCAAGGCGATGCATCTACTCTACCACTTCGCTCGGTCCTCGGCAACTCCCTTCAACTCCGCATAAAAGGTGCAGCCCATATCTCGGCAAATCTGGTCTAGGTAATCCTGGCGAGGTCGTCCTCTCGAATCCAATCGATCCCTCAACCATTTCCTCCAATGCATCATGCAGGAAACATTCGTGTCGCAACACATGACCAATCCATCTCGCGCGCCTCTCCGCTATGGTGTTCAACATGTGCCTTTTCTCTTCAACTCTGCTGAGAACCTCCTCATTTGTAACGTGGTCCCTCCATGAAATATGTGAAATTCGTCGGTAGGTCCACATTTCAAACGCCTCCAGCCTTTTGCGCTCTCTTTCGCCCAGGCACCAAGTCTCGCAGCTGTATAGTAAAACATTCCACACCAATGTTTTTATAAGTTGTTTTCGGAGGTTTAGGTCAATGTTATTGGACTCGAATATGGGAGTGTGATGTTTCGCTTTGCTAGGGCGTAATCAAATGTCTTAGCAATCATTCAATTTTCATTTGCGTTAGGTTTAACAACTAAGCATAAATAATTAGAAGCCGACTTACCCTAACCTTACCCTTTCTGTTGAACGCGGTCTCCTCGGAGATCGACGACTTTCATATTAGTGAAAGTACGTTCAGAAGGCAAATACTCTTAATTCTGGAGAGTATCCTGTCTTCCTAATGTCGAACCATCTCTCATGCGTTTCTGGTAGTATACTATACACAATATATTATTTTAAATGTTCTCAATAGATGCCTTAAAAAATAATTTTGTAATGCCTATTGATGAAATAAACGATTTGATTTGAAGAGGTTGCTGAAAATTGGTCTACCTAATTGATGGTGACATATTATGTATAGGGCCCTTTTTGTGAGAGATTCTCAGGTTTTATTATTTAGTTACTAATTATTATTGTTATTATTATATAATTATTATTGAATGTCGGCCATGTGAGGAGTCAGAGAAAACGACGCGCGTGCATGACACGATGTATGAATGTTGAGGAAGCGAGAGAAATATGTCAGGAAAGAAAAGTGTGTCAGTCCATTCTTTCTGCCTACCCCTTCGGAGAGACGGCGTGATGGTTAGTTAGTTAGTTAGTTTACTAATTAGTATCCATTTTTTTTAAATATGCCTCATCAGATTTCCCCGACGTTAGCGATCAGCATGGGGAATGCTTTCACACCACAGTGATTTCCTGGGACGTGTAACTGGAGTGGTTTCCCGTTGCCTTTTCTAGAGATTTTCTGTATGGGTTATCTCCCTTAGCTATGTCTCGGTTTCATGGCGCTGAAGATAAACCACATGCCTTCTCCCTGGTTGATATGACCCTGATGGTAATGTCAGTGATCACGTTGCCCGGACCACTCTTGAACGCCAGAGACACGGACTTAATGAATGTCTTGTTGTTGTCATGCAAGGTGACGTTTAGCGGCATATTATGAACATACCTTACAGCAGTCCTACGATGACAAATCCAATAATTTGTGTCCCATTCTTCATTATTGCTTAAAGACGAAAGATGGAAAAATACAAAAGATGACAATTCAAATAAAAAAATCTTTATTTTTCTTATAATAATTATAATATTGTGTTTCAACAATCTCAGTGCAGAAAACATATTAATGTCCCTTACATAAAATAATATTGAAGACGATTGAAATGTTAATTTATAAATTACTTCGAAACAATGATCATAGAAAGAGTTAAGAAAGTTATCATGAGCGGTTGCGGATCATAAAAAAGATATTGTCAGACTTTGATTTTAGAAGTCAACGTTACTTTGATTAAGAATTAATTGTATATCAATATAGACGAAGATGAAAATTATTTGGAAACAGAATATGGTGGTCGAGGCGTTTACAAGACTTATGACCTGTCATTGGTTGGGTTAAGCGATCGCTTAAGGTAATACAACATTCCCCATTCCGCCATTCTTACGAACACCACATCCGACAATTATTTTTGAAAGTTGTATATATGCTACATGTTGAGAAACATTTCACATATTTTAGTTCAATCTACACTAGCGCCATCCATTGAGATTAGATGTAAGTATTTGTATACATTCATTGATTGTTTAAAAAAAACTGCAACTTGCTGAGAGGAAGAGAATTAATAAATAAAAAAGATTATCATTCTAGTTTAAAAAATATCAGATACAATCTTTAACATTAGCCTTTAAGAACACCAGTTAACATGTATTAATTTCAACACGAACATATTAAATTTATTTATTGTTTCTTGAACAATGATGTAAAACTCCATATTAAACAATGAATACGAATAAAAACTTCTGTTTTCTAGAAGTTTTATTATAGTTTATGGGAATGTTATGTTTCGCATGTCTATGTCTGACGATGATGCCTTAGACAGGTGAAACATGTCAATCCTATAAAATATAATAAAAGCTTCTAGAAAACAGATGTTTTCATTCGTATTAATTATTTAATTTATTGTAATATCTCAACAATAATTTTCGGTAATATAAGTCTATATCACGATACTTACTGTTGTTCTCGTTTAAATAAAATTAAAAATAGAATCAATGTATCATAACATTTAGCAACAATTGAGATGTAAATAAATGAAAATTTAATAGCATTAACTGTTTTGTTAACGATAGTAAACAATGTAGTGAACTAAGCAGATTGTTAGAATGAGAAAGTATTCAAATCCCAATGAATTCAGGTGTACAAAATAAGATTATTTCATTTATTAAGTTTGTATTCTTTTTAAAATGACAGTATTGCGTAACTCTTGAGAATAGAATGCTACTCTAATGGTGATATAATATTCAGCGTAACAATTAATAATAATCAGATATTTGTACACTCTGCCAACATCTAAACTATAAATCTGTACAAACTAAATTGTTAAATAACGCTGTTATCCTTAAACTTACTCATAAATATTATTAAAATACCTATTTTTCCATTATATTCTGCAGCACCAAGGCACTATCAAAGAGGTACACGGTTTGCATGAAATTTTAACACAGGACTCCAGAAATAATGGACTCCGGTAATAATCCAGACATTTAAAAACACTTTATTCACTTTGCATTGATCTATGGGTTATAAATAGTAGTAATTTTTTAAAAGATTGTTAAATTTATCCTAAAAACAATCGCAAATGCGAAGTGTCAGAATTTAAATAAAAATTAATTTGTGAAATCTCATTATATTATGATAATCTAATGATTTTACATAAATCGCTTGATGGAAGCAAATTTTAAACAATAATGAAATAAAACAATGTTTTATAATGACGACTGGCTGGCATCGCTGGCCTGGTGAAACCGGTCGCTGTCGAAATAAGTTTTATTTAATTTTTTCTCATATTATCTGTTCAAAATAGTGTGATATAAAATCAAAATAAACATATTTTTGTAGGTATACAATACGGGTCCCGTGAAATTAAATGAATATCGGCACACGTCACTGCTACAAATGCATTTGTCGTAAAATACTGATATATTTTTTTAATTTATCATAAAATAACGAATCAAAGTATAAACAATGAATAAAAAATGAAATTGCAATAACAACAAAAGTAAATTTAGAATCTAAGACATATAAACGTCTCATTATTCTATAAATATTCCAAAAATTGTTCCCATCCCAGCAATAAGTGTGGCCATTTTGAAATTTTCAAAAATGACACATCGTACCTGATATTGGAAACATCTAATAAGTATATTCAAAATAAATCTAGTAAGTATGATAGATCTAAGCAGTATAGCTATCACGAAAACTTACATTTTCTGCGGCTCCACATTTATGTTCACATTTTAAATTTACTTACAGAAATAATCTACTGTTTATGATAATATAATTCTTTTTTAAACATACAACTTATTTAATTTTTTAATTAGTTATATTAGTCCAATTCGAAGCCATAGAACACATATTTAATAATTTAGATGACAGTAAATATTTAACAATATCAAAATTATTATTGTAGTATTAATTTAACAATTGCATGTAAATTATATAACGTGTCTTATTTGATATTACTATCAATACTGTAGTTTAAAAAATACTTTTGTGACATTTTCTATAAGGTATATAAGTAGCATTGAAACTTCAAAACCCTACAATTGAATTTCTACAAAAATTCAATATAAATGAAAACTGCTTTCTATAAATTGTTCTATTAAATACATTTATTGAACATAGTTTATAATAAATTATTTAAGATTTATTGGAATTTATTTTATTGTTACTTAGTTAACTAGTTAACATGCAAATTATGAATGCAATCCTTTTGTAAGTGAAATAATACAAATGTAACAGATTTTTTGTTTATAATCGATGTAAAATAGAACTTATTTTCTAAGAGTGTGTTGACATATAATTAGCAACAGATATGCAGACATTAAATAGAAAATATAGGTTAATTTATCTTTAGGTATCAAAAGAAAGTACCTACTACGTTATGAAACAATATGAAAGGTTTTATTCTGAGTTTAAGATATGTTTCTGAATTTTAATTATAGATTATAGTATAGATAAGTTCGCAATTTTCATTCATTACCATGCAATTGTTGAATTATGCCTTAATGGCTGATTTTAACAGAGGATATTAACATATAAATATTTGTTAAGATATTTCGAAATAAAGGTGACCATATAAATTAATATGTTTATAATAATATTATTCAGTAATGCCATGAACAAAAATGTATTAATCGTTTAGTTCATAAAAGTATCACGAGTGGCGATTCGGCGCTCTATTCGGCCGACATGGCGCGGGTCCTGGCTGGGTGGTGAGGATCTTTGCTAAGACTAGTACCGGCCGCCGCCGCCAGGTGTCACTCAGGAGGTGGCGGGACCAGCAGCCTTGTGCTCCAAATACAAAAAGTAAACACCCGCCGCGTACACCAGAGTATTGAACAACCCGAAACACTGCAACAAACAAAAGAAAAACAGTTAATTTAAATACAATACTTTATTCGTCACGGATTGGTCAATCGGGTATGTTATTCTAATTTCAGTGCATGGAATTAATAGAGTATGTTCATCAGGGAAGTTCCAACATTAAATATTTATTTTGTTTTTTGTGGTTTGATTGTTTGTTTTCTTTCGATAAATTTAAAGATATCACAATAACATTAAGACCTCATAACTATCAATCAAATTGGTATTATTAACGGAAAATGGAAGGAATCGCAAAACAAAAATACGTTTTTAATGAACGAACACGAAAGAGAGGAATAGCACAAATGTTGAACCTCTGTAAGCCAGAAGATCCAAGTCCAAGTAAATTCAATATTATTAAGAAAATTAATACAATCAACAATCTGAACACAAATAAAAATACATTTTTGTGAAAAAGGACCTATCCAGGATTTCACTAAAACGGCGGTAGAAGTGTTACCATCTAAATAAACAACGTAAATGAGAAGAGTTGTGAAAATAACATCAAAATATATGTCATCATTGAATACACGAGAGCGAGAGAGGAATACTTCTATACTCTCCGAAAGTAATTCGAAATGTACACGATGCGCATGCCCGAGGACGTTTCTGATTATTGTTGTATGACAGTAGTGTAAACCAAAAGAAGAACAATTTGGTGTTGTTTTATTGGGAAATTTTTAACGTGTGTGAAAAAAAAAAGGTTTGTATTAAAAGTTAAAACTCATTGCTGGCTACGATATTACAGTGAACCAAGTTTTTAAAAGGTAGAAAATATTGTTAATATTTCAGTGGTTGCAATCAGTAATTCTGTAATAATCTGATATATTGCATAACATATATAATTTGCATAAAGATTCGGTATATTTTATTTGTAATAAAACTCATTTCAATGTGACTATGATTTTATTTATAACAATGCATCAATACTTGTTAATCACATTATCTAAAGGGGATCCCAGACATCAGGCTTTATCTAAATCGGTAAGTTCAGACAAATAAAATGTAAACAGGTGGTTTTTATCTTTAACATATTCATTTCATTTATATGTTGTTTTGTATTGTATTTTTGTACTTGTCGTTTTAAATGTATAAAAATATATTTATAAAATATTGAATCATACATAATATGACAGCTGCAATTAAAACCCCTTTGTGGACATTTTAGTTAAACTTGGTTTGTACGACAAAAGCAAAGACATCTTATGTATAAAAATCAATGTTTGTTTGTATTTTATTATATGCGCTGCCATACCGTTCATTCGATTGCGATAAAACTATGGCAACTTATTGCTTGCACTTCTGCGAAGGTTATAAGCATACTCCTATTCTTCTTTTAATTTTTTTTTTTTATCAAAAACCGATTTCTTTGAAATTTTGACGAAATGTTGCATTCGAATACGCGCGTGTTTGTGTATAATTCTACTTCTTCTTTTATTATAAAAAAAAACGATATTTGTGAAATTTTTATATTTACCGTTTGCTTTGAAATTTAGACACAACGTTTTTACTTTGGATATCGTCTTCTCGGGAGTTCCAACCTGGGGTTGGATTTTGTTGGATGGTGAGAGGAGGTTATCTTGTAGGATACCCTCCTGTCGTGATTAGTGGTGGGTTGGGTCCGACATTCGGACCTGACTACGTCGATGGCGGGAGGAGAAAAAAGAGACAATGGAGGGCGAAAGGATGGCAGCAATGGCAGAATAGGGCAGTGAGTGAATGCGGTGGTCGGGAACTGAAGGGCGATACAGGAGACGAAGAGTCTATTCAGGCAGAAGTTGGCATTTTATCTTGCTAGCTGACTGGAAAAGGGCATCCACAGCGAAGCGCAGCTCGGATTTGATAACGTATACCGTGTGATTTTTCTTCCACTTTGATGCACCAGTGAACAACAAACTACACATGCAGATGAAACATCGTTAAGCCATTTCACATTCTACAAATTGCTGAAAACAATAGCCAAAATGAAAAATGTCAACATAACGAAATTCTAATGACGGCTTTCCTACGGATGAAATCTATTCAATAAATGCATAATACATTTTCTTTATACTAGTGATTTCTTTAAAAAATACAATTCAACCCAACATTATTTGCTTTAATTTAACATGAAAAATTTACATAAATTCCTTACTTATATTATAAAACTATTTATTTTTGATAAGTAATATTTACCGTTCTAGTGAAATTCGTCATTTTGTTGATAAAAGTGGGGAAATTTCCAATTTAGACTTATCTACAATATAAGTCACATATATTGTAGATAAGTTTTAAGATTGTCCTGCGCGTGATTTTAATATGGCGTCTGTTTAGCAATTTATCAATAGAAATTTCACAAAAATATCTTGAAATATTTGCATTCTGGTCATTGTATTAGTACTTTTCGGAATCTGATGTGGTTTATGAATGTTCCCTTTATATTTGTCTACAATGTCGTGGGTGGTTCGTTGTTTTATGATACTACAAAATCAAAGGTATACGCTATAAAACTCAATATGTGCTTCACTCCACTCGCCAACATAGTCAGCTTGCCAGCTTAAAGACAACCTCCACCTCTCGTGCTGTCACCAAAGTTCCTGACCGCTGCACATACCAACCTATTCTGACGTTGCTGGTATCGCTGCCGATTCCCAAACCCCACGCCCCCTTAATTCCATCCTGTATCTCAACTCCATTCCTACATCAGTCCATACCTTCGATTCCAAGCCTAGGACCAACTTGTGCCCACTCATCCCAACTCCCTGCGACCGTTTCTCCGTTTCTAGCGAAGACCTAGACCCCTGCCCAACCACCACACTCCTCCCTACCAGAACAGTCAGGTTCACTTGTTGGATCTAACCCACCACATCCTACAAGATACCTTTCTCTTCACCATCCAACATCCAACTACTTTCATCCCACTCATCCCAACTCCCTGCGACCGTTTCTCCGTTTCCAGCGAAGACCTAGACCCCTGCCCAACCACCACACCCCTCCCTACCAGAATATTCAGGTCCACTTGTTGGACATAACCCACCACATACTACAAGATACCTTCCTCTTCACCATCCAACATCCAACTACTTTCATCCAGCAACAAAATTTCCAATATGTTGGGGAGCAATGGCTGGTATTCCCGAGAGACCATAGGTAATACTTATAAAAATATGTTTATATAATAAACAGTACATTAATATAGAATATCTGTATTTAAATCTATAGATAACGATATTAAACGAGTTTTTTCAGTCTCCTGTGGTAAAAAACCCCTAAACAAATAATTTTATCTATCAAAAAATGCGATATCCAATAATTGTGTTATTATAACTTTTTAAATCATCATATATGATATAAATAACCTTTTACTTGATTAATGTAAAATGTTTGTGAACACGTACGTATGTTTTTCGTACATCACATAATTTATTTTTATTTTTTATAAACTGTATGAAATATCTTCCATTTGCTATTTTCGTACGTAAACTTTAATAAATAAAATAAAAGTATAGCTATTTTAAACTGTAGAAAAGTCAGCAGCATCACATGATGCAAATTAACCTTAAAACTAATTTGGCTCTGGTAATGCCGGTGGGAAAAAAAACATTCTGCTGAACATGATCATATCGGAAATTCACGTCATATTAGTGTAAGTACATTCAGAAGGCAAATATTCTTTACTTTAGAGAGTATCTTGCCTTCCTTAAGTCGAACCATCCCTCATGCGTTCCTGGTATTATAATAATTTTCCTGTTCTGAATAGATGTCTTAAACTTTACATAGTTTGAAATATCTTTTTTAGAAAATGAACTAATTTCATTGATATAACAGTATGTTTAGATGTTTGTAATTGGTACAGAGTTTCAGAAGTGTCCTTCCATAAAATAAACAGCGATGGATGATAATGGTGTAACTCTAACAATATTATATTAGGTCCTTACATATGAAATTGGCGTTTTGTATGGGAGGAACATAAAGTTGATTTTTTTAAATATAATATATTTATTTAATCAAAGTATATCCCACTGCTATCTATGCACTTTTGCCATCTCATAGGTAGTTCATCGATCCCTTTACTAAAAAAAACATTCGGACGGGAATCAATAAAATCTTTGAAGTCGGTTTGGACTGCCCCATCGAAGTTGAATTATTTTCCCTTGTAAAAAGTTATCCAAATTTCGAAAAAAATAGTAATCTGTTGGGGCAAGGTCCGGAGAGTACGGTGGATGTCTTAGATATTCCAATTGAAGCTCTTCTAATTTGGTAGCCGTCTGTTGTGCAGTGTGTGGTCTAGCGTTATCATGAAGCAGCAGTGGCCTAGAGCGATTAACCAGCCTCGGTTGTTTAGCAGCTAGCTTTTCCATCATGGTTTGCAGTTGCTGACAATAGACATCTGCCGTAATCGTCTGGCCAGATTTAAGAAAACTGTAGTGAACGACACCAGCACTAGTCCACCAAACGCTCACAAGTAACTTTTTTGGAGTCAATTTTCGCTTGGGGCATGGTTTGGCTGGTTCAGCAGGGTTCAGCCATTGCGATGAGCGCTTCCGATTATCATACAGGATCCACTTTTCATCACAGGTAATGATTCGATTCAAAATCCCTTCATTATTGTGCCGGTTGAGTAATGCAACGCAGCAGTCAACGCGCGTTTGTTGATTTGCTTCACTCAATTCGTGAGGTACCCACCTTTCAAGCTTTTCACCTTCCCAATTTGCTTCAAGTGGATTAAAACAGTTTTATCACTAACACCGCAGCCTGCAGCTAACTCGGACGTGGTTTGCGATGGATCCGCTTCCACAATAGCCTTCAATTCTTCATTATCAACTTTGGTCTCCGGCCGTCCACGGGGCTTGTTCTGCAGGTCGAAATTTCCAGAACGAAAATGTTGGAACCAAAAACGCACTGTGTTTTCTTTTGCGGCACCGTCGCCATACACATCATTAATCCTTCGAGCCGTTTCTGCAGCACTGGTGCCACGGTGGAACTCGTACTCGTAAATAACGCGATATTTCAAGTTTTCCATTTTGTAAACTGAGTGACGCAAAGAAAAAAACAATTGAGGAAAAAACAAATGAATTATAATTTTCGAAACACAAATACTTGAGTAAATAGCTGTATAAATTTGAATTTGGAATTCCTAACCAGATCAAAGCGGCCAGTACGGCAAAACGCCAATTTCATATGTAAGGAACTAATATTAAGCACACTAAAATTGTGAGTTTTTTTTTGTTGGACTTGGATCTTCTGGCTAACAGAGGTTTAGCTCCAATGGCTATTCCTCTTACGTCTGTAAGAAACATTGTTGGAAATGTGATTTGGTAGTTGTTTTATGCGAGGGCTAGATGTGTGGCTCCTCCGAATGAGGGCGAGGGGGAATTTAGGGTTTATGATAAAGTCCTACGTTATTCTTAGTCAAGAAATGGATTACTAGTTAGGGTTGCCATTGTAGATTTTGATGGGTCTTAATATTAAAAAAAAAAGTCTGTTCCCGAGGGGAAGAGGAGATGAACAGTGCCAGGATGGAGTTGTGGTAGAAGATAGCATCCTGCGTGAGACCAATTTGTTTGGTGGAGTACGTGATGGGCTATTGGGGAGGATTTTTTTATCCGCATTGGTTGCGGTTAATAAAAACAATTGTATATTGAATAAAAAACAAGGTCGCCGGATGAGTAATACTAATTGTGTTAATATGTTCTTGCTATGTATGAATGTAATATACTTAGGGCGTTTTCAATTAGTCCAATTAAGCATGCAATAATTAAGTTAGATCACTTACACCAGCGGTGAGGTTCGAGGCTCTGTAGTAGGAGTTGATGGGAGTCCAGGCGGAGAGCTGCACAATGAAGGCGATGGTGTACAGAATCGTAGATATAGTGGTGTTGAGGAGTTCCTGAAAACAAAGATTATTGTGACTTTAATTATGAGGCATATACATTATTACGGTCCATGAAATAATATATTTATGTATTGTTGACAATTGAAATAGCCACGACGTATTTTTAAAATAACCGTTCCAGAAGTCAAATGGAGCAAAATGTATTTTTATAACTATCCATTTTAGATAATTAATACGAATGAAAACGTATGTTTTCTATAAAATATAACAAAACTTCTAGAAAACAAACGTTTTGATTCGTATTTCTTCTATATTCGCCTTCAATTTGTGTTGTGGATTCATATTTGAATAAATATAGTTACATTTTGTATTACAACACTTTTTATTTTTACTGAACTCGGACATATTTCGGTTACAAGTAACCTTTTTCAATGAATACAATTTTAGCAGTCAAATAAAACAGAGCATTCAATTATACACTAAATGTAGATCGAGTTATGTATAAAGTGGAAGCGGTATAATTAGGGTTGAAGAGTGGGGAGATGTAACGGGAACATATCGAGTGGAAGGGGTATAATTAGGATTGAGGAGAAGGGAGGTGTAACGGGAACATATCGAGCATGGGAATTGAATTTAAATTTAATTGGTTATTTATTATATTTTCATTAATTTTGATGGCTTTTTTGATTTCTAAAATTTCTAAATTGTTTCAAGTAAGGTTTTTAACATTAATATGCAAAATTTCAAAACTCTGTATTATAATTTTCTAGTGATATTGGGATATTTGTAAGGCGATTTAACATGGCGTTTTGATTCGTGTTCATTATTTTATATGGAGTTTTACATCATTGTTCAAAAAGCAATAAATATCCATTTTAGAGATATATTTTATTGTTGTCCTCTCACATTTATATGCTGGTCATATTATGTTTCTCCATTTTCATCTAGCTTGCGCTATTTGCTTTATATCACAACAATTTGCATATTCTTCGTCTTTTTTTACATCCATAATCTAATTGTCTCCCAGTTACCCTCGAAAAAACGACGAGCGTGCATTTTACGGTGTATGAAAGTAGTGGAATCTCGAGTGTTAGAATAGAGCAGTGTGGCGGTCCATCTTCTCTTCACACCCCTGAGAAACGGCGTGATGGTTAGTTTGTAGTCTCTCTTTCTGGTTTCAATCCTGGGATTGGTTTGCAGCAATTTCCTCTATTCTTCTCTTCCATTCTTCCCTGTCTTGTGCGGCTCTTTTGAAATCTGCATATGATGAGCAGCGCACGTCCACCGACAGGTCCTCCAGGTACTCTCGACGTGGGCGTCCCCTAGAGTTTGTCCCCTCGGTCATACTCTTATAGAATGCAAGAGGCCTTCTTGTCGTATTACATGGCCGATAAAACTTGCACGCCTTTCGGACAAGGTCCTGAGCAGGTGCATTCCTCCTTCGATTCTTTGGAGAACCTCCTCATTTGTGATGTGGTCTCTCCAGGAAATTCCTAATAGTCTTCTATAGGACCACATATCTAAAGCCTCTAGTCTCCGTTTATCTCTTTCGGATAGGCACCATGTCTCGTAGCCGTACATCAAGATACTCCATATACAGGTCTTGATGAGGAGTATTCTCAGTTTTAGGTCTATATTATTTTGAAATGTTCAGGAAACAATGTGAAATATTGCCATCTCTTAATATTGTTTATTCAATTCTAAATTTAAATAAGTCGTGTCTCCAGGTGTACAGCGTACAGCACGTTGCGCAATACTCGTATCATGCTATAGCAGTGTTTTTGTCGTGGGATTCAAGGTGCCGCTAAACGCATACAAGGAGGACTTTTCAACCGATTGCCGAAGCCATGATGTAATGTTTATTCATAAACATGTATAATACACCAATTAGCTGCCACCGCAGAGACCTCACAGAGTGTAAAATAGTATAAATAATAAAAATTACTTGTTTGTAAAATATTTTATTCATTCAAATTGAATCTAATAAAATGCCGGTTATTTATATTAACTTTCAAACTAACAATCACGACGTCTCTCCGAAGGGGCGGGCAGAAAGAATGGACCACCACACTGATTTTTTTTTACAACAGGTCGTTAGAACCTAATTCTTCTTCTTTTTCAAGTGCCTTGTCGGGTCCCCCCAACGTTAGCGATCACCTTGGCGAACCTGTTCCTGTCCTGCGCCGCTCGGAACAGCTCTTCCACACTTCGGATGCCGGTCCACTCCCTCACATTTCGCAGTCAGGACATCTGTCTCCTGTCGCAATTGTGTATTTTCTTTTGCTGTTGTATTGCTATGTGTGTACGGCGGGACATCGAGGGAGAGTAGCGTAGCTTAAATGTGGTCTGGGTCCCCCTTCGTTGCAAATATATATATATATATATATATATATATATATATATATATATATATATATATATATATATATACATATATATATATATATATATATATATATATATATATATATATATATATACTGCTATATATATATATATATATATATATATATATATATATATATATATATATATATATATATATATATATATATATATATATATATATATACTCGTATATATATATATATATTTTTCAGTCCCGCATGGACGGGGGACGGGCCTAGGGAGTGCACGAGTGAAGCTGACGAAAGGCGCCGCTGCGCCTATAACAGCTTTGGGTAAGCGGAGGGAGCCCTCTATGGCTCGGCCATATTAATCTGTCTCCTACCGGGCCCTTGGCGTCCCTCAATTTTCCCTTCCAATATCAGTTGGAAAAGGTGGTACTTTTCCCTACGCAGTACATCCCCCAAATGTGAAATCGTCCGAACCTTGAAAGTTGATAACAGCTCCCTGTCAACTCTAGTTCGCCTCAGAACTTCAGTATTGGTAACCATGTCTATCCAGGGAATTCTGAGCATTCGGCGATAGAGCCACATTTCAAATGCTTCCATTCTGTTCACTGAGTTGACTTTTAAGGTACACGTTTCATATCCTTACAATAAAACAAACCACGCATTTAAACATTCTCTGGCGGAGTTTCAAATTAATGCTATCATTGCAGAAGAGTGATTTCATTAAGCTTCTAGAAAACGTACGTTTTCACTCGTATTAATTAATTAACATCACTATTCAACAACCAATAAATGATTTGTATTTATCTTATGTACTCGTTTATCGTGAATCTATTGTTATTGTAATCAATACTTTATTGCATTATTTACACATTATGATTAAGTATTTTTCACTTAACACAAAAAAGTAACAACTCAATAAAAAAAAATTGGAAAAATTAAAAAAAAAAAATAACTTGGTTGATTTTCATTTGTTTTCAACCTTGCCGCTACCACTACATACAGCCTATTGATTTTGTATTATGGAAAACAAGGGTAATGAATAAACATTCAACACATCAATCACCTGAGCCCTCTGTCAGTTAGATGGAGTTTGTAAAAGTACTTTAACATGTTAGAAGGGTTTAATGTGACGTTGTTGAAATTCTAGTACCACAAAATATCACGTAAAACTGTGTCAGATTTCTTGCTGTATAATATAATTATGATATTTTTCTATCTGGTCACGCTTAGACACAATAATTATTTATTACTAGTTGCAACCAAACCCAATTCTACGATACATAAAATTTCGTGGTTTATTTGTTTGTTTAATGTCATAAAACAATAATCAGAACTAATTTTAAATAATCCAGAAACGTTCTCGGGCACGCGCATCGTGTGCATTTCGTATTATTTTAGCAGAGAATCGATCATCAAATTCCTCTCTCAATTCATCTTCATCTTCTTCTTCTTCCTCAGCTATTCCCGTCCACTCCTGGACAAAGGCCTCCTCCATTCGCTTCCATGTCACTCTGTCCTGTACAGACTGCATCCAGGTTATTCCGACATGTCTGTTCAGATCATCCTTCCACCGTAGTTGCGGTCGCCCTGCACTTCTCTAAGACGAATGTGTTGATACTCTGTGTATGATAGTGTCGAATGAAAATATAAGAAGTGAATGCGGTGCGAATGATGGTGTTATGAACAAAATAATGAAAGGATCATTAAGATGGTTTGGTCACATGGAAAGAATGAATGAAAGAATGGTAAAAAAAAGTATATGTTAACGATGTAAATTGAACAAGAAATAGAGGAAGACCGAGGAAAACGTGGCACAATCAAATAAATCGAATATTGAATGTCGGTCACGTGAGGAGTCAGAGAAATCGACGCGCGTGCATACACGATGTATGAATTTTGAGGAAGCAAGAGAAATATGTCAGGAGAGAAAAGTTTGGTAGTCCAATCTTTCTATCTACCCCTTCGGGTAGACGGCGTGATGGTTAGTTAGTTAGTTGATTAGTTAATTACAAAGAGATTTCACTTCGTTCAATCAGTTAATTTAATTAATTACTCTTCTAGTCTCTACGAGAATATAGAATTGATATTTATGGCAAAATGATTACGGAGGTAATAAATAAAAAAAATTATCAGTGGTATTCATAAGTACCTAATCTATCATATCACAGAGTTAACATTGAGTTATTTTCACACTTTTGAAATACTGATCCTGTAAAAGAAAATATTATCAATAAGTATAAATAATTGTTTCTTTTGTTTTTGAAAATTTGGTTTGGTTCATGTGGTGCTCCTGTTAATTTGGAGATATTTATTTAATAAAAATAAATTTTTCATTTGTTCCAATGACAATTTGAATAATTCCTTCAATATTATTTCAAAGTTCTTGCTGGTTAAGTGCCTAATTACAGCTATTTAAAAAAAACTGTGGATACGTGTAACATAAATTAAAAAACACAAAAGTCCGGATCGTCCATGTCAACATGTGCAACATCGAAAAAAACATTATGTGTTATTACATTATGTGCTAAATTAAAAAAAACGACGGATCGTGGAACATAAATTAAATAGACAATATGTGCACCATCTAAAAAGAACATTTTGTGTTAAATTATTTTTATTTTGTTATTTTTATTTTGTTATTTATATTTTATATCATTTTATTTTATATTATTTATTTTAGATTTATTTTGTGGGTGTTGCACGATCAAAGTGTGCGCGGGAGGCGGGTGGCGATGAGGTTCGCAACCCATCACACCGCGTCTCCCGCGGAGCGAAAAGAGAAGGATGGAGTGCCGCATCAGTAAAAGTGTGACAGTCCATTCTTTCTACCTACCCTTTCAGGGAGATGGCGTGATGGTTAGTTAGTTAGTTTATAAATAAGCACAAATAACTTAGTTAACACCACTTTATTATGAGTATATTTATTTGTCTACATGTTTCGAAAGCAATGCTTTCATCTTCAGGAACACCTCCCCACGCCTCCCTCCACATTTTTAAACTCTAGTGCTAATTTCTTTATTGTATTTAACTTTAGTATACTGTTGTTCCTGAAGATGAAAGCATTGCTTTCGAAACATGTAGACAAATAAATATACTCATAATAAAGTGGTGTTAACTAAGTTATTTGTGCTTATTTATACTAATTAAATATGTCACCACAAATTTTAAAACATATAGAAGATTCTTTCTTCACAAAAAAAATAATAAAAATAAAAATATTATCACTGCAATAACAAAAATGTTATTCTCTGAAATCGTATCTTTTTTTCTTTATCAATTATGTAGCTTTGTGTTGGAACTGCAGTGTTTACAATCTAAATAAGTAATCACCCACAGTGACACAAAGTGGGGGGAATAATTATTAATAGAACAGACCAATGAAGACGTGGGCGCCCCTCCGAAAAAACCCTCTTACGTTTATGGTGGTCTTGTAGATAGGGAATACACGTGCAAGTTATATTGGGCTAACTATCTAACCATCACTTCATCTCCCAGAAAGAATGGACCACTGCACTGTTCTTTCCTGAAATATTTCATTCAAATCCTCAACATTCATATACCGTGTCATGCACGCACTTCAATTTCGTCGACTCCTCTTTGGCAGACATTAAATATTTGATTTATTTTATCGTGCCACGTTTTCCTCGGTCTTCTTTTGCCTATTTATAGTTTTGTTTACATCGTTAGCTTACCAATCTTTCTTCATTAATTCATTCCATGTGTCCAAACCATCTAAATGATCAATTTTGTTCATATTCACACTGCATTTTCGACGATTTTGACGACCTTCGTGGCGGAGTGGTAAGTGCTTTAACTGCCACACCGAAGACCCTGGGTTCGATTCCCGGCGATGGCAGTGTGATTGTCACACTGTCTTTGGTCTGGTTTAGAATTCACGTGACAATAAAATGGCGAAAGATTAGCAATCGGTCACATGTCACGCGAATCAATATGATAGCTATACTCTTTACATCGATTTGGCTCGCGCTTTAATGATGTAAAGAGCGATTCAACTAAATAATAATAATAATAATTTACTTATTATATTTTCATTCGACACACTACCATATACAGATTTTCCAAATTATACTTTATTTTTTTTTCTTTTGCCAGTTCCATGTTTCACTCCTAAACATAAGGGTCGGTACAATAACACCATTTATTTGGCTGTAACAAAAATATTGAAAAAATAGCGATTGCCTTAAATATGCATTAATTAAGTGTCTACCGATATCTATAAATATTTCTAGATAGTTTCACAGCACTCTTAAATCTTCTTCTTTAGCCTTCTTCCCTCCACTGCTCCCTCCACTGCAATAGGCCTCTTCCATTTTCTTCCACTCGTCCCTGTCTTGTCCCTTCCGCATCCAGGTCGCTCCAGCTATTTGGGCAATGTCATCAGTCCATCATTGAGGTGGCCTCCCGACACTCCTATTCTCAGTGTCCATCTGGTACTGCCCTGTCTGGCTATATGTCCAGCCTATACCATTTCAATTTAGCTGTACGATTTGTGATTTGTCTAAAGTACCAACAGGAAATCGACCTGCAGGACAGTTGGACATCTGCATCCCAGGAACAGGCTCCGAGAAATAACAGGACACAGTCCTAAATAAAGCAGAAGAAGAAGAAGATTTGTGATGTCGACAACTTTGGTTCGGCGTCTAATTTCTTCATTTCGTATTTTTTCTTGAAGACTCACGTCGAGCATATATGCCTCTCCGTGGATGGTTGTAAATAGTCATTCTTACTCTTAAATAGTACTTATTAATGCCTACAAATACACAATTATTTATTTAACAATTTAAACTATTGTTTATACGAAATGCATCTGAACAAATGTTTGAAGTTATTTTCTACTATTTGTATATCTGACTTCAAACGGATGCATTTTTCTAAACACATGGAATATACATTTTCAATCGCCATTTAAAATATGAAAGGAAAGGAAAGGAAGTCTGTGTTATTTTGTATATATGGTAAAATAGAAATGTGAAGACTTTTTAAATAATATAATTGTAAAAAGAAAACTCAGTCACAATTAATAATTAACCAGTCTTGTAGTATGTCAGTACGGGTACTGTTGCGTCTACAAATAATGTATTATTCAATTTCTTCCCCAATACTGAACGATACTGACATCTGAGAACCATTTTTCACAAATGTTCAAAGTTTTCAGCAATGTGTTCATATTACCGAAAGAGTAAATCACACTTTAAGTATTTCGTGACGTCATCTCTTTCATGTTGCTTGTCAACCTTTTAATGTTAGGCTGCGATTTATGTGTAAATTAACATCAATCGCATTAAAGTAAAAAAGGTTTTGTACTTCTCTATTATCTTGAGTTAGATCGATGGTTGACTTTTTATGAAAAAGCATTTAATTTTTCCCTTTAAATCGGCTATTGATTTTTTTGTAGTAGTTCAAATGTAATAAATTTATTGTAATTTCGTATTCTATGATTTGATTGGGTTTGAATTCTTATTATTTTGTTGGACGGGTTAAGCAGAGTGGACAATATCTTTTCGCAAAACATCACACCGCGTCTCTTGCGGGGGCGAAAAGAGAAGGATGGAGTACCGCATCGGTTAAAGTGTGGCAGTCCATTCTTTCTGCCTACCCTTTCGGGGAGACGGCGTGATGGTTAGTTAGTTAGTTAGGACTCTTATGACAGGGGAAAAAAATACTATGTAGTAAAAAAATGCGGTATCGTGTTAAAGGGTGTATGTATATGTCACTCACAGTCAAAATCCAGTTGATGGGAAGCTTAAGGGCTTCTCGGACTCCCAGGAGGTACACGAAGGTCCAGATGAGGGTGGCGATGAATGACGTAACAACCACGAACAGGAACCAATGGGTGCCGGAGAGCAGGGCAGGAGATGCGCTCGCCATACATATGATCCCAAATACCTGAAAAGATTAAAGCCATTAATAAATTGTAATGTGTTACCACAACAAGTGCTTGATTATTAAGATAACGACCGTATTTTATCTATTCAGATAAAAAATCCAAGTTTTGGATTTGCAGCAGCATTTTTTTGGAGCATAGCTCCGTTTATATGTTTTTATTGATAACTTGCTGACCCGGCGAACTTCGTACCGCCTCAGATTCAATAAATGTTGTGTTAACTTATAAGCTCAATGTGAATACTCAAAATGAATTAAGTTCAATAAATGTGCAAAAATCGAAATGAAAATCTTCCCATACAAAATGTATGAGAAAATGAATTTTCTAGTTTCCTTATTGAAAATAGTTATTCTGCTATTCGGGTCGGAGACAAATCCAACAAATCAAATATCGTCAAAATCGGTCCAGCCGTTCTTGAGTTATAAATGGTGTAACTAACACGACAGTGTTTTATATTATTTTAGATTTTAGATTCATATAGATTTTAGATACACATAGATTTTATTCAATTCTTCTTTCGGTGCCGTGTCAGGTCCCCCCAACGTTGGCGATCACTACAGCGAAGGCATCTCTATCCTACGCCACTTGGAACAGGTTCTGAACTCTTGTTATTCCTGTCCACTATTTGATGTTCTGCAGCCAGGACAGCTGCCTTCTACCAACTCCCCGACGTCCCTCCACTTTACCCATTAATATCAGTCGAAGAAGGTGGTATTTTTCTCCCCTTAACACATGACCGAAATATGACCCATATACCTTTCTAATTTTCACACTTGACAACAGCTCTCTATTGGCTCTGGCTCTCTGCAGTGCGTCTGCATTACTGATCCTATCGGTCCACGGTATACGGAGTATTCTGCGGTATAGTAGAACAGACCATATAAAATATAACATTTAATCATTCTTTGTCGGAGTTTCAAGTTAAGATATAATAAAATAATATTAAAACGTTTCATGTACAATTTAATATGAATCCATTTATAAACGTTAAAATGGACTATTTCTAGTCCATGTGAGAGCAGTAAACTCCTCCATCGCACGATTAACCTTCAAGGTGTCAGTTATATTATTCTCCCCACATTGTAAACGATCGCGAGAGACTAAGACAGACGCTAATAACGTGGAAGATTTACATGACACGTACCCATACTATTCCCTAGATGCATTGTTGAATACTTTTTCTAGCACTTAATTGCTTCGGCTTACTATTATGCATTGTGGTGGCTGCGTACCAAGGCGTACTGCCATATTCATTTGAAATTAAAAAAACTATTGTCATTGAAAGATAATATTGCTTATAAAATCACGCGATTGAATACAGATGTATAAGTATGTACAGGTTATAGATACTACTTGAATAGTGTGAAATTTTGAGGTCAATACTAAAGATATATAAAATAAACAGAGTTCACAGTTTATAAAAAACATTAAAAATATATATTTGAAAACGAAAACCTCGAATATTTCTATTTAGGTATGTAGTTTATAATTAACTGGAAATGACTTATAATAAAATAAATTAATAAAGCTGTTCTTCGCCAAAAATATGACATCTTGTGCTTGGAGAAAGACTCAAATTTTACACGCATGAGTAGAAAACTCATTATGGGATAGGCTAAATAAAATTTTAAATTTTAAATAGGTACTATTATAACGTATCAAAAAATATATATGAGTTTGTCGCGATAAGTGTTTCGCCAACCTATGTAGGATGGGAAGTATTTAAACCATCTACGCTTTGCCGACGACATCGTACTCGTGAGCAACACTCCGGAGGAACTAGCTGAAATGCTGAAAGATCTAAACGATGTATCCAAATATGTAGGTTTGAATATGAACCTGGCAAAAACCAAGGTGATGAGCACGGAAAGGCTTGAAATCAACGTGGACGGCAACAGAATTGAGAATGTCCAAGAATATACATATATACCTGGGACACAATATTCGATTGGGCTGAGATAACCAAACCGCAGAGCTGAAAAGAAGAATTGGACTAAGCTGGGCAGCTTTCGGAAACATGAGTTACATCCTTAAAAACCGGAAAATACCGATCAACCTGACGCGAAAAGTCTAAGAAGCCTGCGTTCTGCCAGTTGGTACTTATGGTCTTGAAACTGTTACATTGTCCAAACAAAGTGCCGAGAAACTACGAGTGACCCAAAGAGCCATGGAAAGAGCCATGTTAGGAATAAGCCTAAGAGACAGAGTCAGAAACGATACGGTGAGAGAAAAAACAAAGGTCACTGACATCATCCACCGGGTGGCGACTCTAAAATGGCAATGGGTAGGTCACGTAGCCAGAAGCTCAGATGAAAAGTGGAAAAGAAGACTGCTGACTTGGAGACCGTGGACGGCGAAGAGAAGTGCAGGGCGACCGCAACTACGGTGGAAGGATGATCTGAACAGACACGTCGGAATAACATGGATGCAGTCTGCACAGGACAGAATGACATGGAAGCAAATGGAGGAGGCCTTTGTCCAGGAGTGGACGGGAATAGGCTGAGGAAGAAGAAGAAGATGTAGGCATTATCAGACAAGACAGGGACGAGTGAAAGAACATGGAAGAGGCCCATATCCAGCAGTGGAGGGAAGAAGAAGTAGAATAACTCAAATGTTTAGGTAAATAGATAAGCACCTCTATACCTATGTATTAGACTAATCAGTGAGGTCATTACACTTTACAGTATATTAAATGAATTAATCTGATAACAATCATTCTATCTTTATCTACATAATAGAAAGGGTAGTAATGTATTTGAACCAACTCTACCAAGTAGAGATTATGAATGTAAATTTTCAGATAAATTTAATAAATGTTTGCATGTCCGTAATTTTGTTGAAAGAATGACATTATCGTTGAATTGAGTTTAATTTTAATTGTCGGTGGTCACGTAATGGTTTCGCCATGTGCAAGGAATTAGTGAAGAAAGTATATATGAATGATGTGATCAAGCCAGAAGACTGAGGAAAACGTGGTAAGACGAAATTTTGAATTGAAATAAAAAAAAATTTCAACCAGGAAAATTTTACACGTGTATACTCGTACAAAGCTCGCATTCGTTTTATATTTATTTAAAACGGGAAGTGGTCTATGAACCAAAACGGGATACAGGGAAATAATTAGTGAAGACAGAATGGTGAAGAAGGTATATGTAAACGACGTGAACGGAACTAGAAATAGAGAAAGGCCGAGGAAAACTTGGCACGATCAAATCTATCAAATATTAAATGTCGGTCACGTAAGGAGTCTAAAAAATCGACGTGCGTGCATGACACGATGTATGAATGTAGAGGAAGCGAGAAATGTATGTCAGGATAGAACAGTGTGGCGGTCCATTCTTTCTGTCTAGTTGATGGTTAGTTAGTTAAAGCCGTGCCACACTGTTTTAAACAAGCTCTCCACATCGGTTTCCACCGGCGGCTTAAAACTGTGTAGACAATTTATTGTTTGAAACCAAAATTCGTTTGACCTTCAACAAACTTTGTGGACGGACGCGCATAGTATGCGTGTGGATCCACCGTTTAAACGCGCATTCCACATGTGGATAGCTTGTTTACAACAGTATGTGGACGCTACACCAACCGTGGGCTCCACAGCTCTGCACCAAGGTCACCCCTGTGGAGAGCTTGTTTCAAACAGTGTGGCACGGCCTTTAGTTACAAGAACAATGGAGGTCGTTCAGTAGACTGTAAAACATTCGATCTAGTTATAAACAGGATCACTCAACCATGTGATGAAATTAAGCAGGCGCAAGTCGAGTAGTCACTTCCTATTCTTCGTAAGGAGCTCGGTGGGAGGGGGTCCCCGGACAATGACCTCCGGCGGCAATTCCTATTCCTGTGAGGACACTTCCGGCACGTGGAGCTGTTTAAGGGAATCACGGACCATTGGAGCCGGCCGGGCCTCGCGTGCGGAGTCTGTGATGGGGCCCTTCCGGCCGCGGGCGTGGGGGCGACGATGTCCTGCTACTATCAACCGGTTCATTTTACTATTACAACTAAAATATTAACTTTCCTGAAGGACGTTACTGTTTACTGCAACTAGATAAACCGGTTCAATATTGTCAACTTAAAAATATATATTGTCAACTTAAGTACCGGTTCAATATTGTCAACATAAAAATAGTTATTGTCAACTAAAGTACCGGTTCAATATTGTCAGCTTAAAAATATATATTGTCAACTTAAAAATATACAGTAGCGAGCACAGAAATCTTTTCACCCTTAAAATATCGTTTTTTTGTAATTATAATATATATGAGGATTGCCTGGGAAGGTTTGGAGATAGAAGAATAAATGACAATGGAAGGAGACTGCTTGGAGTATGCATGGAATGGAGTCTCATGCATTCTCCGCGGGAGAAGCAAAACAGTGGCCGCACCAACTCGAGTCAAAGTTGAAAAACTACAAAACAATGACGTAAGAGATAATTTCGTGAGAAAAGTGAACGAAAGATTGAGTGAGCGTGATGTAAGTGTGTTGAATGTTGACGATACCTGGAAGTATTTAAAGGGAAGTTTGTGTGAAGCAGCGAAAGAATCGTGTGGTGTATGTGTACAAGGAAGAAGGAAAGGGGATGCGTGGTGGAATAATGACGTAAAGAGTGCAGTTAAAGAGAAGAAGGATGCTTGGTTGAATATGCTTTCGATAAATAAGAATGACAAAGGTAAGTATGAAAGTGCAAAAAATTCGTATAAGGCATGCAAGAAGAGAGTGAAGTCGGTAGTGAAAGCGCGAAAAGAAAAGCTGAAGGAGGAAGAAGGGCTCAAAATGACAAACAACTTCCAGGACAATATAAAAATGTTTTGGAAGGAAGTGAAGAAAGCCCGAAATCCTCCTGAAAGCGGATGTGTGAAAGCAATTTTGGATAGTGAGGGAAGAATGTTAACGGAAAGTAAGATCGTACAAGAAAGATGGATGGAGTATTTTAAGGAAATGTATGGTGGTGATATAAGTGTTGACGAAAGCATTAGAACTGGTGTAATCGCGATTGGTATAAATGACAATACAGAAAAAATAAGTATGAATGAGATTAAAAGATCTGTGAAAGCAATGAAAAGTGGAAAAGCTGTAGGGTATGACTGCATCGCTATAGAATTTATCAAAAACGGCGGCGAAGTAGTTTCCGCATGGATATGTAAACTGTTCAACCAATGCTTGGAGGAGGGATATACCCCACTCGACTGGAGGAGAGCAGTTATCTTGCCTCTGTACAAAGGAAAAGGATCCCATATGGATTGTGGAAACTACAGAGCTATTAGTATTTTGAGTGTTGTTGGTAAAATCTATGGCAGAATTTTAATAGAAAGAGTAAGAAAGACGACGAGTGATAGAGTTTGGGATGTGCAAGGCGCCTTTATGAATGGCAGAGGATGTATGGATCAAATTTTTGCACTTCGTACAGTGACAGAGAAGTTTATGGCCAAAAACCGTAAACTCTTCTGTGCGTTTGTCGATTTGCAAAAAGCATATGATCGCGTAGATAGAGGTAAACTGTGGGAAATATTGTCGGAATATGGAATAAACACAAAACTGATCACGGCAATTGCATCGCTGTACACAGAAAGCACTGCTAGTGTCAGAGTAAATGGGGATCTTACAGCCTGGTTTGATATCAATAAAGGTGTCAAACAGGGGTGTGTAATGTCTCCATGGTTGTTTAATCTATATATGGACAAGTGTATGAAAGAGCTGAAAGGGTTGGAAGCAGGTGCAAAAATGGAAGGTGTGGCAGTAAGCTGTTTGTTGTATGCGGACGACGCTGTGCTACTTGCAGACAACGAGCACGAACTGCAAGCCCTGGTGTCTAGTATGTATGAGGTATGCAAGCGATACGATTTGATGATGAATGTGAATAAGTCTAAGGTAATGATTTTCGAAAAAGAAGGAAGCATGACAGTCTGCAACATTAGTGTAAACGGTGAAAATCTGGAACAAGTGGATGAATTTGTTTATTTAGGAAGTATGTTTACAAAGGATGGGAGGGTGGAGAAGGATATTGAAAGAAGGGTTGGGGCAGGCAACAGAATAAATGGTGCACTTAAAGTTGTCATCGCAAACAAAAGCCTATCCAAAAAAGCCAAGATGGCAGTGCACAATGGTGTTCTTGTGCCGACCCTTATGTATGGAAGTGAAGCATGGAACTGGCAAAAGAAGGATGAAAGTAGAATAAATGCAGTAGAAATGAGATCTCTCAGACGAATGTGTGGCAAATCTGTATTTGATAGAGTGACAAATGCAAGTATAAGAAGTGAATGTGGTGCGAATGAAAGTGTTATGAACAAAATAAGGAAAGGGTCATTAAGATGGTTTGGACACATGGAAAGAATGAGTGAAGACAGAATGGTAAAGAAGGTATATGTAAACGGCGTGAACGGAGCTAGAAATAGAGGAAGGCCGAGGAAAACGTGGCACGATCAAATCAATCAAATATTGAATGTCGGTCACGTGAGGAGTCGGAGAAATCGACGTGCGTGCATGACAAGATGTATGAATGTAGAGGAAGCGAGAGAAGTATGTCAAGACAGAACAGTGTGGCGTTCCATTCTTTCTGCCTACCCCTCCGGGGAGACGGCGTGATGGTTAGTTAGTTAATAATATATAATTATTTTTGTGATTCCTTGATAGCTTTTCACTCCAAATTATTAAGCAACACTGTTTAAAGATGATCTGCAAGAAAAGTGCCTTCTTAGGGATCAAAAAATATTTTTTTCTTATTTTGATCAGATCATCTTTAAACAGTGTTGTTTAATAATTTGGAGTGAAAAGCTATCAAGGAATCGCAAAAAATATATATATAATTACAAAAAAACGATATTTTCTGGGTGAAAAGATTTCTGTGCTCGCTACTGTATAATATATTGTCAACTTAAAAATATATATTGTCAACTTAAAAATATATATAAAAATATCGGTTCAATATTGTCAACTTAAAAATATCCATGACACCAAATAAGTCACAAGTAAGACATCTCTAGATTCATTGTTCCTGGACAACGATGTATAACTCCATATTAAATAATTAATACGAATAAAAACGTCTGTTTTTAGACGTTTTATTACAGAATTGTTTTTACCGAAACACTATTTTAATTTTAAATTTTAAACGCTGTTATTATATGTATCACAATTTATTTATTCTTTTTTTATCAGATTGTCGGGACAGATGTTTCGACAACCTATGTCGGCGAAAAATCTGTCACGACGATTTCATAAAAAAATAGTGACAAGTACGAGTATAATAACAGTATAATAAATCATTTTAATATCTGTCAAAACTGACTGAAAAAAAAATTATATTTATATAATATCACTGATGAAGGCCTTGTGTGTCCGAAACATGTTTAATATAATATTTAATTAACAGTGTCTCAAAATTAAAACATTCAATAGTTTTTTTTTTTAATTTTATGTGACTTACATGTATCGCCTTGCCATGACATTATCAAATGATAATATCTTAGCAAGGCAAAACATGTCATTCCCTTAAAAAAAATGGACGTTTTTATTCGTATTAATTATATCTCTTAATCCCGATTTTCAATAAAAAAAATATAATTCAATCTGCATACTTCTTAAAACATAAACGCTAAAATATCAATCAAGCTTTATGTACACATATGGATATTTTAATTACAGAGTAAATAAAGCAGGCTGTCATAATTTTAATAAAGATTCCGTTTGAAAACAATTATCTAATTACGATAAAGATTTTTTAAGTGGACATAATTTGTTGCATTAACAAATGTTATGCAATGCGCTGCACAAAATTGGTCGATTGGATAATTGTTTTCTAAAAAATTTCCCACACTTTTATTCAACATGTTTCTCTCGCGTTTTTTTTCTGTCTTAGGTTGCAAACATCGTCTACCGATTCGAACGAACCGGTGAGAAAGGCGGGGACATCACTCAGCGAATAAAAGTTAATCGGGATCGATATTCACGGTAGGCAGCTTAACTGAACTGTTTGTTATGTTGATTCACGCCGATTAGTGACAATCGAAAGTGTCGGATGTCGAGCATTCGGCGGCATCAAAGAGATCAAAGCCCATTTCCTATGAGACTAATATAAATGTGTGTATAGACAGAATGCCTTAAAATGCAAAAATCACGAAATATGCGTACACTAGTAAAAAATATATCTTCTTCTTAAGTTTCAATCCTGGGATTAGTTTGCAGCAAAGTTTATTAATATGTGTGGCCCAGAGTGCTCCTTCGAAGAGGGCAAGGGAGAATTTAGATTAAAGTCCAACATAATTATTGGTCAGGGAATGAATGACCAGTTAAGGTTGGCATTGTACAGCATAATGCGATCAGTTCTGTTATTAAAAAAAACTGTTCCCTGTTCTCGAGGAGAAGAGGAGAAGAGCAGTGCCAGGATGGAGTTGTGGTAGGAGATAGCATCCTGCGTGAGGTTTGGCAGAGTACGTAGTGGGCTATCGGGGAGGATTTTTTTATATTTGCATTGGTTGCGGGAGGGGCAAATGACTGAATGATGGTGGGAAAATAAATACAATGAACATTTTATACAATATATTTCAGTTTAAGTACATAATTAAATTGCTAATCTGTTTTAGTAACGAGAGCGTAAATATATATTCAGTATGATAATCTAAAAAGGACGAGCTTGAACAGCACTGAAGGAAGCGAACTTCCTTTATCGCCATGTATGTACAATAGAAATTACATGTGGTAGAGAAATGGGTGAGATAGCTAATATCTATTTTGCAAGATCGCTTTATGATATGAAAATGTTATATAACATATATGTATTCATATATAAATTGAAGAAATACAAGTCAAATTAAGACTTGAATTTTTATATTATAGAAGGTACAAACGGTATCATATTTGAGTCCAACTATAGAAGGCACAAACGGTATCATATTTTAAATCTAATTTTACGAGCCAAGAAAATGCTTGTTTTGTTTTACGTAATTTTATATAATTGTATAACACCGTGATGATTCGTCGGCTATATGATGCGCTGGTTCGCAGTAATTTGGAATACTGTTTCTGACTGACTTCGGTGTCATCTTGTAACTAGAAGGAAACTCACTCAATTATTATTATGCAATACAATAATAATTAGTCGATCCATTGTTTTGGCGGAAACACTTTAATCTTTGAATATTATTAACTGTTGTTAAATAAATAAATAAAACTATGTTATAAGTCGTTATAAGAATCGCCAGGTCTTACAATCAACTAACAGTTGATTGTAAGACCTGACTATGTTACCATCGGTTAGCGAAACAACTGTCGAGACAAAATATAATCTTCTTATTCTTCTGATTGTAGATCTTGCGATCTGTTTATGCAGGATATCAACTTTCTTCCTGTGATGAAGACGACCAGCCTTCTCTCCATCTCTTTGATGGTCGTCCTGGAGGTCGACGGCCCTCTGGAGTCTCGTGCATCACGATATTAGGAATTCTTGCTGGATCCATTCTCTCGATGTGGTCCCTCCAGTCCATCTCACTATGTCTTCAATTTTGCAGAATTTGCGAATTTCTTCATTGGGTATCCTATCTCTAAGGGTTCTCCCCACAATAGATCGCAATGTTCTCATTTCTGCTACTCTTAAGAGATGTTTGGTTCTGACAGTGTCTGCTCTTGCTTCGATTCCGAAAATATAATCAATTATGATATTTAAATACAACAAAGTATTTTATTTAAATAATTAAAAATAATAATAATACTGATTGAGTGAGATTTTTTGTTGAGTTGAATCTAAAAGATTGATTGAGGTTAATAATTCATTAATGGCAACTATGAAATACTTATTTTTATTTCAAACTTTTAAATAGAAAAATGCGTTCTAATGGAAAAACGATATATTTCACAAATTTGAATGCAATGATTAAATTTCCATATAAAGAATTTTACATTTCTCTGCTTTCGTTCCATTTATTAATTTCTTTTATTTTGTTAAATTTTTATACTGGTTTTTCATTTTCTTATAATGCAATTGGTAGCACTGACCTCGGCGATCAAGATTACATTTCTCAAAGCACGACACGTAATGGAGAGTGAAGTTATTCCATAATACAAACTAAATTCTCCGCGATAGCTTTGTGGTGATTATATTATCCGATTATTTGATTAGTTTGAACGTCATGGGATTTGACGAATATTTAATTCTTACAAATGAATGAGCAAGTTTACGAGAACTATCAAATGAATCAACCATATGTTGGTTTTCTTTATGCAATATTATTTGTTATTAATTATTATGTCAATATGATGAATAATGACAGAAAATGGTATATTCTTAGAAAAAAAATATGTATCCGCTATGAGTTAAACGAATTTACGATGTTTAATCAGAAAACCTATTGACATAAATAAGAAAAAATCTTTAATGCGTTTACAGTTAATTAAATAATTTTAATATCATAGAAAACAAAGCCGTAAGAAAATAAGTCTCGGCACGCACTAACGTAAAAAATATCTAAACAATAAGTGAATTATGTAGAAATTTTTAATAATAAATAAATCGTGTTTTTATAAGTTATTCAATTATATGCGAATTGTGATCCGAAAAACGATTCCTCTAAAGTATTTGTTGTAACTGTTACACAACTGGTAAATCACCGCGCTTTGAGCGTAGTTGTTGCGATAAACAGGAAGATCAAATCAAATCAGTTTATTAACTCAAAAGACATTACAAACAGGAAAAAGTTTAAGGCATCTATTGAGTACAGATAAAATATTATAAAAATACAACAAAGTACCAGGAACGCATTAGAGATGGTTTGACATTAGGAAGACAATATACTTTCTAAAGTCAAGAGTATTTGTCTCCTGAACGAACCTACACTAATATGAAAGATGTCGATCTCCGAGGAGACCGCGTTCAGCAGACTAATTACTCTTCTCACTGGTGTCACCAGAGGCAGATTGGTTCTGGTAGGTAAAAAAATCTGTGCTGTCGCTGTCGGAGAAATCTATCAGGAACAAAAAGACCAACATCCTCTAGCACGGCTGAGTTCTCGAAATATCCCCTGATTAATTTAAAGAAATGGGTAATGAGATGCCCATCTCTTCGAAGCTGTAATGAATTGGTTCCAAGCATTCCTAACAGAATGATGGAATACTTGATCCCGTAGAATCTAGTGCAAAATATAATAGCTCGGCAAACAAATGAAATAAAATAAATAATACAGTAAATTATTCTCGGCAAGCAGCAATACAGTGTTGAAAAACATATGGCTTTTGTTTACTATGATACGAGGGCGGTTTGATAAGTCAGTGACTTTTTGCATAAAACGTATATTTTTCGGCAAAAAAACATTTCTCAACATAGTCTCCTTTTAGCTCGATACGCTTTGTCCAGCGTTCTTCCATTTCATAGATTTTATCGACGATTTCTGGCGTGATGACCTCTTTTGGGCGACCTGAACGTTCGGCATCTCTTGTGCTGGTACAACCACAACGTAACTCAGTAAGCTACTTCTTAACCATTGAAATTGATGGTGCAGAGTCCACATAGTATTTATCAAGCCTTTTCTTGGTTTCGGTGATGGTTTTTTTTCGCAAATAATAATTCTTAATCAGCACACGAAATTCACTTTTTTCCATTTTCGTTACAATTCACCAGGTTGTTTGCTTTCAATGGCTGTCAAATACGAACAAAATGGCGCAGCCTTATCAAAATTGTACAGTAGTCTTTTCATAGATGGTAGTTGACGGGAGCAGTGTTACATTTAAAGTTACTGCGCGGGAAATTCAAAAAGTCACCGAGTTATCCAACCGCCCTCGTATTTATTCATTCAACTCATTATATTAAACTTATAGCAGATGTTGCTTTCGGTTTTCATTATCAATTAACTGCAAAATGAAATAAACGAGTGTGTTGTAAACTTGAACTTAATGTGAAGAAATTAATTATTGAAGAGCTGACCTTGAGTTTCAAATAATGCCAGACAGCTTTAATGGAGCGTTCAATATAATTAATTAAAATCTTGGTATAAGATATACGCTCTATTCAATTTGATGTGTTTGATTAATGAAGCAGCGCCATTGTTAAATTCACAAGCAACTAAATGTAAAACCAATACAGTGGAACCTCTCATAACGAGGATAATTCGTTTCTGAATCTTACCCGTTATGTGAAAGACTCGTTAAGGGAGAATTTTTTTCACAATCTGTTCTGCTCGTTATGCAAATTACTCATTATGAGAGGTGCTTGTTATGAGAGATTTCCCTGTATTTCTGTTTATTGGTGTTAAGTAATCTGTAGTATAGTTTTTTTTAGAGGTATACAATATATATGAAAAAAAAACACATTAAAATAATGTTAGTGTCTTTGATATTGGCTTTATTAAATAGATAATTTTATGCCATTATTGTTTAAATATGATTTCGGGCATATGAGCGCTACGCCTAGCTCGAATGAAGCGCAATCGTGAAGTCCAACTTTCGACAATTGTCGTCTTTGTGAATGCGTATTATCCACTAAAGTGTACGTGGTGCGAAAACGATTCATGGTCTTCCGAAAAAGTATATGTTAACGATGTAAATGGAACTAGAAATAGTGGTAGACCGAGGAAAACGTGGCATGACAAAATAAATCAAATAATGAATGTCGGCCACGTGAGGAGCCGGAGAAATCGACGTGCGTGTATGACACGATACATGAATGTTGAGGAAGCAAGAGAAGTATGTCAGGAAAGAAAGGGGTGGCAGTCCATTTTTTTCTGCCTACCCCTTTGGAGAGACGGCGTGATAGTTAGTTTATTAATAAAACTTTTGGACTCATGTTAACACAATAGCCGTAGGCAACTGTACGTGGACGACACACTCGTGAGTCCCTCTGTGCTTGTCCTGTGCGCTTTGACTCACCCGTGAGTCGCCAAGTTTAACTAACACGGTCCTTCTTTTTAAGTCGAAAATGTGTTTACGGAAATAAAAATAAATTATTTATCCGTTAAAATATTATATATTATCAAAAAGTCCATTGTTTTGGTCGAAACACTATGATACTTCAACCTTATCAACTGTTAAATTTACTACATTGTTATGATATCACAATTTTTTATATATAAACTTTTTGAGAATGTCAGGTATTTGTTACACCTGATGATGCCAACATCGGTTGGCGAAAGAGCTATCGCGACATTTTCAAAAAGTGTATAAAACAATTATGATATTATAAGAGTATTTTTATTTTTTAGGTTGACGATATTTTGGCCTAGTTTTTCTGTTGTTGAATTTCAGTATATGCATTATTACTTGGTCTGTATATGCATTTGTCCATAGTAGTTGCATTTTAAGAGCCGTCTGTAAGGTATACGTATTTTATTCGTGGTCTGATTGAAGAGGAATAGTCACAAGAGCTAAACCTCCGAAAGTCAGAAGATCCACGTCTTAGTCCACGAAGAACTATATACTCGTATAATATGTACATATAATTTTTACAGCTAGATTTGATTATTATATCTTGCGTTCGGAGCATCAGTTATTAGGATACTATATACTTATTAGGATACTAATAACTGATACTATCCTAATAAATGATAATTGATGATCACTTCTGTTCCTGCAATATATTGTATATTATAATAACATTGCTAAGTATGAATTGAAATATGTTATAAGAATATAACTTATGCGGGCACTTCATACTAGGTTCCCATTACGAAGCGTTTAAATGACTGTATGCAATATACAACGCATTTGAAAATCGTTTATTCATATAATGTGAGGTATAAAGTATAATTATTGTGCTTTGAAGAGTTACAAAGGTGACATCAACCTTTAAGCATCATCGATTATAATTATTTAATTTATCTGACATCAGAGGCCATTTAAAACATTTGTAGAATTATAAAACATTTTAATATCTAAGAATGACAAGACTGAAGAGACAAAATGTTGTTTGGATATAGGCAAATTTAAATAATGACTATAATTGGATCAAATTTAATGATCATTTTAATTTTTTTTAAATACCCGAACAGTTTTTTATATTATTTGAATAAATAGAATTACATTTTGAAATTTCATAACGCTTTATTTTAGTTTTCGCAGACGTGTTTCGATTGTGACCTAACCGTTTTCGATGCACAAATTTAAACAAACAAAAAAAATTTGTTAAAATTGTGTCGCAATCGAAAAATGTCGGTGCAAATTAAAATCAAGTGTTGTGAAAATACAAATCATAATTCTATTCACATTCTCTGCAACGAGAAATACGATTTGCTGCACCTCATCATGAAAAGGAAGATGAGGGTAGGCGTGGTGTGGGAAGACCCCAGATGTCTTGGCTCGAGAATATCAAGGAGGGGACCAGGAATTCGGAGGGTAGGGGAGTTGTTCCGTTTGGCACAGGACAGAGAGCATACGCCAGAGTGATAGCCGACGTCGGAGGGACCTGACATGGCAATCCAAGAAGAAGAAGAATTATATTTATTAAAATGTGAATCCACAACATAAAGTGAAAACAAATATAGTAGAAATTATAGGTGGTTGATTAAACAAAACACTGGTAAAGTTCTAATGAACATATAGATTAGACTTGGACTTGGATCTTCTGGCTTACAGAGGTTTAGCTCTAATGGCTATTCCTCTTACGTCTGTAGGAAACATTGTTGGAATGTGATTTGGTAGTTGTTTTATGATGGGGCTAAATGTATGGCCCGGGTGTCCCTCCGAAAGAGGGCGAGGGGGTATTAAGGGTTTTTGATAAAGTCTTACATTTTTGTCGAAGAATGGAAGACCAGTTAAGGTTGGGATTGTATTTATAAAAAAAGTCTGTTCCCGAGGGGAAGATAAGAGAAGCAGTGGCTGGATGGAGTTGTGGTAGGAGATAGCATCCTGCGTGAGACCATTTTGTTTGTTCCTAACTACCGATTCAAGGGATTTTGATTCAAACCTGACGCCCGTCCGGTTCCTTCATCAATATAATTGTTGTTGCTGTTATTTCATCTCACATCTGAGATTGTATAAAACAGTTTTTCGTATCTAAAACTAAATATATTAAGGATTAATTTTATCTCAATAGGGACGAAGAAACTGAATATGGTGATCTAGGTGTTTACAGGACTTACGACCTGTCATTGGTTGGGTTAAGCGCACGCTTTATGTAATTACAACATTCCCCATTCCACATTTCTTATGACCACCATGTCTGACAAAATTTGGAAGTTGTATATATGTTAATCAGTCAGTCTCAATGCGCCATCTATGAAGATAAGATTTAAGCATTAAGCAGAAGATCTTTATAACGCAATGTGAAAGGCTAAATATATTAAGGTTTTAATTATTTTAATAACGAAGATAAAATTCCGATATTGAATCACATTGCGTTTTTAACTTATGTAATCGTTATTTCTCTGAATTTCGAGCTATTCTCAAATTGTTATGAATTATAAATTCGATTAGTAAACAAAAACACATTTTACAATATAACCAATTTGATAAAGTGCACGCACACACGCACGCAAAGGAGACGCGCGCACATTATCAAATGCCTTAGCATGGCGAATAATGTCATTCCCATGTATATAAAAAATAAACTCAGTGCTCGAAGAACGAAAATATGTAAAAGTAACATGTGATAATAACCGTTATCTCATTTCAATGTAAACAGCAGAAGCAAATAATAGTATTTACATCACAGGTGGGTATGCAAAAATATATTCCGTTAAAGAAACAGGTCGTTTATGTACGAGTATTACGAAAAGATAATGACTTTATATTCGAACTACGATATTTATCAGAAAAGAGTTTAAAAGTACACATATTTTTTTAAATATTAGAATACTATGTATTTCGCTATTTGATTTTATTTTGAACACTTAAAAGATACCAGATATATTTTTTAAACATTGATTTTTTATTGGCTGTATTTAATATTTTGCTGTTTTTATCATCGTCATGATTTGAATGCTTGAAATTAAATAAGCACTAAGTATAAAAAAACCTAAGTATGGTGTTTTGGCCTAGTATGGCCTAAATTTAATATTTGATTGAATTTGATCGTACCACGTTTTCCTCGGTCCACTTGTATTTCTAGTTCCGTTTATATTGTTAAAATGGTCGAGAAAAACATGGCCTGACCAAATCAATCTTATCTTCCCCTCGGGAACAGACTTTTTTTATAAATACAATCTCAACCCTAACTGATCTTCCATTTCTTGACAATAATGTAAGACTTTATCATAAACCCTAAATCCCCCCTCGCCCTCTTTCGGAGGGCCACTTCGGGCCATATATTTAGCCCCATCATAAAACAACTACCAAATCACATTCCAACAATGTTTCCTACAGACATAAGAGGAATAGCCATTAGAGCTGAACCTCTGTAAGCCCGAAGATCCAAGTCCAAGACCCTTTCATAATCAGGTAATTAATGTTTGAAATGTATAAACTTTACCGTGTAAAAATGGGAAGTTATGCTAATGCGCGGTCTTCTGCAATCAGGGCGTAATCTCTTGTGAATTGTTTATTTTGAGTAACCGAATGTGGATAAGAAGATTAGCGCACATACTTTAAAGGCAGTATTTGTAATGCAAGAAGATATGTGCAGAGATAAAGAGCGTATGTTGATGAAACCGAAGGCCAGAAATGTATGTAGGTATGATGTGATATTATTATCTTATGTAGGTATGCTCTATGCCGCAACCGTCTAAAGACGGTCTATAATTCCATTCACGGGAGACCGGCAATACAAAGTTGACGTCTATAGACGCGGTACTTTAACACTGGAGTGTTGGCAACACTCCTGTATGTCTCGGAAACATGAATCCCGTACAGAAGACACATAAAAACCCTAGAGTGATACCACTAACGCTGCCTACGTAGGATCTTAAATGTGAAATGGCTGGACAAACGAACAAATGACAGCATACTTACTGAGGTCAATACGTCATCAGAATGCCTGAGACAAGACTCCCGAAGATTATGTACTCTCAGCTTACCCAAGGGAAACGTTCACACGGTGGTCAGAGGAAAAGTTTCAAGGACTCCCTTAAAGGAAACCTACAAAAGACTAACATCGACTGTGATTGCTGGGAAAAGGCGTCTGGCCATATGCATACCTCCCGGCATTTAAAAGGTTAAAGTACTTGGACTGGAATTTGGATCTTCTGGCATTAAAAGGTTCAGCTTCAACGGCTTCTTCTTACGTATGTTGGAAATGTGATTTGGGGGTTATTTTATGTGGAGGCTACATTAGATGTGTGGCCCGAAATACTCTTCCGAAAAAAGGCGACGGAGAATTTAGGGTCTGCGCTAAAGTCCTACTTTTTTCTCGCCGGGGCTGCATTAATGGAAAACCGATTAGCGTTGGACTTGAAAAATATGATAGGTTAGATATTTAACTAACTAACTAACCATCGCGTCGTCTCTCCGAAGAGGTAGGCAGAAATAATGGACCGCCACACTGCTCTTTCCTGACATACTTCTTACATCGTGTCATGCACGCACGTCGATTTCTCCGACTCCTCGCGTGGCCGACATTCAAAATTTTATTTATTTAATCGTGCCACGTTTTCCTCGAATTATGCTAAAGTAGGTAAGAATTAGATATTTAAGAAGTAAGAAAAAAGATTTTCGTATGCATAATTTGTAGTGTGGCATTATTAAAAATAATTTTAAAATAGCATGTATTTTGTTTTTACACAATTTTATTTTGTTTTATCGAACCAATCGGTTTCGCCCTCGCCGGATCATCGTCAGGGTTACACTTTATTTTGCAACCCTCACAAAACCCCGGCGGGAGCGAAACCGGTCACAAAATAAAGTGGTCTTAACACAAAGTATACCCTAGTGTTTCCAATTATTTTTTATGATTTTTGAAGGTTTTTTTCTGCTAACAAACAACACAACATTCAAATGTGTGAACTTTGAACTTCATTAGCAAATATGACATAAAATTGTGTGTGTGTGTGTGTGTGTGTGTGTGTGTGTGTGTGTTGTGCAATCAATGTGGTTGTATTTAAAAGCACTTATGTGTAAACTTTACCTGGTCCCATAATAAAATGAAAGCATTGTGCTAAATATATATGTATAATATATTACCGTAAAAAACAAAACAATCATGCATACATATGACTCGTTGGAACAAATGTCCGAACACAAGAGGAAAATAAATAATTACCCGTAAGTTCTCGGCGACCTTCACATAATTCTCGCGACCAGCGCCGACACAGCCGAGCTGATCTTGAACCCGCGAGCAGAGCGAATGAAAGTCACTCTGCAGAAAAGTAAACTATTGTTCTTCGGTCGTAGGTACCCCCGATTGTGTTGAAAACACCTACTATAGAAGTGCCTACCTCCTACCTTTTCTGCAGCCCGTGCCCAGACCGAATTCTCAAGACCACATTCCATCTGTGGAGAACAAGTGTAATTTCTGATAGCAGGAACCGAATATTGAATAACGTGACCGTTCAATAATTCAACGGCAACGATTTTAATACGTAATTAAATCCTAAGCAGGATACTGTTACTACTCATGGAGTCCGTCTTTATGTACTCAAGATTGCGTTGTGCAGCATTAGAAATAAGGAAGCCAACAAAACAGTCATTTAATCTCCAATTGTTTTAAATAATCACGATTGACGACCTCCGTGGCAGAGTGATAAGGCTGCCATTTCTGAGATATCCAAGACTGCCAAAGATTTCTGAGATATCTCTACATGGGTGAGTTAGGTAGCTATCCGTGACTTTATCCCACTGCATTCCTCTTGGGCATGCTGGGGACTTACAGTTTGCAGATAAGAGATGGGTGCACACTTACTCATTTCTTCAGACTTATCAGGGGATTCTTTGAGAACTCCGTCATCTTGGAGGCTATCCATCTTTAAGTTCCAGATTGCATCAGCAAAGACTGTTTTATCTCACAGCATGCACGTGGGAACCAACCTGCCTCTGGTGATGCCGGTGGGGAGACCAATCAAACTGCTGAACATGATCGCTTCGGAGATCCACGTCTTTCATATTCGTGTAAATACGTTCAGGAGACAAATACTCTTGACTCGAGTATTATGTATTCCTAATGTCGAACCAACTCTCATGCGTTTCTGGTATCATATATTTTTTTATGTTTTACCTGTTCTCAATAGATGCCTTACACTATAATTGTTGTTTATAATATCTTTTGAGAAAATAAACTGATTTGATTTGATTTGATTCAAATTCCCGGCGATTGCAGTGTTATTGTCACACTATATTTGGTCTGGTAGAGAATTCATGCGACAATAAAATGGCGATAGATAAGCTACCTTTCACATGTCATGAGTATCAAAATCTTAGAAAGTTGTATACAGTAATTGGGTTTAAATCACCTGTTGTATTCAAATGTGGAAAGCAATAGGAAACTATCACATTAAAAAGAGGGAAGTGGCATTCCAAGAACCAGCAAAAATGTTACACTTTGCTGCAAACCAATCGCTTCGATTAAAACTAGCGAATAATTACGAGTTAATATGGTTACAACCATCTTCAACAAACATTTAGTTACAAATATATTGTAATCTCTGTTAAAACTTAAACTAAAACCTCGGGAGGTAATGAGGAAGATGAAGCCAGCAGACACAACAAGGCAGGGGTAGCTTTCGCTATGCTTCTCCCTGTATGGCGTTCCAGTATCATTTCGAGAAATCTCAATCTCCAAATATTCAGCAGTAACGTTAAAAGCGTACTGCTGTACGGATGTGAGACTTGGAACTACCGCGGACGATATTGGAAAACTCCAGGTGTTTATAAATAGGTGCCTTCGCTCAATATTCAAGATATATTGGCCCCAAACAGTGTCAAAGGCCGTTCTCTGGACCATGGCAGGCGAAAAGCCAATTAGAGAACAAGTCGCTAGACGCAAATGGCAATGGATCGGTCACACTCTGAGACGGGACCCAGCCTGCATTGCTCAGGGCACACTAGACTGATCTCCTATGGGTGAAAAGAGAAAGCGAGGCAGACCTAGAGCCACCTGGAGAAGAGCCCTGCAGGACGAGGTTAAGGCAGCAGGCCTCACTTGGGATGATGTTAGGCATCAGGCATGCGATAAAGTCGGGTGGAGAAGGTTCCTTGAGGCCCTATGCACCACGGAGGTGTGACAGGACAAAAAGAAGAAAGAAGAAGAATCTCTTTTTTATATATTGGTTTGATAATCATATAACTTAACTAAAAACATCTTGGTGTAAATATATCCAATAAAGAAAATATGGCAGGGAACTCGAGGGGTAAGTCAGGATAGAGCAGTATGACGATCTATCCTCTCCGCCTACCCCTCCGGGGAAACAGTGTGATTGTTAGTTAGTTAGTTCTTGATGGATGTTCAGTTTGAATATATTTGACAGACTGATCCTAGACCTGCAGCAAAGTTTTATGAAAATGCCTATTGTGACCATTTTGCCAAAAGCGACTATTTTATTACATACGATGTAGGATCGATATTCAGAGACAAAAAAATTGTTTTAAATTTGTATGAAACGAAAAACTAAACTGAGTCAAACCCTTTAAGGTCTAATATTACGTTTGGAATATCCCATTATCATGTTTGTTCTTACATATTATTATACATATATGGGATACCTTTGAAGGTTTCAGTACCGATACATATTGAATTAAGTATTGAGTCAGCTGCATTTCCTTGCAGCTGACTCAATAAGTATAATGCATGAAAGTAAGTCATAAATTTATTAATAGAATATGTGACTTTGTAGCGCATCATAAGATAATCTCACATTATTTAATTATATATAAATGTAAAAGTTACTATAAAATGAAAACAAAATAAAAATTGAATAAAAAAATCCTTTAGCCGTTAAATTTACAACATTGTCACAATATCACATTTTTTACTACACACGCATCATCAGGTGTTACAAACAACTGTTTGTAAAATTTGTTTGTAAAACATGAGTGATAAGAGCTCTGACTGCCATCCCTAAAGTCCCGGGATCGACTCCCGGCGTTGGCAGTGTGATTGTCACACTGTCTTTAGTCTGGTGTAGAATTCACGTGACAATAAAATGGCGATAGATTAATTACCTATCACATGTCATAAGAATCAATATAATAGCTAAAACCAAATTGTATAAAGTAATTGGATTTAACCGACCTATTGTATACAAAAAAATGGCCAACTCCTCTTAAGAAACATGCCAAAAGTCCTACATTAAGAGGAAAAAGAAGAAGACATGTAACAAATGAAATATTTCGTAAATTTTTCTAAAATTGCATTTGTAAACGTGTCTTGCATTGAAATATTCTAACAAAAAGCGGTAACTGTGAGCGGAGATGACCTCACGATGCAAACATCAGAGCGATTGCAAGACCCGAGTGTTACCGAGTTGCAGTGACATCATTCCGCGTCTGAAGGACTCCTCGGCCATCAGTCTTGATGATGTCTTATTATTATTGACTAGACAACGCCCAGATTAGGCATCCCATACGATTACGACACAGCGCACGGACCAATGGTCGCTTGGTAGCCTTCATACTTCCTCACTAATTTAAATACGGACCACATAGTACTTAACTTCACACGCGTATATCGAATACAGTAATTTATTTATTTATTAAGGCTAACATACAGCGATATCAATAACATATAATATATAAAAAAAAAACATTTAGAAGAATTAAAGTAAGGCCAATTACATGCTACCACAAATATAAAATAATAAACTTTGGAAACAAGCTATTACTTGGTGGTTTGACATTTTTAAAATAAGAATTAAACACTTGTATACGTTGTATAAAACCACTTTATTTTGAGTCAGGAACGCCAACCGGTTTCACTCTGTAACGAGCTTCGTCAGGGCTATACACAAACTGTTCAATCAATAAATTAAAGTTTGTGTATAGCCCTGATGAAGCACGTTACAGAGTGAAACCGGTTGGCACTCCTGACTCAAAATAAAGTGGTTTTATATAACGTATAAAAGTATTTAATTCTAATTTTATAAAATAATAGTTAACAGTTAACAAATGACAGTGTGAAACGAAATTGAACTAAGACAAAATGAGGCTAGACATAATATTTAAGAGTTGAAATACTAATAGTACTGGAAACAAAAAATAAAAAAAGTATTATATTATAATATCATGTAACATCGTGGTCACATCCACTCCGAAATGTTGCTCCGATCATTTTTTTTAAATTTCGCACGTTCAAATGGAAAACATCAATGTCTCCAAAATGCGTATTGTAGTTGTCACAGATTCGATACAATGCCGCGCTCTGAGCGTAGTTAGTGCGATAAACAGGAAGATAGAAAACTTGGCTCGCGGTGTGTCTCATGCGAGACATGGGGGTATTGAGTGACAATTTGCTGAAAGCTCAGAATTTAGTACCCAAAAATACCAACTGTGTTTGTATAAAAGTATACGTAAACGACGTAAACGGAACTATAAATAGAAGAAGATCGAACGTGACAGATCAAATAAATCATATATTAAATAATGGCCACTTGAGGAGTCGGAGAAATCGACGAAAATTCAGTAAACGGGAAAAGTAAGGAAAAAACTGTATGTCGGTCCAATATTGTTTTTTTTTTCTGGAATATTGCATTCCCCACTTAACGTTAGTCCAGCATGGACTGGGAATGGGCTCAGGGATATCTTCCACCTTGCAGATTTCGCGAATAGTCGACTTCCTCACCCTATCTATTGCATTGAGGATGTTGGGCTTCATCGTTCGGACCGGAGAGTTTACAAAGATCCCAATGTGCTTAAAGTTCTATACAACGCATTGGCTCGGAGCATAGGTACTCGAAAGTGGTTTTCCAAGTCCAAGGGTGTTGGTATTTTTGTTCCTGATAAATATCTCTGACAGCGACAGCACATTTGTTTTACCTACCGGCCGCCAGAGCCATCAGCCTCTGGTGACACCGGTGAAGGAGTAATTAGTCTGCTGAACGCAGTCTCCTCGGAGACCGACGTCTTTCATATTAGTGAAGGTACGTTCAGGGGACAAATACTTTAGAAAGTATCTTGTCTTTCTAATGTCGAGCCATATCTAATGCGTTCTTGGTATTATGTTGTATTTTTTATAATATTTTACCTTTACTCAACATTTTGAACATTTTGCTGTTTGTAATGTCTTTTGAGTAAATAAACTGATTTGATTTGATTTAATTTCGGAGAATCTTTCCTGCTATCATCCTCAGCGTCCGCATCTGTCAAAACCTACAATTGTTCAGAAAAGGCGAGCCCCCTATTGGATGCTTATCCACTTTCCACCAGTCTATGATTTCTACACCTAATAAGAAGTCGTCCATAGATCAGCTAACACATTGTTCGCTTTAGCCATTCTAACGGTTATTGTGCACTATACATTAACGGCACGGTTAAGGATTCCAAGATTGATTCCCGACATTCCGGTTACGTGTAAATTATCAAGTGTGGAATTTCTTGGTTCTCGGTTATAACCGGGATCCTTGAGCCTTGGCAGTTATAGACATCTAAGAATCAATAAAAATATTGGTTACAGATAAATAGTACCTACACATATATCTTAAATTATATTCGTAAATAATATACGAATTAAATAAATACAATTTAAGTTCGATATAAATTTATACGAGTATATGCTATCCAACATCGTATTTCTCTAAATACATAACTGAAATGTCATGACAATCTAATGACGATTGATATCTTTAGTTGAAACCGATTTGAGCGCCAACTCTTGGCGACTTACGTTACACACAATTAAACGCTCACATCAAACAAAATTAGTTCACACCAATATAGACTGTAAAGCCCCAAGCGATTAAAGAACAATTTGCCTGTCACACTAAAAATTTATTTAAATGCATTTTAAAATTGCATTATAACTCGGTTAGCATAAAAAAAAAATTACTTTTCGTGAAGTAATATTAATAAATAATTTAATATCGGTTCAGTATTTGTCGAGTCTATCGGTTCTAAAGCCACAAACATTGCCTTTAATTTATAAAGATTATATATAATAGTTGTGTGGTAGAACGATATACGACAGAATCTCAAATGCTGATATAAGAAAGGAATGTAGAGCAGAATAAGGTATTATGAACAAAATTATGAAAGGATCGCTGCGTTGGTTCGGACATATGGAACGCATGGATAGAGAAAGAATGGTTAAGAAAGTATACGTTAATGATGTAAATGGGGTACGAAGTCGAGGCAGACCGAGGAAAACATGGCATGACCAAATTAATCAAATTTTAAAGGTTGGTCATGTTAGAAGTTGGAGGAATCGACGTGCGTGTATGACTCGTTGTATGAATGTGGAGGAAGCTAGAGAGGTTTGCCAGGATAGAGTAGTGTGGCGGTCCATTCTCTCTGCCAACCCCTGCGGGGAAACGGCGTGATGGTTTGTTTGTTTGTTTGTATAATAGTTTTACTCGTATTGCATTTTTAATGCTATTAAAAACATATATTTTTACTAATTTATTAGAGAAAAATAAATACAGCAAGAACATATGCAGAAACTGTGAATTCCTATCATTGTTATATAAGACTATTGGAAATATGCATTGGTCTATTGTTGTATCGAAATACTTCTGAACATACAATGATATCATTGGTAAAAACGGAATCCATTATCGCCCATTCAGAAGCTGATTCTAAGAGATTACTCTATCGAATAAAAATGTGCAACGCAATGAATAGTGATCTGGTATTGTTTGAATATTTAAATCAAGTGAGTTATAGGTAGCTATAGTTTTGATTTCAAATAAGATATTTCTGAAAAACTTATGAAATTTTATCAAATCTTCTTTCGGTTGCAAGAAACAATAGTAATATCAAACAGAATCTTTTGTTAAGCCACAAATATAGACAAGTATCATAAAATATTAAACCATGATTAACATAAAATTGCAGTTTTGGTAAACAAGATATTTTATTTTGAACTATAAAATAAACTGTTTGTTTTGTAACTCTGACAATGCTACGGCTGTTTTTTTTAACCATACATTTTTTGAAACTGAATCTCATTTTAATGTGTTTCAAAGCGTTTGAGATGATAAAAGCCAATGTCAGTGAAAATAAAAAGTATTGTAATACAAAGTATAATTATATTTTTTCAAAAAGAAATATAACTCTTTATAAATAAATTCGGCGTGCCAATACTCTAATTAGTAGAAAGAACGTTAAAATTATGGAAGAACGAAATTTAAACCATTAATAAAGGTTTAATTAAAAACGCACCAATGGAAGTATAGCTTAAAAAAATACAAAAACCTCAATCTCTAAAAACATTTTTAAGTTTTTAAAATGACATAAAATATTCGAAATTACCCCACTAAAATATGACAGTTCCTTGCTACTATTTTACACTTTTTACAAATAATTTTATTCATGTCTCTGCGAGTTAACACTCGCGAAATATCCGGCCGTTATTTATCGTTAAAGGCTAACTTCATCAAGTCTCACTTCCGTAACAGAGTGCGCGCGCAGCTCTCAATTGTATCTTTTACTAAGCGCGCCAAAAAAGTTAATTAATTTGATGTGTTTTATAATATGTGTATCTGTTTCTATGTCAATTTGAATAAGTTCTTTGTAATCATTTTAAAGTTCATATATTAATCTATATACCTGTAGTCTTAATTTTAAAATTGTACTTCTCCTGTTGATAATCTTTATACCTGCATTCTTAAATTTAATAGTGTCCTTTCATTATTATTCAACATACCTGTATTTTCATTTATAATAGTGTCCTTCTTTCTTGTCCGTGTTTCAACGATAAAGGATCTTGGTATCGTTTATGAAAGTAGGCTGACTTTCCATGCTCACATCGAGAGAATATGTGGAGTTGCACTGAAAATGTTGGGATTTATTCTCCGAACTGGTAGAGTTTTCAAGAATCCCTATGTTTTGCGAATTTTGTATAACTCATTGGTCCGGAGCCGGCTCGAGTGTGGCTCGGTGATATGGAGTCCCCACGAGGCGAGATACTCGCTCATGTTAGAGAGGGTTCAGAAAAGATTTCTGAGATATCTCTACATGAGGGAGTTTGGTAGCTATCCGTGGCTTTATCCCACTGCATTCCTCTTGGGCATGCTGGGGACCAATAGTTTACAGATAAGAAGGGATGGGTGCACACTTACCCATTTCTTCAGACTTATCAGGGGATTCTTTGAGAACTCCGTCATCTTGGAGGCTATCCATCTTTATGTTCCGGATGGCTATCTTCGACAGCGTCAGCACAGACTGTTTTATCTCCCAGCATGCAGAACCAACCTGCCTCTGGTGATGCCGGTGGGGAGAGCAATCAAACTGCTGAACATGATCGCTTCGGAGATCGATGTCTTTCATATTCGTGAAAGTACATTCAGAAGACAAATACTCTTGACTTTGGAGAGTATTTTGTATTCCTAATGTCGAACCATCTCTCATGCGTTCCTGGTATTATATATTCCTTATGTTTTACCTGTTCTCAATAGATGCCTTAAACAATAAAAAATGTTTGTAATGTCTTTTGAGAAAATAAACTGATTTGATTTGATTTGATTTGATTTGATTAACAACCTAATACAATATTTACCTGTATTCTTAAGATTGATCACAGACTAAACTCGACTTAGGCTTAATTTTTACCGTTACTCTTAAAATGTTCATAAATTTAAGTAAACTTTCTGTATTTAAAAAAATGTATTGGAATTTATTCCGTTTATAACCAAATAAATAATTATTCATCTAAGTTTTCAAAACAATATTATTATATTGGACCGCGTTTTTGATACAAGAAAGTCTCCTAAAAACCAACGTGATATAATATTATTCTAAAGATCAGAATAATTTACATTTAAAGTACACATTATTCTTAAATATAACTACTATTATTAGAAGCGCGGTGGTCATTCATGGACATATTTGGACTGTGTGATGACTATCAAGAAACGAAAGTTGTTTTTGCAGATTAGGTAAAGAGAGTTTTGAGTTACCTATCACTACAATTTCGTAACTTTAGAAAGTTTGCGTTTACTGTCGACCGCTAGACCAAAACCTACACGAAATCTAGAAAATTATACACGAACTCTGGTTGTAAAGGAACATAATACAAATTTCCTTGCCCAATCTGATGTGTCGCAGATTACCATGGTTGGTACAATGAAAGTCTGCTTTTGAAATAATGGCCTCAGCTAACCCAACATAATCCATGTAACAAATTATCACCGAATTTATCACCTTATGAAAGTGAAGCGATGAGATCTCTTAGACGAATGTATGGAAAATCTGTGTTGGATAGAGTGTCGAATAAAAATATTTTAAGTGAATGCAGTGCGAATGAAAGTGCTATGAACAAAATAATTAGAGGATCATTAAGATAGTTTAGACCCATGGAAAGAATAAATGAATATAAATTAAGTATAATAAATTTAGTGGAAATGGAATCTCTTAGACGAATGTGTAGAAAATCTATGTATGAGGAGTGACGAATGAAAATATTATAAGTGAATGCAGTGCGAACGAACAAAATAATGAAAGAATCATTAAGATACTTTGAAAACATGGAAATAATGAATGAAGAAATAATTGTAAAGAAATTATATGTAAACAACGTAAAAGGAACTAGAGATAGAGGAAAATCGAGGAAAACGTGGCACGATCAAATCTATCAAATGTTGAATGTCGGCCACGTGAGAAAAAATAAAATAATTATGTAAAAATATTAAATTTTGTGTGTATGGGATGTAAATTATTTTTATTTAGTCCAATTAAGATTTAATTTTTCATTAAGACATAAAAAGAAAAAACCACAAAATTACTTAATAAAAATTTTAAACGGAACGTGTACGAAATAAATATATTTTATATCCGAAGCTTGCCGGTAAATAAACTCTTTAAATATATAATAATTATGACGAATTTTTATGAATCAAAGTTCTTTTTTCCATTTTTGAGTTTATTTTTCTTATTTAAAGTTTATTTAGAGAAATATAAACTAATTAGTGGAAAAAAGCAGTTTTAATTCATTAACATTCAACATTATGGAATTCCACAGTTTGAACGCCTAAAGTTTATTCCTGACATCATCCACCGGGTGGCGACTCTAAAATGGCAATGGGTATGTCATGTAGCCAGAAGCTCCGATGAAAAGTGGACAAGAAGACTGCTGACTTGGAGACCGTGGACGGCAAAGAGAAGTGCAGGGCGACCGCAACTACGGTGGTAGGATGATCTGAACAGACACGTCGGAATAACCTGAGGACAGAGTGATCCACAGGATAGAGTGACATGGAAGCGAATGCAGGAGGCCTTTGTCCAGGAGTGGACGGGAATAGGCTGAGGAAGAAGAAGAAGAAGAAGAAGTTTATCTAAAAATATGTATAATTTTAAAAAAACAATCTATTATATTTTATGCATACATCAGACCAGTGGCGGTACTCCCATAGAAGCCCAGAAACCCGGCTTACGTAAGAAATTTTGAATCAAAACCCCCAAATCTAAGTAATCATGCCCCCGCATAAACCAATAACCCACCAAATCACCTTCCAACAATGTTTCCATCAGACGTAAGAGGAATAGCTAAAAAAGCTGAACCTCTGTAAGTCAGAAGAGGTTTTGATTAAAAATTTCTTAGGCAAGCCGGGCTTCTGGGCTTCTATGGGAGTACCGCCACTGCATCAGACCTATTTTAAAATTTTCTGTAGATTTATTTTACTTAACCACAAGTATGTGAAAATAAAGTGAGTATTAATTTATTATCGATGGAGAAAGCTTCATTATTCAATTACTCAATCGTGGTTACCCAGATGAGCAAGTCTCTTATTTAGAATAATAAGATATATTTATGGCCATTTAAATGTAAGAGAGAAACAAAGTGATTTAAATTATTTGCAACGGTCTCGTGGATTAATCGTTGAATGTTGGATCAGTTGAAAAAATCTGTGTCAAATTGACCGAAGCCTCAAGGCGTAGGCGTATGCGAGGCGAGTAAATCCAATGAGATCTCCATTTGCGCCGAACATCTGTTTCGGAAAAAAGTGAAAACGCGGCGCAAAAAAGCGGGAAACTCGAACCGCACGAATTTCAATCGGTCATGCGCAGAGCCGTTTGACTCCGTTTTTTATTTTGTTAAAACACAAATAATAACAATGCCTTGCGCGTGTCACTTTAAAATACTGTAGTGTTTCTTTATACAGTTATTCTACATTCAAATTTACGTTGCTAATTATTATGTTAATTTAAAAAAAACCTTTTGAAAAGAAAAATGCCTCTTTTGATGATTTGATCAGTAAATCCAAGATTTGTACAAGTGTTAAATCATTTGATAATGACTTAAAAGAGTGAAACATGTCATTCCATATAAAATATAATCAAACTCTTAGAAGACAGACGTTTACATTCATATTAAAAATTTAATATGGAGTTTTACACCATTGTTCAAGAAACAATAAACAAATATAAATAATGTCTGTAGTATACGAGTATAACAGAATAAGGGAATTATCTGTTGCTCTTTTTAATACAGACTTGGGAATAATCTCATATGTCCATATCATAACATAATCAATTTAATATACTTAGGAAAAATAACTTTGTTTAATCCACTAATTATTTTTTTAAAAATTAAAAACACGACATGTTTCGGAGGATACCTCCATCTTCATGTAAAACAAATATAATAAAAACTAAACAAAGAAAAACTATGGAAGCTTGGGAGATTCAATGTAGACAAAGTACTTTGTCTACAAGCTCCCATTCCCAATCAAATGCAAATTAATCATTTGTTAATTTCTATATTTTTACACCTGAAGATGTATCCTCCGAAACATGTCGTGTTTTTTAATAATTAGTGGATTAAACAAAGTTAATTTCAATTTCCTAAGTATATTAGTATGGAATTCCACAGTGTTAATGCCTTAGCGTTCGATAAGTTTATAATCAATTTACGTAAATATTATGTATTGTGCGGATGTGCAGCGCTCCAATCCAGCAAGATCCGTTTCTAGAAACACATTGTTAAGTTAGAAACATTTTCTACAAACTATTTAAAACTAGTATGCGGACTAGTTTAAGACAGTTCATAAGAATAACTATATAAGGAAGATGCCCCCACGTGTGGTGTTACTATAACACCTGGTGCCCCTGGAAATGACACAGAGTCGGCCAAACCTTCCACCACACTGGAAAGCGAAATAAGTGATAAAGTTTATTTTTAGAGATAAGAAGAAGAAGAATATCTAGAATGTGATAATAATTATTTCATATGAAACCAGTAATAAGTATAATTGTTGTACATTTTTATTCTGTCGACGGATACCACAACTTCAAGGTGCTTTCTAGAAGACAGCGTCACGCGTTGCAGTAGGCCTGAGGTTATATCACCTTAAATGGTTTCAAATCCTTAGTCCGTCTGGTCCCCTGAGTCGCGGTGGTGGGCGGGCGGGGGCGGTCCATCCGCCCACGAGCCCCTGGGAAGGGGATCTCCGCTATGTACACATCACAGTCTCTGTCCGATCGCTGACTCCATTTGGCGATCACAGAATGCAATATTTCGTAATTGACTCGAGTGTAGCCAGCCTAGTACGCAGGTGACAAGAAACCCCTAACAGTTTCGTTACACATAGCTTTTTCAATAATAACATTGCACTCCTGATATACAAAACGGTCATAAGGCCGATCTTCACTTACGCAGCCCCTCTCTGGGTCTATGCAGCTTCCAGTCACATACAAAAACTCCAAATCTTGCAAAATAAGGCTATCCGTTTATCGCTTGGTGCGCCTTCATGGACCAGGATCAAACAACTGCACCCAGAATCGGGAATCCCGATGATAGATGAATTCATTATGAAACTTGCCGAACGTTTTTACAAAGGACTCCCTTCACAACCTAACCCTATTATAAAATACCTCTCAAATTACGACCCAAACACCTCCAGTCGCCACAAGCGACAAAATCGATCCTCTTTTAGAGGAACACTCCGGGCCACACAAATCATGCCCCCGCATAAACTAACAACCCACAAAATCACATTCCAACAATGTTCCCATCAGACGTAAGAGGAATAGCCACATGCGCTAAACCTCTGTAAGCCAGAAGCTCCAAGTCCAAGTCCAAGTAACAATTGTTTTGAAAAAAATATTTTAAACACAATGATTATTTATTAGTGGGAGCAGGCGTAAAAGGGGATTCGTTGAGAACTCTTGTAGAGTACCCATCTTTATATTCCGAGTGGATATCTTTGACAGCCTCAGTACAGAATATTTTATTCGCAATATGCAGAATCAACTTGATTCTGGTGATGCCGTGAGGAGAACAATCACCTTGAATATCATCTGCTAAACGATCACTTTGAATAATCATTGCTTAACCATCACTTTGGATATCATCTCCCAAACAATCACTTTAAAAATATAGTTTAAATGGAAAATACTCGAAATATTGTAGAGAATTCAGCCTCCTTAGGATCGTACTTGTTCCTATATACCTAACAAGCCTTGCACAAGACAGAATGGCGTCGAAGCGAATGGAGGAGGCCATTGTCCAGAAATGGATACGAAAAAGCTGAAGAAACAGAAATTTAAAAAGAGAATTCTAATTTTATTTGATTTTCAAGAACTTGATGATTAACTTAAATCTTTCGTAAGCATCTTTTCTCGATTTATGATTAAAATGTTAAAGAGTTGACGACCGCATGGCAAAATCTAAAAAAATTGTGTTGTATTTTTTGTTTTTTACGAGTATCAACAGGTTCCGCGAATCGGTATCCGAGTCCGGTCGCGGACATGTTTTGGGAACGGGAAATCGGGCGTAATATCGGTGTCAAATTATCTGGAACAGTACCAGCAGAGTCAGAATACATAACAGTCTGGGCGGTGCAGCCGTTTTACTATTCCGCGAACGTCGGGCAGTGTGGGCCACTTTGCAGGACCGAGCCACTGGGACTAGTGAGGGTCAACATCCTGTAGTATAATCGATTAAATCGATACCAAGTTCAACAAGCTAAGATAATAATAAAAAATCCTCTTCGTAGTTAGATAATTCTTCAAATAGTGCCATTATGTGGAAAATGCTTTGTCGCCACAGTGATTTCCTATAAAGTGTTACTGGAGTGGTTTTTCCCAATGCCTTCTGCAGGCATCTTACGAATGGACTTGGACTTGGATCTTCTGGCTTACAGAGGTTCAGCTCATGTAGCTATTTCTCTTACGTCTGATGGGAACATTGATGGAAGGTGATTTGGTGGGCTGTTTGTTGGGACGTAAAATGGACGTACGTTTGGTGAACCGAACCATGATTTTCTAAATAAATTTGCACAATTTGCAAGCACTGTTCTGACGTCAGTATATTCATGGTAAAATGGCAAAACGTATTGACTACAAATCAACTATCAACTGTCAAATTGATAGTCTGTAGAAACAATGTTGCCAGTTTAAAAACCAAACCTCTAAAAAAATGACCCTATATTATAACTTCAAATGAATATCGATATATTTTTGTGACGAAATCAAATAAAAAAATCCCATCACCAACAAGGATAGACATTAATTCATCCACTAAATTATAGTATTATAAATTGTTAAAATAAACTACAGAGGGTGTAATTATCTTTGGGTAGAATGTTAAATAAAAAATGTGTTTACGATTAAAAAAAGTTTATGGTACTACAATTAATGTACAGATGTATGGGATTTACCGGTATTTAGAATTGATGTGATAAGTGGTAGCCATTAAAAATAGTTTTTTGTTCCGATGGATATCATAGAGAAGACTTAATTTGTGAAATAGGAGGTAAAAGATTTAAGAAAAATAGTATTGTCCGAAATTTTAAAAAGTAGACTCACACTATTTATTTCTGTCAAATTATCCTATTAATAAGTAGTCAAGTTTATATTTTATGAACGTGCATAAATCACCAATAATTCTTCCGCTGATTAAAATAAACTTAAAATTTTAAAGAGCATGGAAAATAAATTTAAACTTCCCGGAGTTGCCCAGACACTCCTATTGATAGCTTGCCAACGGACTGATCGTTTGATAATTAAAAAACCGTGTAGATATAGGCGTATCAATTTCACAGTATTTACCTCGAACGAGAGACTATTCCAACAATTTCCTCGTTTAACGCACCAGTTTATCATTGTTCAAACAAAATATACTGCACATAGTTATTTACTAATTCTTTTACGCAATGTTTTCTTAATTTTTAGATAAGTGTTGATAAAATGAAGAACGGATTACGTAGTCTATGCTTTTAATATACCACACAATTACATTGATTAATAATATGTTTTCTACTTTTCTCTTGGCCTAGATCAGTGGTTCCAACTTTTTTGTTCCGTGGACCCCTTGCTGATTTTATTTTATTTTGTGCAGACCCCCTACATTCATAATATTGTTTTTGTTTTTACTAATTCACCTAAAAAATTGTGACACATTATTATTATTATAGATATTTTTAGGTGGCGACCTTTTTTATTTTTAAAGCTCAACAGCGACTTCCGGCCAGTAGAATTCGACAGCGACCAATTTTCTTTAGCTCAAAGCCGTGCCACAGTGTTTTAAACAAGCTCTCCACATCGGTCTCCACCGGCGGTTTAAAACTGTGCAGACACTTGTTTGAAACCAAAATTCGTTTGACCTTCAACACACTTTGTGGACATACGCGCATAGTATGCGTGTGGATCCACCGTTTAAACACGCATTCCACATGTGGAGAGCTTGTTTACAACAGTATATGGACGCTACACCAACCGTGGGCTCCACAGCTCTCCACCAAGGTCACCCCTGTGGAGAGCTTGTTTCAAACAGTGTGGCACGGCCTTCATTCGAAAAATCGGATATTCGTATTCCCAAAGGAGCTAAAAAAATATGGTCGCCGCGGATTTCGACCGGCCGATATATATATTTATATTTGACAAAGCTATTTTAGTTATGTACTGATATTTAAATTAACTAATTAAGATATTATGTAAATTGTTGGTTATTATTAAGGTATTATGTAAATTATTATAGTTAAAATTATTGACTCGAATCTTGCACTTTGAGCTTGGGATTTCTAAGATATTAATTATTTCTTCAATGTTTTATTTTTCGGAAAGGTCAAATATTATAATAATATGTACAATGTCATCTGCTTAGTCTTGGACGGTCACAAGAACACCATCATATGAAATAAATACGTATATATAAATGTAAAAGTCTTGTATAAACAATGAACCTCCACTAGTGTTACATTTGCAACGAGCTTTGTAATGTGATGCCTTTGAATAAAGATACAAACAATGAAAAATTCAGTACAACGATTGTGATAACGAACTGGTTTTGCGGAGGGGTATTGTATTATGGTTATTTAGATGTATGTATGCATATACTTATGTATATTATACGTAGGAGGCCAATAGCGAGTATGTATAGTCCGTATACAAGTAATCGCTAACAGTAAAAGAGTGTGCAAGCAAGATAACATTTCTGCAATTATTTGCACTTAATTATTCGAGGCTCACAATCACTTTACGAACCCGCACCACAAAATTAATTACATAATTTATAATTTAATTCATATAAAAATAAATAAAAACTTACTACATCAACACAAAACACCCATCAAGCCATTTCCTCGCAGGATTATGGAGAGAGAATTGACTGACACACTACTCTATCCTGATCAATTTAGTTTCATAATATGATCGTACATCCCTTGGCTAACAGAGGTTCAGTTATAATGGCTATTCCTCATAAATGTCTGTAGAAAATATTGTTGGAAATGTGATTTGGTAGTTGTTTTATGCGGAGGCTAAATGTGTGACGTGGAGTGCTCCTCCGAAAGAGGGCGAGGTGGGATTTAGGGTTGATCATAAAGTCCTACGTTATTCTCTGTCAGAAAAAGGAAGACCAGTTAGGGTTGGCATTGTAAATTATGATGGGATCAGTCTTATTATTAAAAAAATGGTAATACCTTAGAAGGGCGAAATATGCCATTCTATCTAAAATATAATAAAACTCCTAAAAGACAGACGCTTTCATTCATATTGATTTTAAAAAATGTCTCGGGGGGAAGACAAGAAGATTAGTGCCTGGATGGATTTGTGGCAGGAGAAAGCATTGTTTTAGCCTCCCTTTTAATTTTATTCCAAACTCCTGGATACTGCATATTTTGCTCCCAGCAGTCCGTTTCGTATAACCTAGCCAGAACATTATCAATTATCTATCCTGAAAAGGTAGCATTCTAATATGTGTCTTAGCAAGACTTAACTCTTCTAGAAAACAGACGTCAAGGCGGCAACATCAATATTAATATATTGAATATGTAATTTTACAGCATTGCTCAAGAAACAATAAATTCCTCCACATTCATATAACGAGTCATTCATACACTTATTCGATTATTTCGACTTCTAATTAAGTTATATTATAAAAATAAAAAAAACAAATTTGAAAGTTTTATACGAGTATATCACACAAATAATATGTAATTTAAATTAACAAATTATGAAGTTAAAAATTGTTTTACTACTTATTCGCCTTTATCCACTTTCAAAAGTGCAAATGTATTTTTTTATTCATAATATAATCATAATCATGGAGTTCCACAATGTAAAAAATGTTAATCCAATATTGTATTATGCATGTATTTTCATATACAGTATAAATTAATAATTAATGATGTATATTTTAATTGCGTTATGCTGTCTCGAGAAATGAAATGTGAGGTTATGTTACGTTAGTATTATATTACCGTTTTACCGACTAGACTATGAATAATGAATCTGCAAAATAAATCAATAACCTTTAATTTTACTTTCATCGTTCATAAATGTATGATATAATTAAAATCTTTGAGGAATTCCGGGAATGTTCATAATTTATCGTTTTTGTAAATTGTAGTTTTTTTCTACAAACGCTAAAGCTTGTAGAAAAAAAAATTACTTTATTATTTATATATTATATATAAATTTTAGCTTGTTTATATTCTATTGCATAAATCGTAAATATAAATGAGTAGATAAAATCGTAAATGGGAATTTAAAAAAATATTGTCTTCGTACAGCACAATCGTAAGTGTGTTAAAATTAAATTCTTACTTTTCTAGAATTTTTTTTTAGAAGAGACGTTTTTAAATACCTTTGCTGGGCAAAATATGTAATTTACATAAAATATTATTAAACTTCTAAAAACAGGCGATTTCATTCCTATGAATTACGATCTTTAAAATTAGTTTTGATCCAGTATTTGTTTTACAAAAAAAGCATTTTAATTCTATGAACTATTCTGATTACAACATGTAATTTAACTTATTAAAATTTTAATTTAGTGAGGTGTAGAGAACATGAGTTACATCCTTAAAAACCGGAAAATATCGATCAACCTGAAACGAAAAGTCTATGAAGCCTGCGTTCTGCCAGTTGGTACTTATGGTCTTGAAACTGTTACATTGTCCAAAACATGACCCGTGACCCAAAGAGCCATGGAAAGAGCCATGTTAGGAATAAGCCTAAGAGACAGAGTCAGAAACGATACGGTGAGAGAAAAAACAAAGGTCACTGACATCATCCACCGGATGGCGACTCTAAAATGGCAATGGGCAGGTCACGTAGCCAGAAGCTCGGATGAAAAGTGGACAAGAAAACTGTTGACTTGGAGACCGTGAACGGCAAAGAGAAGTGCAGGGCGACCGCAACTACGGTGGAAGGGTGATCTGAACAGACACGTCGGAATAACCTGGATGCAGTCTACACAGGACAGAGTGACATGGAAGCGAATGGAGGAGGCCTTTGTCCAGGAGTGGACGGGAATAGGCTGAGGAAGAAGAAGAAGAAGAGGTGTAGAGGATTTTCTTCTTCTCACGACACTTTGTTTATGTTCAATTTTACCTTAGATAATCAGTTGCAGCACTTTGTATTTATCCTGCGCTATATTCTCATCTCTGTGGCGTATTTTTTCAAATGCATATTATTAATTTTATGTTATTTCAACGTATTTGATGATTTATCCAAAGAAATGATGCAATGTCCCACTTGCGTAAAATTTTAATTATAATATCACACTCATTTTTTCATAAATAGACCAAACATGCCCATCATGTGAGGTGGAAGGCTACTGGTTGTCGGAGTGAGTACGAACTTTTCAGTCTGTACCGCTCGGTGGTGAGACGCAATGTTCGATCAGCCTTTCGAACATATGTGGGCACCATTGAGGGCAATCTTATGGATGACCCTGGATCCTTCTGGAACTACGTAAAAAGTCTACGAAAGGATGGGGGCATCCTAAACACTATGATGCATGGGGATAGGGAGGTTGAGGGTGTAGATATAGTGAATGCATTCGCTAAACACTTTCAATCTGTCTATAGCAATGTTCCCCCGCGGCTTAATTTCAATTCAGCGACTGAGTTAAGTGCCAATTGTTGTGGTCATGGCTTTGTCATATCGCAGATAGAAGCGAATGATATTATATCCTCCATTAAAGCTATGAAGAATTCGCACTCGGTTGGTCCTGATTTTCTTCCCATTTACTTCTTAAAAGGCTGCTCTGAGCTCCTAATATCTCCGCTGTATTTTTTATTTAACCTATCGTTAAGTACAAATACTTTTCCTGATCTCTGGAAACTTTCCAGAATCAGTCCTATTTTCAAGAGCGGCGCAAAAGAGTCGGTCGAAAACTACAGACCTGTAGCGATACTGTCGGCTCCAGCCAAACTATTTGAATCAATTTTACACAAATTGATATTTCCCAAAGTCGACCCCTATATTACAACAGAACAACATGGATTCAGGAAGGGGCGCTCGACTGAAACTAATCTCATGGTATTCACAGATTACATTGCAAGGGCCTTGGATGATGGTCACCAAGTTGACTGTTCATATAATGATTTCTCAAAGGCCTTTGACACTGTGAACCACGACATTCTGATAGCAAAGCTATCTCAAATTGGATTCTCTTCTCAGTTGATTATGTTTTTCATTAGTTACCTCGAGGGGAGAAAACAATACGTCTCATACGGAATTTTTCAATCGGAACCTTTTCTTGTAAATTCAGGGGTGCCACAAGGTTCAAACTTAGGGCCACTCCTCTTCACCATCTTCATAAATGATATTGCGAAGGTGATAAACTTCTCGCGATTTCTTTTATTTGCCGATGATCTGAAATTATTCCTGGAAATTAAAAATCCTGGAGACTGTCTTCGCCTCCAGTCGGACATCAATAATATTGTCAACTGGAGTCACAGTAATCAAATGCAATTCAATGTCTCTAAATGCGTTATGCTATCTTTTACTAGAGCATTGAGAACTGTGTATTATAGATACACAATGAACAATCAGCAACTATCACATGTATCTACGATGAGAGATCTCGGGATCATCTATGAGAGTAGGCTGACTTTTCGTGCACATGTTGAGAGGATTTGTAGCACTGCACTGAAGATGTTGGGCTTCATCGTCCGGACCGGCAGAGTTTTCAGGGATCCCAATGTGCTCAGAGTCCTATACAACGCATTGGTTCGGAGCAGACTCGAAAGTGGTTCTGTGATATGGAGTCCTCACGAGGCGAGATATTCCATTATGCTGGAGAGGGTTCAGAAAAAATTTCTGAGGTATCTCTACATGAGGGAGTATGGTAGCTATCCTTGGCTCTATCCCACGGCATTTCTTTTGGGAATGCTCGGAACCAATTCTCTACAGCTTCGAAGAGATGGACATCTAATTACCCATTTCTTTAGATTAATTAGGGGATACTTCGAGAACTCGGCCGTACTGGAGGGTGTTCGGCTTTTTGTCCCCGATAGATATCTCCGACAGCGACAGCACAGATTGTTTTACCTACCGGCCGCCAGAACCAATCTGCCTCTGGTGACACCGGTGGGAAGAGCAATTAGTCTGCTGAACGCGGTCTCCTCGGAGATCGACGTCTTTCATGTTAGTGAAAGTACGTTCAGAAGGCAAATACTCTTAATTCTGGAGAGTATCCTGTCTTCCTAATGTTGAACCATCTCTTATGCGTTTCTGGTAGTATACTATATATAATATATTATTTTACCTGTTCTCAATAGATGCCTTAAAAATAAATTTTGTAATGTCTGTTGATGAAATAAACTGATTTGATTTGATTTGATAAATATAAAAGTGATAGATCATTTTTCATGATAGCGCAAGACTTGTAAACTAAGATTCATTGCTGTTGGTAGCAACATACTGCGCTCATGGCACACATAATCGTAGATAGATCCTTCGGCTGTCAGTGGGTGACGACCCAGCTGCGAGGTAAATGACCCGCAAACCTGTGCCAAGATTTTTCACCGGGCGACCGACAGGTGGTGACCGCTGCATTATTGACATCCGAATATTTGCCACTTCTAAGTCATTCCGTTACAGCTTTTAGCGTTATGTCACACGTGACACGGTGCTAACCATAGACACGACATACGCTCGATTGACTTATTGATATCTATGTCAGACGAAAATAAACACATTAAAATCTTGCATGTTAATAACAGGATTTCTCCATTATATCCTTACAAATTATCTTAACAATTCTCACATTGAGATTATTATGTGAAACTGGGTGAAATTTAAATAAAGTCATTTTATTTCGTACAGAAACACTATATTGCAGTTTAATTGAAACAATTTAATTTCTTCAATATTCGACTTCACCTTGTGTTGTGTATTTACATTTAAATTGATTGAATAACACGTTGTATTTTCACAATCCTTTTTTTTTATTAATTTGCAGACATGTTTCGGTCCTTCTTCGATGCACAATTTTAAAGTTTGTACTCCGAAGAAAGACCGAAACATGTCTGCAAATAAAACAATATAGTGTTGTGAAAATACAAAGTGTTTTTTAATTTATTCAAATTGAAACAATTTAATATTAAAAATCGATGTACTCATTAATAATGTTAACGAATTTGTTGAACATGGGGATCTTCTGGCGGTTTTTGTTCTTTTAAACAAATCAAATCAGTTTATTTAATCAATAGATATTACAAAATTAAGGTTTAAGGCATCTATTGAGAACAGGTAAAATAATATATTGTATAATATATATCATACTACCATGATACCAGGAATGACATGTTTCGCCATTCTAAGGCATTATCAAATGTCGACGTTTGATATTCACGGAAGTAAACATTTTCTATCCTTTATAAACTTGGTTCGCTGTACAATCGTAACCAGCAATAAGTTTTAACTTTTAATGTAAAAGTTAACAATTTTAACATTTAATAACACCGGATGTTCTGTTTTAGTTTTCTACGCTACTGTCATACAACAATAATCAGAGCAAATTTCTAAATAATCCAGAAACGTTTTCGAGTATGCGTATCGTGTGCATTTCGAATTTGAACAATTTTGAAGAGAATCGAAGTATTCCTTGGACTTGGACTTGGTCTTGGATCTTCTGGCTTACAGAGGTTCAGCTCTAATGGCTATTCCTCTTACGTCTGTCTGTAGGAAACATTGTTGGAATGCGATTTGGTAGTTGTTTTATGATGGGGCTAAATGTATGGCCCGGAGTGTCCCTCGGAAAGAGGGCGAGGGGGGATTTAGGGTTTATGATAAAGTCTTACATTATTGTCAAGGAATGGTAGACCAGATAGGGTTGGGATTGTATTTATAAAAAAAGTCTTCCGAGGGGAAGATAAGAGGAGCAGTGCCTGGAGTTGGGGTAGGAGATAGCGTCCTGCGTGAGACCATTTTGTTTGGCGGAGTACGTAGTGGGCTAACGGGGAGGATATTTTGTTTTATCCGCATTGATTGCGGGAGGGGTAAAGGACTGAATGATGGTGGAACTAACTAACTAACCATCACGCCGTCTCTCTGAAAGGGTAGGCAGAATGAATGGACTGTCACTCTTGTATTCAAAATATTCTCGTACTCTTTCTTGACGATATCTGTTTTTGCCTATTTATATTATGATATGTTATCAATATATGCGACTGTATTCAAGTGTTTTGATATGTAGGTTCATCCTTGATGATAGCAGTATCGTACAACATAGCTTGTTCGTATATTAAATGTATTGAAAGTGACCGTTATATGGTTCCCCTCAGTGGGTCACACTGTACGCGTACTCTGCGCTTCAGCCGTTTTAACTGTTCGTCGGAGTTACGTACCTGCCTCTCAGTTTCCTCTTGCCTCCCTCACACCTTTCTCTTGCTTCCCCCTCGCCGTAAGGTTTATCATAGTACTTTTCGCTCTGTAATCTGCGATACGCGGGAAAGCTCCCAAGAAAATGACCGGAGTTCCGTTTCACAATTCAGTTATGTGCAGCGAACCGGAATAAATGGTTACCTTGGGTAAATATCTTACATCGCATACATTAAAAACGCTTTATTTCTCTCGCGTTGATGTTATGCGTATGCAAGTAACTGCATAATGAATACAAATATGAAATGCGATCATAAACAACAACCAAATATATACGTATATTTTTTCAGTAAACTAACTAACCATCACGCCGTCTCCCCGAAGGGGTAGGCAGAAAGAATGAACTGCCACACTTTTCATTCCTGACATATTTCTCTCGCTTCCTCGACATTCATACATCGTGTCATGCACGCGCGTCGATTTCTCCGACCCCTCACGTGACCGATATATAATTTTTGATTGATGTGATCGTACGCATTTTCTCTAGTCATCCTCCATTTTTTGTTCCGTTTACATCGTTAGCACATACTTTCTTTACTATTCTTTCTTCATTCATTCTTAGCATGTGCCCGAACCATCTTATTTATAAAAACTTATAAGTAAATTGTGTGTGCAGTTTAGACTTGAATATTGTTTCTTCAACCACAAAAAACAGGGGTAGGCAGAGAGAATGGACCGCCACACTACTCTACCCAGACATATCTCTCTAGATTCATACAGCGAGTCATACACGCACGTCGATTCTTCCGGCTTCTGACATGAGCAACCTTTAAAATTTGATTAATTTGGTAATGCCATGTTTTCCTCGGTCTACCTCAACTCCGTACTCTATTTACATCGTTAACGTATACTTTTTTAACCATTCTTTCTTCACCCATGCGCTCCATATGTCCGAACCAACGCAGCGATCCTTTCATCTTACTTATAAAAACCATCCGAACCATCTTACTTATATAAACTTATTAGTTAATTGTGTGTGCAGTTTAGACTTAAATATTGTTTCTATTTTTCAATTTAATTGATTATTTCTAGGGTCAAAAACATTTAACATCTCATATCGTACTTAAAGAATTTGCTTCGGTTTCCGAACAGAAAAAACATACAATTTTTTAAATAAATATTGATTTGTTGATTGTCAAACTAAACCTTTTTAGCTGTCATCTCTGCAACAAGATGACTGACTGCATACTGACTTAATATTTAATTATCGAATGCGTTAAACTTAAATTGGGTATCTACGTAACATAGCTGCGTTAGTATTTCACACACGTAGATACCCTGCATCAAATGAGCTGAAAACGAAGCACTAATTTAAGAGTGAACTAATATTACATCACCATCATAATTGGTTGACGCCACTGACCACCGCGGATCAGTCCAGAACTGTTACTTGTTTTCCCCAGCAGACCAAGGCTGGGATATTATTTTCGTTCTAATGTTTAGCATAATCTATGCCACGAAACTCTAGAATTAGATTGTCGTTTTGTAATGAAATTTAAACGGGTGATCGCGACTAATACCTCGACAGATGGGCGAATCACAATGAGCTAATACAGGATGGGAGATGACAGTGTTACGCCAACATCTCAATACGATTGTTTCATTACTAAATATATTTTAGCGCGTTCACGATGACATAATTAAAAAACTATTATAAACTATGTTATAGGTTTAATACAGGAGTTTAACATATATAAATGTTTAGTTGATAATATCAACTAAACATTTATATATGAATGACATGTTTCTCGTGTCTAAAGCAGTATCACATTTAACCGCCCTACCTTCAGGTAATTTTCCGAGAAACGTAGAAAAAAAGCCCGTTTTTTATTAATAAAGTTTAATTATACATTAATTTTATTTTTTTAATTTACGAAACATCAAATAATCGGCTGCACACTTCGCCTGCCCCTTGTAAAATTATCATATTTATGAAGACTTGTACTCAAGTGTTGTTGGCACACGCGCGTATCCCTAACAGTTTGTACATTTTACATACATTACTTTTTCTCAGGCGTGTACGTGATACGGGATAGTGCAGAATGGTATAGTCAAAGTGAACGTATCACGTACGTTCAAATACGTAGGGTGGTTAATAATGCCTTAAACAGGCAAAAAATGTCATTCACATAAAATATAATAAAACTTCCAGAAAAAAAAGTTTTAATTCGTATTAATGATTATGTTATTGACCATTTACTGTTTACAAATGGGTCGAAGTCTGAACAAGATTCGATTAATTCTTCATAATAACGAGGTATTTCTGTTCAGTTTGGAGATTTTATTATAAATTTTAATACAATTGATTTGATTTTTTTGGTGTGGAGTAGCCCTTAATTAATATTATATAGTTCACCTTTAAGACGTTGAACATGTCAAAAAATAATATATATTTAAAGTTGTAAGTCTTGCTATAATATAGTTTCCTTCGTGAACCCCAGAGGGCCTGAGTTAAAACCGTTGTATTTATAAAAGAGACTACCGCACGTGTATTCGTTTTATATTACGAACTGAAACTCTTGAAACAATATCCACAACATGTGAAATATGAGTTTTCACTTGTGTAAAAATACCAAAGAATTATTTAATGTTTATTTTTTCTTCCACACTTTTCGAGTTACGCGTAACTGTACCCAGAGCTTCAAGTTTCACATTTTGTCTCTGTTATCTGCTCTTCTTGGCTACCAGAAAAATCGTAAGTGAATCTCTTTGTTGAATTATTTTAAGAACTTGTACCCCAGATCTTAGTGAACTAATTTAAATTTGTCTCTTATTTATTTTTAACATTCCTTACAACTCACACTTAGGCTCTTCTGGCTTTCGGAGGTTAACTTCTTGTGATTACTCCTCGTACTCTTATGTCTAATGTGAACGAGATATGGACTCGGATCTTCTGACTTAAACATTTTCCTGTTTATAATGTCTATTGAGTTAATAAACTGATTTGATTTGATTTGATTTGACTTACAGAATAGCTATTCCTCTTACGTCTGTTGGAAATTTGATTTGGTGGTTGTTTTATGAAGACAAGCGCAAAGCGTAAGATTTTTCAAGCCTTTTTTCAATCTTCTTGGGAAGTGGAACACCAGCTATTTTTCCATCTTTTAGGCGGTCTTCCTGGCAGGCGATGTCCCACGGGTTTGTTGTAGGCAACCACATGAGGAATTCTTGAATCACTCCTATCTATGTGGTCTTTCCAGTACCGCCGTCTTTTCCTGTCCCATCTCACAATGTCTTCCGTCTGACAGATATCTCATATTTCATAGTTTCTAACTCTGTCTCTGAGAGTCCTCCCTGCCATAGTTCGCAGTACTCTCAACTTAGACGCACGAAGAAGGCTTTTGGTCTTAACTGTATTGGCTCTAGTTTCTTTGCCGTATGTTATAATGGGTCTGACACACGTTTTGTAAATTCGGACATTGCTATTGTACTTGTTTCTCAACTTGTAAAGAGAAAATAATTATGTTTAAATCTCCAATCTTGAATTTGGCATTTAAATTATTGACTTTATAAATGGCTTGATTGACGCTTGTCATAATTATTCCCAGGCGCTCTGACGTTATTAAACGCAGACGATGTATGTTACTGTTAAATGCAGTTAAGAATTTTGAGCGAAGGCAAGTGAACGATTTCAATTACTACGAAACAGGTATTTGAGTATCACTTTAAATGCGGTCAATACGACGTTTTTATGATTATTGGTAATCTATTATCGAAGAGTTCGACGACCCGACGAGCAGAGTGGCGCGGGAACTTGTAACTTGGAGCGGTGTACCGTTGCTCTGAGAACAGAATATTACAAGTCTTCAGTTTATCAATGTGTGTGGACTAGTGATGGGTTATAATCCAATCAATAACAAGGCTGGGAAACTAGTTTTGATATTGTTTAAAAATCTAGAAATAATTCTGAAAAAGAGCGGATCTTTTTACGATATTGTAATTCAGGCTTAAAAACACAAATATTGAAATTATTGTTCGACTTTAAGTATCCATGTTATTATTATTATTGTTCTGTTGATTCGCTATTTACATGTTGTAGCAGAAATGCGAACCCTACGCTCCATCGCTAGCAATACCCTCAGAGATCGGATCAGAAATGAAACGATAAGGTCTGTTTGTGGTGTTGAAGACATAGTGAGATGGTGAAGAAGCAGAAGGCGCTTTTGGAGAGACCACGTGGACCGCATGGAGAATACAAGAATTGCAAAAATTGTGAAAGATGAAAATCCAAGCAGCAAGAGATTACCAGGAAGGTCGCCAAAGAGATGGAAAAATGGCTGGACATCATCATCCCAGGACAGCCCACCGTCACAAACAGGTCATACGACCTAAACTAAGAGGAAGAAGAAGAAAAAAAAGAAGAAGAAGCTATTTACATTATTACAGCGCGGGCCAAATTGATATAAAGGGTATAGATTATATTGATTCACGTGATTTGTGATAGGTAGCAATTACCATCGCCATTATATTGTCACATGAATTCTGCTCCAGACCAATGACAGTTTGACAATCACACTGCCATCGCCGGGATTCGAACCCGGGGCCTTCGGATGATATTTAAAGCACTTATCACTCGGACACGAAGGTCTTCAAGAAGACATATCTTAAATTCATTTCGAAAATTGTAACCTATGTATAAATTGGCAAAGTCATCCAAATCCACCATCTGGTAAAGATACACAACAATACCTACTCAGCAGACGTTGTGTCCAATCGTAGAAACGCTGATTTTTTTTTTATTTCGAAAAAGGAATATACATTTTTTTAAATGTAAGTGAAAACAGATTCACTGTAAACTTTTTTTGTATTAAAAAGTGTTACGAATTTGTTTCGTTTGTATAAAAACAATCTTCAATAAATCAAAAAAATTCTAAATAATTTTAATGGATACGTGGTTGTTGTTCTAAATTCCATCACGAAGAACCAACCTGTTTTTAATGATACCGGTAGAGAGAGCAATTCGGGCGTAAAGTTCCATCACCTCTAACATTTTTAATGTCATGGGCGGTGTTCAACTATAATATGCATACACTACTGCAAATAAAACGTTTTTCACTTGTTTTCCTTGTTTATATATTTTTACATTATTATTGTTACACTGTACGCGTCTAGACCGACTGGAGAAAGACCTCTAGGAAGGCCTAGACAGCGCCTAATGGACGATGTTCTGGCTGACCTGGCTAGGTTGGGCGAATCGAACTGCTGGGAGCAAAAGGTGCAGGATCGAGGAGCTTGGCGAAAAATCATCAAGGAAGCTAAAACTCTTCAAGAGTTGTATGGCCATAGGAAGTAAGTGGAAGTAAATTGTTGATTGATTCTACTTTATTTATTTTTAATCAACATGCCTTTGATTATTATGTACCTAATATTAATATGTACCTAAATATTTTTTCTCTTAGACTCTTTCATTTTTAATCGCATAGCACCAGATGTTTCGCTGGTAAGCATCTTCTTCTTTAAGACCTGGGGTTTTCATGTCCACCCGCCAGGTGGTTTGGAATCTTCCTCTCCCTCTCTTCTTACTAGCCCAATACCGTGTCGAAATCACTGTTTACCAGACTGTAATGTTGACTAAAATGTAGGGTCGATCCGATCTGACAGCTGTCAAATGTCAAAAAATGTGTAAAAATCATGTTTAACAATGATATATGATTAATATTGTCTGTACTTTACAAATGGCGAAGATTCTACATAACATTATTTGAAAATATAATGTAGCATCTTTAGTGTATGGGTTTAGGCAGACAAATTGATATACCAGCACTGCGAAAATACAAATATGTATTATGTTTTAATATTTATAATTAAGTAATTATATAATCGTAGCCGTATTTTACATTAATTTCAGATTTATAATCGAAATAAAATGAGATCACGACACGAGACACATAGCTTCACGGATTCCAATATTGATAAGGCGGTGCATACGGCCCCATAAATCTCCATCTTGGAAAAATTGTTTATGGTGGTTACGGCTTAAAAATGGCGGCATTATTACTAGCCACGGTAAGACATATTTCACGCCGTGGTCTCTCTATTACATGACCGTACAATCGGGGCCTTGATTCTGATAACTTTTCATTTAATATGTACACAAATAGTAAACTAAATTATGTTTTTTTTTTTTTTTTTAATAAATTGTATGACAGACAAGTTAGCACCTAACAGACAAGTTAGCATCGCTATACTCCCTCTTCTACAAAATACAGAATTACATACCAAGAAGGGAAAAAGTTATGATGTACGAAGCGTATGTTAAAAGCCGACTGACATATATGATTCCCTTCTGGGGGATAGGAAACCAAAAGGACATCTCCAGACTCCAAAGACAACAAAATAAAATAATAAAATTAGCATATAACATTAACTACCTTACCCCAACCATACAAGTTTACAGTCAAACAAAACAAATGGACATATCAGACCTGACCAAATATGAGACCTTAAAAATTGTACACAGAATGACCATGGAAAAGACAACAGACAGCAGCTACAAACTAACTAAAAATTCAGACATACACAGACACTGGACCAGGAACTGCGACAGATACCACTTACCGATTGCACGAACTAAGACAGGACAATCAAGGATATTGAACAATGGAATGAAACTTTACAATGAACTACCAAAAGACACAAGGAGACTCACTACAACTCAATATAAAATATATCTGAAACAATACATAATTAATAGTAAGATCTAAAAATGTATCTATATAACCCAATTAGTTTTTTTTTTTTTAATAATTTTTTTTTTTTTAAATAATAATAATTATAACCGTCACTATTTCCGCCGCGCTGTGCCAACACTTTCTTGCCTAGAACCGTAACCCACTCGAAGAGTTTGCATTGGTTTATGGCGACGCTGGATGCAGCTTGTCACCGCGCCGTATATGTCTCTCCAACGCACCTTGGGCGTCTTGACGGATTGCACACAAACACATTACAAACGGCACACTAAAAATTGAAACATGTTACGAATGCCGGATAAACCGGCGCACCGGTAAATCGATCCTGCTTGATAATAAATACAGCGCCAATGATAATGAAAACCATAGATTATTTAGACCATTGTTTTGGCTGAAACACTATGATGCTTCAACATTAATTGTTTTAATTTGAAGACTTGAGGTTGCTTCAACATTACTAAATGTTTTAATTTATAAGACTTGTGTGCGACCTATCATGACATATGGGATCGAGTGCAGGGTGGACACCACAATCACAATAAAACGCGCTCAGAGAGTCAGAAATGAAGACGCTCGGATCTGGCAAGACACTGCAAGAGAGGATAAGGAATACACGGATAAGGGAGATATGCGAGGTCGAGGATGACGTTAGGTGGGGAAGGCAAAGGAGAAGATACTGTGTCAGCTTATACAAAAAACAATACTGTGTCAGTTTAAAAAAAAACAATATTACGAAAGGAGGGGGTCTGCATAAAATAAAATAAATCAGCAGGGGTCCACGGTACAAAAAAGTTTGGGAGCCACTGGACTAGACAAACAGATGACCCAGGATCGCGAGACTTGGCGGAGCCGTTTGATGGAAAGCCGACCCCAAATAACGTGAAATTAACAGCCAAAAGAAGAAGAAGACTCTACATATGGAGGGCATGGTATTACCTAGCTAACTAAATAACAGAAAGAATGGACCTCCACACAGCTTTTTCCTGACATACTTCTCTCACTTCCTCAACATCCATACTTCGTGTTATGCACGCGCGTCGATTTATTCGACTCCTCATGTGACCGACATTACACATTTGATTGATTGGCTGAATAAAACATGGCACGATGTAATAAATCAGGTGTTGAATATCGGCCACGTACGTAGTCGGAGAAATCGACGTGTGTACATGACACGACATATGAATGTTAAGAAAGCGAGAGAGGTATATCAGAGGTTTATTGACCTATTTAATTATTGAATAAAAACAATATCATATTTAATGAAGTGTAAAATAATTTTTAAAAACGTTTTGTTAATTATGACCAGTATTGCCATGTAAAAATAAATATTTAGATTTATTAATCTGATTGATTATACATTAAACAGGATGGCTCGGATAAACATTCATTAACTTGAAACGTTCGTATTTCAAAATATTATTGTGATGACGTAGCCATTATTTATTTAAAGCCATTTTTGTTTGCTGATTTCAGACCCCCCAAAGAACGAAAACATTAACGCACTTCCAACACTGGTACACTAATTAGGCATAGTAGAACTTACATTTTATTGTCATCACTAAACGGGATGAAAACAAAATAAACTGCTTCAAAAGGAAGATCCTCCGCAGAATCTTGGGACCCATTAAGGATGTTCAGACATGGAGAAGGAGATACAACAGAGCTCTACGATCTATACCAGGACGTCAGCATGGTCAAGTTTATAAAGATTAACAGACTGCGCTGGCTAGGGCACTTGCACCGCATGGGAGATCTGGAGCCCCCCAAACGAGTGTTGTATGACAATCCAGCAAGGCGAAGAAGCATCGGTAGGCCGAGACTGCGATGGCTGGATAGTGCGGTGGCAGATTGTCGGGTCCTGGAGCGACAAGACTGGGAGGTGGCGGCCAGAGATAGGACGGGATGGACACGTTTCTTGGAAGGGCCCAAGACCCATCAAGGGTTGTAGCGCCGGAGAAGAAGAAGATGAAGAATTTACAAAATTAAAACAAACTAGTTGCAACCCCTGAAATATTCATGGAAGTATAGATTTTCTACCCTTTAAAAACTTGGTTCACTCTACAATTGTAATCAATTATAAGTTTTAACTTTTAATGTACCTAAATATTTTTTTCACACGTTAAAATTTTCACAAATAACAACACCAAATTGTTCCTCCTGTGTTTTCTACGATACTACTGTCATACTCGTACAACAATAAACAGAACAAAATTCAAAATAATCCAGAAACGTTATTCGGGCATGCGCATCGTGTGGATTCCGAATTACTTTTAGAGAGAATTAACACTTCCATTCGCACTGCATTCACTTCTTATATTTACATTTGACACTATCAAATACAGATTGATCATACATATGTCTAAGAGATCTCATTTCCACTGCATTTAAGATTATTTTATTATAGAAAACAATCTGATGAAATTTTAAATAAGCGTGAGAGGCGATACCATTGACATAATCCAATTTAGATTTGCAGACATATTTATTTGAAGTTCAAATGACGTTATTATCACTTCAGTCTTCACACTACCAACGCGACTAGTGGTGCTAAAACGACCTCAGATATTATTGAAGACGATGCGATATTTTAAATATTTGATAACATGACGTAATTATTTAAAAATTGATTTATCATTACGTAAATTGCAAACGTCCTTGAGAGTAGAAAATGCACAAGACGTTTAAATTGTACGTTGTTACAGCCGACCGGTTTCTACATTTACTATCCTCATCTCCGTCAGGGGAATCACGAAAGTTTTTTTTTTTTTCATAATGCCCTTCATGTTTATATTATTAAGTATTTTAAAGGACGGACGATTCAGAGAAGAATCGTGTCTGAAACGCAAAATGTATGATCAATGCGTACTTCCACTACTGACATATGGAGCAGAAACGCTAACCCTCACCAAGTCGACCATAAAGAGATTCCGTGTAGCACAGAGGAAACATGAAAGAGCCATGCTACACGTAAGACTCTCAGACCGGATAAGAAATACTGAAATACGTAGAAGGTCGGAAGTAACAGATGTCGTCGCAAGGGTAGCGAAGCTTAAATGGTCATTTCCGGAACATGTTGCCAGATTGGTAGACGACAGATGGACCAGACCAGAGTGGAGACCCCGCGAAGACAAACGGATCAGAGGGAGACCCCCCACACGATGGTCCGATGACATTGGAAGAATTGCTGGCGATTGGATGCAAACGGCATAAGACAGGGATACGGATACGTGGAGAAGTATGGGGGAGGCCTATGTCCAGCAGTGGACGACAACGGATGTCTAAGTAAGTAAGTAAGTAAGTACAGGACTGCTTAAAAATTTAAAGGGCTCGATAAAGTGTTTAACAGAGGAATATTTCTTGTAAATAAATCTAAAACAGGCATTTAATTCTACACCTGAGTGCCATAAAGTCTTAAATGATTTTATGTTCGAAATAAGTTATGTACATATTATGTAATTATCGACACAGTATCCAGTGTTTAGTATAATATATTCAGCACACAGTATATGTATAGTATAGTGAAAAGTAACCCTTGAGATGAATTCGAACCCTGGACGCATTCAAAGCATTATGAAAATTTTATATGACTCATTTCGGACAAAAAAAATCACTTAAGATTTTGTGTCTCTCAGAAACAGAATTATTTTACTTTGTAGATGTACTGCTGATATTGCGTATTAATAGAAAAATACACGTGCGAGTATACTATTTATTAGTATTAAGCTTCAATAAAACTTGATCTTAATGATCCTTTCATTATTTTGTTCATAGCACCATAATTCGCACCGCATTATTATTAATCATTATCATTATCACCGTATCATTAAGGTGGTTTGGACATATGGAAAGAATGAATGACGAAAGAATAATAAAAAAATTATATGTTAACGATGTAAATGGAACCAGAAATAGAGGAAGAGCGAGAAAAACGTGGCACGATCAAATAAATCAAATATTGAATGTCGGCCATGTGAGGAGTCAGAGAAATCGACGCGCGTGCATGACACGATCTATGAATGTTTCTTATTATTTTTTTTTAAATATTTTTTTCTGCTTGTAACAGGTTGTTTGAACCCAATTACTGTATACAATTTATTTTAGCTATTATATTGATTATTATGACATGTGATAGGTAGCCAATCTATCGCCATTTTATTGTCACGAAAATTCTACACCAGACCAAAGACAGTGTGACAATCACACTGTCATTGCCGGGAATCGAACCCGGGACCTTCGGTATGTAAGTCATGCCTCTTACCACTCTGCCACGAAGGCCGAAGATGTTGAGGAATAGAGAGAAATATGTCAGGAAAGAAAAGTGTGGCATTCCATTCATTCTGCCTACCCCTTCGGGGAGACGGCGTGATGGTTAGTTAGTTATTCAGTTAGTTTAAAACTTGATTTATTAAAGACAAAAAATTACAGAGATCTCAGATTGAGACAACAATAAAAGGCTTATCGAAAATCTACATTAATTAATATTGAGCATTTTCTAACCTGGTACTCGAGTTCGTTAACTTTTAATGGACATCTAAATATTAAATGAGAAACGTGTCACGAGGCTTAATTACATCATTGTTAAGTAAATGTTATGTATCCTCAACCTCTATAACTTTACAGGTAATTACAGTAATTAATACAACAATACTAAGTTAATTCAATTCTATCTTTTCAATAATTAAGTATTATTATGTGACACATGTTTGGGATATTCTCATTTATGCTAATGCGAATTTGATTTAATTTATAATCTTCAGTAAACTTAAAGCTTTAACACTGTGGAATTTCATAATAACGTTTTTTTCACGTTTGAGCTTAATTATCTCGACATGTTTCGAAGACTTTACACGTTCAACATCGTAAGAACGATATTGAACAGAGGTTTTTTCAAATATTCCGTTGTTTTGGCCGAAACACTATGATACTTCAACATTATTACTCTTAAAATTTAAAAACACTGTTATATTATATATAACAATTTCTTTTTATTTACTGAGTGTCGCGACAGCTGTTTCGCCAACCGATGTTGGCATCATCAGGTGTTACAATAAACTTAAAGTTTATCGATTAGAAATTGTGATATACTCGTACAAGTGTTTTAAATTTTAACAGTAATAAGAGGTTTTTTCTTTTTCCGATGACAAAGGTGTAAAGCCTTTGAAACAAGTAGAGAAAAATAAACTCAAAAAATTATTAATTATATCTCAATAGAGACGAAGAAACAAACTGGAAACTGACTATGGATGATCAAGGTGTTTACAGGACTTATGACCTGTCATTGGTTGGGTTAAGCGCACGCTTTATGTAATTACAACATTCCCAATTACAATTACAACAAGGTGAAAATCCAGGATTCGTATACAGATATAAGTATACATTTCACAAATATCAAAAAATTATAATTAGTATTACCAAAATTAATATCTATCAAACGGTTACCTCCGGATGCCTGAAGGACACTATTTGGGACAATAAGCATTTCCTAGTTGAAAGTTAAGCCAGGATCTAGCAAAACATGTATAAGGCCCATAATGACTTACGGAATCAAAGCAAGAGCAGACATTGTCAGAACCAAACATTTCCTAAGAGCAGCAGATATGAAAACATTGTGACCTTTCGTGTGTAGAACACTTAAAGATCCTGCAAAATTGATTACACAGTGTGATGGAGTAGGCAGAGAAGACGATGATGGAGGGACCACATCGAGAGGATAAACCCGGCGAGGATTCCCAAGATCGTGATGCGCGAGACTCCAGTGGGCCGTCGACTACCAGGACGACCACCAAAGAGATGGAATGAAAGCTAAACGTCTTCATCATAGGAAGAAATTTGATATCATACCTAAACAGACCACAAGATCTACACTAAGAAGAAGGAGAATTGTACATTACGTGTTTCATAAACCTCAAAAACACTCAAATTCAGAAATACTTTTTTTGTAAATAGATTCAAAAGTAAAAAACATGGAATTACAAAATATATGACGGTGTGTTCCCACTCTTTGGTCAAAGTGATGCAATCAGAACATCTGTTCGATTATTTGAACTGTATGGTACAATAAAAATGTAGTACCGCTTCTACCAAATGAGACATAATCTTCTGCACACATACACAATAATAGCAATGTCAATATAATACAATATGATTCCAGTAGTGTATCTAGAATTCTTTGAAACGATTGTTAACGTATCTTCTCGTATCTTCCATTATTGTATGCAGATCAACTCTTCTATCCTGAAATTCTTCTCAAGTTTCATCTGTATTCATACATCGCGTTTTTTCGCTCTCGATTTTCGTGACCACCTTTTAGAAGTTGATTAATTTGGTCATTCCATGTTTTCGTCGGTCTTTGTAAACGGATGGGTGAGTGGAGAAGGATATTGAAAGAAGGGTTGGGGCAGGCAACAGAGTAAATGGTACACTTAAAGTTGGCATCGCGAACAATAGCCTATCTAAAAAAGCTAAGATCGCAGTTTACAATGGTGTTCTTTTGCCGAAACTGACAAATAAAGGATGAAAGTAGAATAATGCAGTAAAAATGAGATCTCTAAGACGAATGTGTGAAAATCTGTATATGATAGAGTGTCAAATGCAAGAATAAGAAGTGAATGCGATGCGAATGAGAGCGTTATGAACATAATAATAAAAGGGTCGTTAAGATGGTTTGGACACATGGAAATTAGTGAAGACAAAATGGTGAAAAAGGTATATGCAAACGACGTGAACGGAGCTAGAAGGCCGAGGAAAACGTGGCACGATCAAATCAATCAAATATTAAATTTCGGTCACGTGAGGAGTCGGGGAAATCGACGTTTGTGCATGCCACGATGTATGAATTTAGAGAAAGCGAGAGAAGTATGTTAGAACAGAACAGTGTGGCGGTCCATCCGAGACATGATGGTTAGTTAGCTATTTAGTTACTTAAATATGCACTCATATGACTTCTCTATTTCAGCATTCGCTATTCACCATTGCATATTCTTGGTAGTTATTTTATTTCTACGTCATTTATTCCAGCATTATTCCGTTTTCCACACATTACGATCAGCAATCCACTCCACTGTCTGATACTTCCTAGCCATGGCATTCTGTTTCTAGAGGCCATACCGCAATATAATTGATAATAAAATATTGTAGACAGTCGGTGTCAAGTAATGTCACCAACTGGAATTACCGGTCCACCCGCCATGATTAATTACAATGTGAAATCTGTCTGCTTTCTAAGCTGGAGACGAACAGAAGACACGCTGCGTGACCGCAATGAGAAGCGTCCAGATCCACTGTGTATATGACACGTAATGTACCAGTGCGCCATGAAACAGCCATGCTCGAGGGACAGAATCTGAAATTAAGTTATTCTACATCGAACCAAGGTGACCGCGGTAGCTCTAAGGACAGGCGTGCTAAAGTGGCTGTAGGCTAACCGTGGTTTTGGAGTGGAGACAACCCACAGGATTCCGTAAAATACGACGTACCCCTGCCCGCTAGACCGAGGATATTATAAAGATTGCTGGACGTGGATGGATGAGAGTGGGAATTGATAGAGGGCAGGGAGGGGGGGATTTAGCAGGGCAGGGGGGATTTAGGGGAGGCCTATATTTAGCAGTGGACGACAGACGACTGGTTAGAAGAATTTCTTCTATATTAGCCATACTTTGTGTGGTTATTGCTTTATTTCTCTTTTTTTATAGACTTTGTTTATACAACACTTATACTCTTCTTCTTCTTTCCGTGTCATGTCAGGTCTCCCCAACGTTTCCCCAAAGGTCTCTCCACGGTCCTCAGCCCTGTCCACTCTCGGATGTTCCTCAGCCAGGAAACCTGCCTTCTCCCAACACCTCGTCGACCCTCAATCTTACCCTTCAAGATCTTTACGAGTATTATATTATATTATTAAATTACTTAAAAAATAAAATTATATTGACATGTTTCGGACAACCAGTCCTTCTTCAGTAATACATTTTATAAATATACATATTTCAAAATAATATAAAATTGTTAATATGAGCTGACAGATGTTATAAAGATTTATTTTGGAACGTTTTATGCTTTTGTTATAACAAATATTATGATTCAATTTAAAATTTAAAATAATAATTTTAAGTTCTTGTTAGGGTTCAGGTAATTACTTACAACAAAGGAAATAAATCAAAGATTGGACTTGACGTTAAATTTATTTGATTATTTGTAATATTTCCTTTATTTTTGGTTGCTTTTTTAATTTCTAAAATTTCGAGATTGCTCAAAGTTATATTTCTATTATTATATTTCTCAAAGTTATAATACTGTGTTAGTGTGTGTCCTTGATAATCGACATGTTTAATTTATTTCTAAAAGTGTCATACCGCAAAAGTGTTTCTTACGAGAGTAAACTGTATTTTTGTTAGAGATTTACTATCAAATATAACAAACATGTTTTAGTTTGGATATTTCAAGACGTAAATGTTGCAAGCAACATACGAGCAACAATTTATTTATGTCACGTATATACATTGTATTTATTTTGAATAAGTAATATTATGTATTCGCTTACATTTGTAATTTAAGTAAATTTTGTGTGACTATCGGTATACGTAATGCTTTTGTATTATCTGCGAACAGTATTTATTTCCATTTGCATTTAAAACGTTAACTCTCCCACATCGCTATACAACACCTGGTAGAGTGGAATTCCATTATTAAAATGTCACCGATTAGAATAAAACGATATTTTACGACAAAACAAAATGATAGGCGTGTGTCTAAAATATATTCGTAGCTATTTTAAAATATAATAGCATTTTATGGGAAAGAGATGTTTCGTCTTACTTGCGAATGTCTAAATTTATTGATGCTCTAACAATTTGAAAATTGTAAGGCCCATATATTTTTTTTTAAAACTGACGTCTTAATTTGACGACCTTCGTGCTATGACTGCCAAAACCGAACAGCTACGAGTGCCAAACCGAAGGTACCGGGTTTGATACCCGGTGATGACCGTGTGATTCTCACACTGACTTTGGTCTGCTGTAGAATTCACGTGACAATAAAATGGGAATATATTAGAAACGTTATAATACTCGTAGCTATACCCATACAATAGATTTCGTTCGCACTGTTATTATGTAATTAATACGAATGAAAATGTCTGTTTTCTAGAAGTTTTATTATATTTTATGTGAATGACATGTTTCGTCTGTCTAAAGCATTATCAAATATCAGGACATTTGATAATCACTTAGACAGGCGAAAGATATCATTCAAATAAATTATAATAATATAGGGTGTTTTTTTTAGAGGTTTGGTTTTTAAACTAGCAACATTGTTTCTACAGATTGTCAATTTGACAGTTGACAGTTGATTTGTAGTCAGTACGTTTTGCCATTTCACCCAGTTGCTCGATAAAGTTGTCGAAAATTGGATTTCACGATTGCGCTTATTCGAGCTAGCCGTGGCGCTCATATGCCCAAAATCATATTTGAAAAATAATGGCATAAAATTATCTATTAAATAAAGCCAATATCATAGACATTAACATTATTTCAATGTGTTTTTTTTTTTTTCATTTTGAATTTGTGAACCGATGATATTCGAAGAATTGCTGGCGATTGGATACGAAATGCACAAGACAGGAATACGTGGAGAAGTATGGGGGAGGCCTATGTCCAGCATAGGACAACAACGGCTGTTTAAGTAAGTAAATAAATTTAAATTAGTTATATCCACGCAAGTTATATTATAAATAATTCTATTACATCGTTGTAATATTATATAATGTCCTCCAAAAATTCTCATACAAGTATTTCCGTCGGCATTCAAATAATAAAAATGAATATTTAGATGTTTTAAATAGTTTTTGAATGGTGAAAGTCGTAAAGCTCTCCACAGAGAAAGCGGCGGCTAATACTAATGAACAGAATTAGCACGACGCCTCTTTGTTCGAATCCGAAAACATGCCCACTTTTCGAGCAGTGAAAAATCTGGCTTATCCAAGCGAACAGCTCTGGAGTCGCGACACCGTGACTGACATCCCGACAGAATTTTTTCGCCGAGAAGTCAAAACAGCGTTCGTTTTCTAAACTATTTTTCATGGCGGACGATATGTCAAATGGATTACAGCTCTCCCAGTAAATCACTCTAACCTATTATACATTTTAACCCTTATAGTACGGCTGGCTACAATAGCAGTCCACATATATCGCACCGTGAGTGTAAAACCGAAACAAGTGCAAATATACAGTTTGGAGATATGGGAGTTTAAAGACTTCATATTGCTTGGAAAAACTGTTTTTTTTAATAAACCAATGATTTTCAGTTTAAAGTAATATACCTATAAACCGAAAATCATTGGTTTATTAAAAAAAAAAAAAAACAGTTTTTCCAAGCAATATGAAGTATTTAAACTCCCATCTCTCCAAACTGTATATTTGCACTTGTTTCAGTTTTACACTCACGGTGCGATATGCTTCCTAAACCTCGTCCTTTGTCCTTGATTAATGTCCTTGATTAATGTCCTTTGATAATGTCCAATACAATTTATTTCATATTTTTATGTATTTTGCGTGAAAATTAATTTAATTGTTTACATGAGCCTTCCGATGTTTCAAATTCTCGCCGGCCTTAGGGGGTTTAATATTCTAGATATCAAAATAATCGTTTAGTATATTGCTTTCTTAATCGATACTAAAATAGATTTAATCTGAAATCGAAGGTCACAATTATTAATTTTAATAAAAATGCATGTTTCAAGATCGAAAAAATGTAATACGTAAAATTCGATTCAATCCATTGTAACAAAATTTCTATTATAAAGTATGTGTAATGGTTGTAGATTGCGTATCTAAAATATTTGTGATTGCATAGAATGTTGTATGCCAGTATGGAATAATCGCTGCTGCTTTATAATAAGCCATTTCTAGAAGCAGAATATCTTTAAAAGGTCAGTGTTTAGCATTTGACCTTTCCACTCCGGTAGGTGGTGGTTTTCATGGGAAATCACGGTTATTTTTACAAGAATTTCCCGCCCTGTGATTGTGTTCGGTGGTAACCAAGTAACCGACGACCCGAGGTGTTATTACAGTTAACTGTGCCAACACGCAATGTGCTAATCGCAGGAGAAGTAGAGTAAACTTCACAGTTTTTCATTTCGATTATTAAAACGACGATTAAAAACTGGTCTTGGCATAGTAGAATTTAATCTTTTTGGTTAGGTGTCCTCTGGTGCGGTGCAAACCGCTGTCCAAGCGGTTTGTTCCTCTACCGATCACGTCATGGTCGCAAATGACCACGGGGCTATTCATGTATTGGTAACAAATTAGAATCTCTTCAAATAATGTATTCGTGAAAGTAGAGAACACATTAGAATGTTCGAACTTGTGGGAATTTGATGTTTGCTAAATTTAATTGCTTGGTACATTGTATAAGATGTTTTGTGTATTTATATGCATTTTCCCCAAAGTACATGATATTTAAGATAAAGATTGACCTTCATATTACTTTTTATGTTATTTTTTATTTCAGGAACTCGTCAGATACTTTGATGCGAAGCATACAATTTATAGTGTGGTATTATTAAAAATAATTTAAAACACTTGTATAATTATTTTTTTAGAACCAACTTCGTCAGAGTAACAAACGTAATAAGAATAGCTAATAGAGCAGAACTTCTGTAATAATATATAATAATATAATAATAATAATTTGACTTATTTGTATAGCGCTGTTTTCGTAAATAGCTCACCTCAAGGGCGCTTATATAAGCCAGAAGATACAAGTCCAAAGGCAACAAAAGAAAACTTTATTTTTATAAATTTTATTGAAATTTATGTGAATGACATGTTTCGTCTGTCTAATGCATTATCAAAGCTTTCAACTGGTTATCACATTTGATAACGCGAATTTGGAATTAATTTTGGCATAAACATGCGAATTTCAAATAAATTTTAATAAAACTTCTTGAAAGCAGACGTTGTAATTTGTATTAAGTATTTAATATGGAGTTTTACATCATTGTTCAAGAAACAATAAATATTCATTGAAGTTATGTATAAGTATTAGTTATGCATAAATATCAATTATTTTCTAAAACGAAGCTAAGTTGATGGTTCAACGGGAATATTAAAAAATACGAAATGCTCCAATTAAACTGTGGGAGCATTTCCGATGCATCTCGTTAAGTTGGCAGCTCTGAGAACGTTACTATGATAACCTAATTGGAAACATGTGTTGTTCGTTAGTGGCTTCTACTGCCATCCCGTTAGCTAGGGATCTGTTAGTATACTATATATAAACATAGAATGCATTTAAAAAGAGAACAAATGTATATTGAATAGGAAAAGGGCAAAATAATTATCTCTTTCTAACACAAGACATACCGATATTTTATAGCTTTTTTATACGATACATTATAGGCTTTTTCCCTTGGTTTACTTAATAAAAGCATGCATAATATTTTAATATGCATGCAATAAGACTATCATAAGACCGGTAGTCACCTACAGATGTGAGACATGGTCTCTAACGCAGAGAGAGGAAGGCAGGCTGGCAGTTTTTGAAAAGAAAATACTGAGAAAAATGTTTGGACCCACGCTGGAGGATGGGACAGAATTAAAAGAAACGATGAACATGAAGAACTAATTAACCAGGAAACAGTAGTGAGATTCTGTAAGTCTCAACGCCTACGGTGGGCTGGCCATGTGGAAAGAATGTCAGAGGGTAGAACACCACAAATTATATCCAGATGGGCGCCTCGCGAAAAGAGACCAAGAAGCAGACCGAGGAAAAGATGGGCGGATTGCGTGGAACAAGATTGGAAGAAAATGGAAGGAGCTGGGGAATGGAGAGAGATGGCCAAAGACAGAAGTCAGTGGAAGACCGTTGTGGAGGAGGCCAAGTCCCACACTGGAATGTAGCGCCGAGAAATGAATGAATGAATATTTTGATTAATATATTAAGAAGAAAACGAAATACCTTTAAACTCTGTTATTCTGGATTAGGTATGCCTGAGTATTGTGTATCATTTATTACATACTCTGGTTTATTCAAGTGTATGTAACAACAATAATATTATGTTCAATTTGCGTAAATTAATTTAAATATAAATAAAGTGTTGTAACTTAGCAAATGCCTCATCAATGTTATTATAGTAATCATGATATAATATTGTATAATGGAAGAACATCTGTCCGAGAATAAATCCCTCTGGAGAGTTATAACTATACCCACCATAGGTACTATTTAAATTGTATATTCATCTAATCGTGTCGTAATCTTATAAATGAATATTTAGCATGTTAGTACCTACATATGCCTTGTCATGACTGTGCTGTTAATATTCAAATTTAAATTTAACATTTTTATCTGGATATAACAATGCTATTATGAATATTTTTCCAGATTACTTTGTGCTGATAACATTCTCAATTTCAAAGCTTGAAAATACTAATGTTTTGTGCAGATTCATACTGAAAATGCTAAATATTTACATTACTTGGGTATTTTAGCCAAAAATAACATGGCGTTGAGGCAAAGGGCAGACACAGTCAGGAGCAAACAAGCTCTGAGGACTTCCGAGATGAGGACACTGAGGACGATAGCCGGCCTGACACTGAGAGTTCGCGTGAGGCACCCCAGAATTAGAGAGATATGTGAGGTTGAGGATATAATATGATGGAGTAAACAGCGAAGGAGGGACTAATACGGTCATGTCCAAAGAATGGACACCACTAGACTCACCTATATTGCACTTCATAATCAGTCTCACGGGACTCGTCCTCGTGAAAGACCTCCTAAAAGATAGAAGGATAGCTGGGAATCCACCTTATAGGAGGAGCAATGCAGAATAGACCACATAGATCTACAACAAGGTAGAAGAATTAATTATATTAGAAAGCAGTTAGTTGTCAATGTTATTTGTTAAACGAATCGTTTTTTAAAAATCCACTCTATCCAATTAATCTGCTACTGATTGCGAAAGGTCTTTAGTCCATGGACTATCCAATTATATTCAAACATTTGTCTTACAGCTGGGGAAACCATGGAAAACCTTAGCTGGAACATTTGAAATGCGTTTAGTACTAGTAAGGATACTAAGAGTGCCGCACCGAAGGTCCCGGGTTCGATTTCCGGCGATGACAGCGTGAAGAAAAATCACGGTGGCTCACCTCTGGTAGAATACACGTGACAATAAAAATGGCGATAGACTAGCTATTGCTACAAAATTATATACAAAATTGAGTTTATATAGCCGGTTGTATACACAAATGTGGAAAGCAATGGGAAACCATTATATTATTACATAAAAGGCCCAAGTGGCATCCCGAGAATCAGCAAAATGATATTAATTGACTTTAGTGCAAACCAATCCCTGTGATTGCAACTAAAAATATATATTTAGAAGAGACAGAAAAATGGAGAAAGACATCGAAAGTATGTGTAAAAATCTTTTTATGAGACTTGGACTTAGACTTGGATCTTCTGCCTTACAGAGGTTCAGCTTATGTGACTATTCCTCTTACGTCGTAAAGAGTGGTAAGTATAAAAAATGTGCTTATTTATTGTTTCTTGAACAATGATGTAAAACTCCCTATAAAATAATTAATACGAATGAAAATGTTAGTTTTCTAGAAGTTTTATTATATTTATGGGATTGACATGTTTCGCTCTTCTAAGGCATTATCAAATGTCTTAAAAGATAGAATTTGTCTTTCCCATAAAATATAATAAAACTTCTAGAAAACTGACGTTTTCATTCGTATTACTTAAAAATGTGCTTGTTTGAATATTGTTATCAATATGGCAACATCACGTGTGTATTCGCGTAGGTACTTTTGATTAATTTACGGATAGATTCTAGTATGCGAGACTTCAGAGTCATCGTCATTTTATTTTCTGGATTCGTTTGTGCTATTATATTTGGATCGAGCCATTGTTATTTCAAATTATTTCTAGTCGGCGTTCGGAAGACTGTCGGCGCGGCTGGGCAAAGTTACACGCAAGAGTAAATATAACATATGGTGGGGTTGGGGGACCGATACAGCATCCATATTGGAAGCTATAAATACCCCCGCCAGATTGAATATTTAAAAAAAATACCGTAACCCTGAAAAATACTACAACAAAATGGGTTCCTTATACCAGTATGAAAAGATGACTATTTCATCACGATGTAGACAGTAAATAATGGTGGCTTGACATATTTAAAAATAAAATTAAACAATTTTTCATTTAGCATAAGCCACTTTATTTGAGGAAATAGTGCCAACCGGTTTCACTCTGTATCGAGTTTCCTCAGGTCTATACACAAACTGTTGTTTGTGTATAACCCTGAGAAAGCTCGCTACAGAGTGAAACCGGTTGGCACTACTTATTCAAATAAAGTGATTTTTACTAAGTGAACAAATGTTTATTTTATTTTTAAGACTATTTTATTTGTTGTTTCTTGGATAATTTATTTTGTTATAAAAGGAATTAATTCCAAAACATTTTTTTAAATACAAACAGTTTACTTAAATCTATAAACATTTTAAGAGTAACGGTAAAAATTAAGACTAAGTCGAGTTAAGTTGTATTAGGTTTAATGAAAGAAGGACACTATAATAAATTTGAATGCAGGTATGTTGAATAATAAAGAAATGACACTTTTAAATTTAAGAATACAGGTATAAAAATTATTAACGAGAGAAGGACGATTATAAAATTAAGACTACAGGTACATAGATTAATATATGAACGTCATTCCATAAACTATAATAAGACTTCTAGTAAACAGACGTTTTCATTCGTATTAATTCAGAATACGTTACTCAATCCTAGTAATAACCAAATAAAAAAAACTACATATTTACTGATAAAAGAAACAAAGTAAGAGAAGAATACAGAATGTGAGATAAATCTTTGCAATATATGACAGAGGACAGTGTTTCAAGCGCATATAAGGAGATAATGCAGGTCGGATAAAAGCATTATAAACAAAATAATAATAAAATACCTCTTAACTTTTAGACCCATGGAAAGAGTTTAGAAAGAAAGTAGGTAGTATGCGTTAACGAATCAATCAAAATATATGTTTCTGGAGTGTGAGTAGTCGGAAAAATCCTGACCCATCTATTGTTTTAATGTTGAGGAGTCTAGCTTTTTCAGATTTATTGTCTATGATAAATATTTCTATGATAATCGATTTGTGTTATCAGTCATTGTTAACTTTGTGCTCAACGATCCCATTTTTTCTCATGACGCCGTCTCCATACGAAGTTGACTACTGAAATTCGGGAAGTTGTCAATCTTCACATATTGACTAACGACTTCTCTTGAGTATCCAGGAGTTCTCTATCCTCCCTTAAACTGTACATAATCATTATTGTAATACAAATGTTTTAACTTTATTCGCAATTTCTAGAAATATCCACATAATGGCTACAGTAAAAAAACATTTTTTTATTTTATAAATATCTCGTTAAAAGTTCTGTGTGAGTCATTTTAAATAAACGATATTCTAGATCAGTCATTCCCAATATAGTTATATTGACCCTTAGGGGTCGATTCCGACATGCAAGGGATCAAAAAAATTGAGAGTGCGTAAGATATAAACGCCAGTTGGTACTTATGGTCTTGAAACTGTTACATTGTCCAAACAAAGTGGCGAGAAGTGACCCAAAGAGCCATGGAAAGAGCCATGGAAAGAGCCATGGAAAGAGCCATGGAAAGAGCCATGTTAGGAATAAGCCTGAGAGACAGAGTCAGAAACGATATGGTGAGAGAAAAAACAAAGGTCACTGACATCATCCACCGGGTGGCGACTCTAAAATGGCAATGGGCAGGTCACGTAGCCAGAAGCTCAGATGAAAAGTGGACAAGAAGACTGTTGACTTGGAGACCGTGGACGGCAAAGAGAAGTGCAGGGCGACCGCAACTACGGTGGAAGGATGATCTGAACTGACACGTCGGAATAACCTGGATGCAGTCTACACAGGACAGAGTGACATGGAAGCGAATGGAAGAGGCCTTTGTCCAGGGGTGGACGGGAATAGGCTGAGGAAGAAGAATTAATGGGGTTCCACAAGAGTGGGAGTCAAATGGTGGTCCATTGTCATACCTCGTCGAATGGGGTTTCAGCGCAGTGGCTAATCTCATTACAAAAAATATAAACATTTTGGAAATCACTTAAAGTTGAACCTGACTAAATTGAAGCCCAATGTTGAAAATTTGATATCAAATCATCAGGTTCATCCCTCCCATTTAAACGTCGATTTTTATGTATTTATTTTATGTAAAAATTTTGGATTTGTATTTCGTTTCGTTTTAATTAATAAATGTATAACTATAAAACTTAACGTATATTGTATATTATTTCATAGATTTATTTTCTGCAGTAAACCCTATCGAAGTGAGTAGCTCTGTGTCAACTTGAAAAACAAATTTATAGTTGATGAATTTGTAAAAAAAAACAATATTAAGAAAGCCGGCGGTCTACACAAAACAGAACAAAAATCGACACATGGTCTACTGGACAACATTTTTTGGGGATTTCTATTCTAGATTAAGTAAAGAAAAACTGAATGACCAAACTTTGCATTATTGTCACCGTTTTTTTTCAATATACATAACCCCTGTAGAATTAAACAAAATGAACAAACAAATCATTTTATTAAAAGATTTATTTATTTTACTAACGTAACAATAACTTCTGAATAATATAATTAAATGTTTACTAGTTTAAACGTGAGCCATTTATATAATTGAGTAGTAATTGAACATTACTTAACTAAACTAATTATTTTTCGTCATCAACAATAATAAAATATGTTTCCACGTGGTAGTTAACAGTTAATGATTTTGTCAAAGTGTACATTTCAAGGATCGATATAAATTTAATAAAAATCTCACGTATTAAAAACGCACGTGCACTCAATATTAGATCCAACAAGATATATTTTTTGTATAACTTGAATGGGTGTGAAAAAAAACTATAGTAACAGAAATCGAGGTCGATCTTTTGGACGTGCAATCATGCCATAGAATATTAGGTACCACCTATCAAACCATTTATTATGATCTGTTTCCATTAAAATATATATAAGTAGGTTTACGATAATAGGTACACATTATAACATTTTGTGAAGTAAGAGAGTTTAAAAAAATAAGCTTGAAATTTTATGCACAAGTTTCCAACTGCCTAAAAGAACTTAATGTATACAACACAAGTACGATTTATTGAAAACATTTGTTCAATGAAACCCTTTCTAACTTTCTTAAACAATTTTTTATAACACTTTGTATTATAGTAGGTATGTAGGGTAGGTTAGTGTGCACGTTGAATGCGCGTAAACATTTAAATATATTTTTATCTGTATATATTCATAAAGACTGTCTTTAAATCGGCCGTTTATTGATTTTTCGAAAGAAATACGCCGAAACGATTACAGATGTAATCAAATAGGCCACATGCATAAATAAAATCATTCACTCCATAGGGTGTGGATCGTGTTCCGAAGGTATCAAAATCGGGTTATGTAAATTAAAATACAAATAAAATATATACGTAATTTGATAAGAAGCTAAGGGATTTAGTTTTATTATTTCAATTCATTAATAGATCGTCGAATAAATACAATCACTCGTTTGAGTATACAAGCAGTATAAAATTCTTTAAGATGTTTATTTAGATCTTGCCCGATGTGTTTAAAGTATTCTGTGTACCCAATCGATTCTACAATATTTATTACTTTATGATAGAAACTACAATATTTACTTGAGATTATATTGGTAGAATTATTGAAACGTTATAGATATAATAAAATAATTATGAAATCTCAACGTTATAACCGCTGCAGTTGAGTTGGGGTAATAAGAGAAATGTTAAAATAATAGACCCAAATAATGGATGCGGGTTTAGTATTCGACACCAGTGATATCGTAATCTTGGTGGAAGGAATGCGGTCTGGCATCTCACTAACCACTTATAGCAAGGACATTAATATATTCTACTCGTGTAAGCTTTTCTAGTCGCTGAAGATGTTGAAGAATCACTTTTATTTTATATAATTTAAACAGCTTCGTATCTAGCCCACGATTGACCATTGTTTTAGATCTGTACGAGCTATAAATACTTTTTTTAAATATTTTATGTGTTATATGGATACTCTTTGGACTGTATAAATTATATATCCCAAAAGCAAAATGGTCTTAGAAACTTATAACGAGGACAACCGCCTTCTAGCGAGGTACCACGCCCCCTTTAAAACGCCCATGAGAACAACAATTAGGTAATCGAATCCACATGTACATACATATTCCTTAAAGTCACACCCACCCAGATCATAACGAGAAACTATCAAACTATTTCTAGACAGATTCCAAGATCTCTCCCGCAAAGTAAACATCCTGAAGCTAGTTCTTATCTGTTTCCTATTGGTAAAATAGTAACCCTTTTGCAGATAGCCGGGCCTGTATTGCGTAGGTACAATTCTTGTAAGAAGTAACCGGTTTTCCCGCAATAATTACCAAATATCAACCTGCGCCGGAGATTGTTTGGTATCATAAGAGGTACAGGTGTCCTTGATAGGTTTCGTAAAGTGTTGAACTTTTGTGCAAAGAACGTGTGAAATAGGTAATAACAATAAATGTGCAAAAAAACACAAGTCAAGAAATACCTACGTTAATATAAAACATATTTCAACGGAATTTCGTATCAAAGTTGTAGCGTTATATTGATAACTTACCAGTTCTACTAACTTCAGAAGACCGGGGACGGTCTTGAAGTAATCTACATTTAATTGCAACCAGCTCAGGGGCCGCTCCGGTTCTGTCGCTTTATTTCCAGCTTGATTATTGTCAATCGTCACAACCGTTTCAGGCGCCATCATAGTGTATTTACACGAATCACTTCTTTACACAATTAAAATATGTCACACACAACACCACAATACGACGAATAACTTATCCAAGTTGAAAGTCGCGCGGCGTGAAAGACGAGCGCTCTCGCAGAGTTCCACAATGTTTATGCGTGCGAGCCGTATACTTCTCTATAGTGCGACCTGCGGCCGCGAGTGCAGCGAGAATAATTAAGCAAGAACTTGAATGAGTACCTGAGAGTACCTACGTCCGCTAACTTACTAGTGACTGGCTAGAATCCCCGTCGTAAGCGGGGCGAGGAGGAGAGCGTCGGAGAACAGAGAGAGACGGCAGCGCGTTAGCGGAGCGACCTCCCTCCCGCCTCCCACTTCCAATCTGAATAATCAGAAAAACAGAGGGCCGGAAATAATGGCTCACGAACGAAATTAACCCATTAACTTGTGTCATTTATTTATCATTCATTCCTGTTAATTGTAACACAAATGTAAAAAATATATACAATACAGGATGGTGCGATATGAACATTACGTTTTGAATATATTACAACTTTATTATTTCAGAGCAAATGTAGGTACATATTTTTAAAGTGCAGTAAAAAATATGGAATTAAATTAAAATAAATAGATAATAACGAATTTAAATCAAAAATATGATTTTGCGCCATGCTGTATATACAATAAAGAGACAATATTTCTTTTCTCCACATTTATTGAAAGGTTTCATTTCTGAGAACGAAAGTAAAAAATGCAATCAATATTTCGTCATCGTGCAAGAGAAAGTGACCATTTACAAGGTGCAGCAAAACAGAAATATTACATATCTTACTAACATTATGTCTATCATAATGTAAAAATCAACTTGGAAGTAGATTAAAATGACTTGTAAAAAATAAAATGATGCTTCGGGAATTTTGAAAAGCTAAACCATGAAAATTTGCAAATATATTATTTGTATATGTTGAAAGAATTTATGAATTAATCACAAAAGTGTTATAATAGTGAAATGCCTCTCCTGAACATTGGCATTTTGTTAGTTGGTCACTTTCTCTTGTAATATTTTATACTAAAAGCAAACATCGTATGTGTAAAATCTTTATAATTTTTGAATTACTTATATAGACTCGGTCTGAAATCATATGCCAAAGCTATTTTATAGGCAAGAATAAAACTCTTTTAGACTCTGATTCATACATTTATTTTACCCGATGTTATTCTATTACTATGTATAACGCATGTTCAAAAAAGTATTGTCAAGATTACAAATTAAATAATAGTTTCTAATTATCTATCCAAATCTTTGATGCAAATCACTAAGTTTATTGTTCGTATAGACTTATTCATGGCATAAATAACAGAAAATAATAATAATGGGTTTTTTTCATCGCCTTGTACACATTTTTCATTTATTAGTTGTTTAACTTTCACTGAAAATAGTGGGTTTTGTTCTGAATAAATCCTTAGTCAAAATGTACATATCGTCTGAGACTAAGTAATCTCAAATATTGGAGAGGGTCCAAAATAAGCTCTTAAGAAAGCTGACAGAATACGGAGTATCCCCATGACTTTATCAAACTGTATTTATCTTGGGGATGATATGGCTTTTGCATTTGCTTTGTGGTTCCACATTATCGATTCTTCCTCTTTTTGTGCCATATTAGGTTTCCCCGACGTCGGCAATCACTTCTGTAAAGGCTTATCTGTCTTGTGCCACCAGGAATAACTCGTCCATGCTTCTTATTCCAGTCCAGCCTTTTCTTATTATTATTAGCCTTATCAATTAACTATATATTTTTTTTATTGTATTATACTAGCTGACCCGGCTGACTAGTCGGGTGGAGAATATTCCTTGAGGCCCTATGCACCACGGAGGTGTGACAGGACAAAAAGAAGAAGAAGAACTAGCTGACCCGGCAATGCTTCGCTATTGCTATATTCGAGTATATAAATAAAACCCATATATATTAATAAAATACAATTGAAGTTCAATATCAATTAGTTTATTGAATTAAATGACATGTGTATGGGTGCAAGAATGTGTGTATACTAATTGAGTTGATATCTATAAAACAATGTTCCAATCCAAGCAATCTCGCTGTGAATTTTAAACTTGTATTATATACAGCACTTCGAATATTAGGGAATTTAAGGGCTTCATACAAAAGTGGAATATATTAATGTGGCAAAAATATTCAACGAAATCAAAGAAAAATCATTATTGACAAATGTGAAAGCTCCTATTAACATCATAATAATAATTATAATAAAAGGTTGGTGGCCCCAATATTGGTGCTAGTCAGTAGTAATTCCAGTTCTAGTGGTAACAGGGAAAACTGTTACCACTCGTACTCATACCATTCCTCATGCAGTTACTTACCATATATGAAGTAGACTCTTTTACTGCCCCTATTTGCCCATTATTACATCTACCAAACCTGTAACTGTAAGCACAAGATGCAAGAACAGATGACTGACACAATTATTCATACTCAATTATCTGTATTCATTAACCATTATCATTGATTGATGGGGCATATAGTATGTTAATATCCATTATTATTATAGAATTATATAATTTGTAAGTTAATCACACCCAATTCTAGGAAACAACTATTATATTTGAAAAGTATTTATATCCAAAAAGCGAAAAGAGAAGGATGGAGTGCCGCATCAGTAAAAGTGTGACAGTCCATTCTTTCTGCCTACCCTTTCAGGGAGATGGCGTGATGGTTAGTTAGTTAGTTCCATAAACTTTGAAATATTTCTGCGCAACTTTTCTGCAACCCTTTGAGTACGAAAATTTATTTTTCATATTTCTACGAAAGTGTCAATAATCTATTTAAAAATAAAGTATTTTTGTATATTTTTAATGATAATTTATACATGTAAATATGCCTACGTATTTTTTATAAATTTAAATAAATATATATACTTCTTCTCCGGCGCAACAACCCTTGGTGGGTCTTAGCCTCCTCCAAGAAACGTCTCCATCCCGTCCTGTCTCTGGCCGCCACCCCCCAGTCTTGCTGCTCCAGGACCCGACAGTCTACCACAGCACCATCCAACCATCGCAGTCTCGGCCTGCTGATGCTTCTTCACCCTACTGGATTGTCATACAACACTCTTTTGGGAAGCTTCAAAACCCCAAGCGGTGCAAGTGCCCTAGCCAGCGCAATTTGTTAATCTTTATAAACTTGACCACGCCGACGTCCTGGTATGGATTGTAGAGCTCTGTGTTGTATCTCCTTCTCCACGTCTGACCATCCTTAATGGGTCCGAAGATTCTGCGGAGGATTTTCCTTTCGAAGCAGTTCATCTTTAATTCATCACGTTTAGTGAGTGTCCAAGTCTCCGAGGCACATGTTAGAACTGGTCTAATCAGCGTTTTATACAATGTGGTCTTTGTCTTTCTGGACAGTAAACGCGACTTTAGGTGCTCATTGAGGCCAAAGTAGCATCTGTTTACTGAGAATACCCTTTTAACAATCTCTTCACTGACATCATTTATTATGTTAACTAAGGAGCCTAGGTACGTGAACTGTTCCACGGATTCTATTGTATGAAAAAAAATTATAACTAATTCTTCCTTTAAAAAAAAATATAATATCATGTATAGTATTTATCGAAGACATATAATTTGAAATAAAAACATAAGTAAAGTATTTGGATGCCTATTGGTGGCGATGAGGTTCGCAACCCATCACATCGCGTCTCCAGCGGGGGCGAAAAGAGAAGGCTGGAGTGCCGCATCGGTTAAAGTGTGGCAGCCCATTCTTTCTGCCTACCCCTTCGGCGAGACGGCGTGATGGTTAGTTAGTATAGTATTTGGACACACGTAAAATGTTATAAAAACATATTTTTAAGGGCATGAGTAGATTTGTATGACCCAGCCTATATATAGGCATGTCATACTTAAAGAGACTTCTTTTCGTACAAAAATTCAACAATGTCAAAACAGACTAATAATGACTTAAGTTTATCAAAATAGACTAGTTGCCCAAAATTGCTGGGCGGCTGAACACAAGACAAACCATTCCGGAAATATTCAAAGTTTTATTAGTTTGACATCAAACCAGGCACTCTTTGGTTTAACTACTGCCCAGTTACCATTGTGCTATGGATGCAATTCATTATTATTTCTTTAAAAAAAAAGGAAATGCAAATTTTAAGCTTCACATACTAACAATTTGTTTTTTAAAATATAAATAGAATTTTACCCAATCTTACCTCAACAGCAAAGAATGAGTGGATAACCTCTCACCCTCCCTAAAATAAAAAGCTCTTTTGATGGAAAAGATTTACATTACAAGATAAAGCAGAAGTATAAGTGTAAAAATAAAAAAACATATTTTATTTACAATAAAAATTATGTATTCGGTTGTTTTATACAAAATAATTTGGACAATACAGATTACAAATACAACTAAAATATATTTTCTAAAAATTATGGATAGCTTATACGCTACTTAAAAATAAACAAAATTAAATATTATAGAATTAGAGCATGCTTGTCAACAACGTATATTGCAACCATGAATTCATTAAATAGTTATTAGATAGATTATGATTTAAGTATATTTTAAGTAAATAATTGTTCTTCTTTTAATTAAAGTCTATGGATGGAGCAGATATCTTCACACATACTGAAATAACACAAAAATAACATATCTGGCTTGCGAAAATATTGTTTATATATATTTATTATAAATCATCAAGTTATTTAAAGATCTTAAGTGTGTAGGCTGAGATGGGCTGGACATGTGGATAGAATACTGTTATCTCGGGCCCCAAAGAGAACACTTGAAGGACATCCCGGTGGAAGGAGAAAGGTAGGTAGGCCTAGACTCTGATGGGAGGATGAGGTGAGGAAGGACGCTGCACAACTACTGCTAATGAGTGACTGGAAAGGCGCAGTAGGTGAAAGAAGTGCTTGGAGGAGAGGACTCATAGAGGCCAAGGCTTGATTTGAGCTGTAGAGCCATAGAAGAAGTGTGGCTGTCGTCTGAGTTCCAGTCAATCGGGATTCATTTTTTGCTTAAACCTTGCTTATTTACCATAGCCTGTGTCTTAAAACTAACAGGACGACTCCTATTTATATCAAATGGAAAAAAGTAAAACCATATATGCAAAAAAAGGGTCAGAATAGCTATTTTTAATATTATGATATTAGTTTAAAAAAAATTTAACGACAGATCTTACTATAAGACTCTCGATAATCCCATATATGCAAAAATTATATTTATTTTACTAAACATCTGACAAAGAAAAAATAAATGCTTGTGAGGTAATTATTAATGAAACTATATAAAAAAAAATACACAAATTATCACAAAACAGAATAAAATAGACTTAGTCTTAATTATTTTTAAATAAAACTAATTATAGTAATTTGTCATGTGCCAATTTCTTGTGAAATTAAATACCATTTATAAAGTAGAAACATTCTTTTTAGTTACACCATTTCTGCAGCTGTTAACTTGGGCGGCAAATCGCAAAGAGTTAACAGTTTCCTGATAGCATTCGTCCAACTGAGCCACATTAACTAACATGAGTGTTTTAGAGTTACCCCCTAAGCTAGGCATTAAGAGATAGGTCAGTTTAGAATTCCTGTATGGAATATGAGTCTGTTTTGATTGCAAGGCTAAGATAACCTTGGATAATTCTGACAAGGACTTGTTAATGGCCTTGGTTTCGTCCATTCGCTGCGAGGTTTTAGCACTTTCTGAACCCGCTAAGTCTACCAAGTTGATGTTGCTGACGTATCTCTCCTTCCTCTGTTCGTGAAAAGCGGAAATTTTAATTTTTGAAACAGAGTGCGACCTGGAACTTCTCTCGTTGCACATGGTGGCAGCGGTTTGCCGATTTTTTTGAGAAGTCATCAAGAGTTTCATCAATTCTCCGTAGCTACTGACAGATTCTTCTTTCAAATTTGTAACATACACGTCCGACCCTTTACTATCTACCATTTTAATGCAGTGCTCTTCTTGGTCCTTATTAGCATTTAAGAGATCATAAATGTTCTCATTGTAAATTTCCAAAAATGAAGCTTGAATTTTGAACTCCCAACCAATTTTCTTTAGATTGGGAAGACTGTTGAAAATCATCTCAATGGCTCGAGGAATGATTCCCACATGTTCCGTGCCACTGACACCCTCCATTGTGTAAGTCTTACCTGATCCTGTTTGCCCGTAAGCAAATATACACACATTGTACCCATCCAGGGCCGACTGAATCAAGCTAGACACCTCTGTGAATACTTCACTCTGCAGAGAATTTGGTGTAAAAATACCATCAAAAGAAAAGTTGTGCTTCTGTCTTTTCATTACACCAGATATGTTATTAATGATAGATTTATCAATTTCCATAGTGCAAGAGTCCAGTACTTCTACACTGAGCATGTGCTTAGCAGACTCTCCGGGCAAGCACGGTCGGATCCTGCAGAACACTCGAATATGCCCTTTGAGGTCTTGAATTTCATTCCTCAGCTTCTTTTGATTCTCGTACATCAACTCGATAGTGTTTTGTAATTCAATATTATGTTTCGTTAAGCTTTCGATCTCCTTACCATCTCGTTGAATTTTTATTTCGAGAAGTTCTTTACATTTACTCGTACTTATTAAGTCATTACTGTAACTGACGATCTTTTCATTATTGCCTCGAATAACTTCATTCATTTCATTACACTTTTTTATTTCCAAATCGTAATAATTTTTATATTTATCACATTCGTTAGTCTTCTCTTCTAACTTTCTCTGTGTCGAATCCAAGGCCACCGTCAAAGATTCTATTTGCTTCTTTAAATCTCCGTTGTCCTGCGTAAGATGGGCTATCGCCTTTATATTTTCCTCATTCTTTTGATCAATAATTTTCTGGCGTGTGTTGAGGAAAGTCAGCTCACTAGTGCAGGAGAGAAGCTTGATTTGGTTTTCTTCACACGCTGTACTCAGCTGCGCACATTTATGAACTTCATTTTCAAACGACTTCTTTAGTGAATCATAATCCCTGGACTTTTCGGTAAACTTAAAATTGGTATCATTAAGTTGCGTGGTTAAATTATCCTGTTCAACATTTAATTTTATTATTTCACTATCCAAATTTTGAACTTTAATCAGTAGTGCAGCGGATGATTCCTTCTCAGTTTCTAAGCCTTGTTTAAGATTTTCAAAATCTTTTTTAAGAAGGGTGTGAATCGACGAGAGAGTTTCATATTCGGATGATACGGCAGAACTCTTAGTAGAAATACTATCAAGGGAAGATTTAACAGTTTCCAGCTCGTCGGCACATTCTTCAAATTTATCCTTTAACTCTGAATATTCTGATTTCACCATCTTGTGCTTATCCGATAAATCATTGAACCGGGCTTTATAATCGTAGGGGGCAATTTTGAGAGCGACATTGTTAGTTTTGGGTGCGAGCTTTATTTGCTTCTTCGGTAAGTGCTGACCAACTGGCGCTGCGCTTCTTTTAAAGGTACATTTCTCTGTAACTTTGGTGCTTTCTTTTCCATTGGCAGTTGCAGAACGAATATCGATATTTATTTCGTGTAGTGGCGCTTTTTTAACTTCTACTGGTATCTTCTTGGATGACGGGCAAACGAATTTGGGAATATCCAATGGAATGGGAGTTGCACTTAGCATGGGCAACTTCGAAGTTGGTGTCACAAACGATCTTGGTATTTTACTCATTTTCTGTTGGAATAAAAAAAAACTATTATCAATTAAAAATAAAACTTATAGAATTTTCCATGGTTGTTTTACTAGTTTAGGTCACAGATTTCACTTGAGGGAACAGGGCAAGAACATATTCGGTAGTATTAAATCAAGAAAATAAAATATTTTGTTATGTAAGTCGAGAAATGGTATACAAAATAATCCTTACAATTATTCGAGTGATTAACAAATGTTTTCAATGTACACATACCTTTGATTCGGTAAAACGTTTACGCCAGAAACATTTTACTATAGGAAAAAGTTTTAAGAACTATTTTCAAACTTTAAACATATTTTGTGTTCAATTTCATAAACTGGAGGTCGCCTTCACCAAAATTACTTTGAATTAAATCTGATACAACAACAGTTCGGAAATTATTACCGAAAATGACGTTAAAAACAAACAAGACAAAACTGACACAATACCATTTCAAATGTACTACCAACTTAGCAAAGACATGTTTTTAACAGTTCTTACTTACAACTGGAAAAATGTGATTAGTTCTTACTTGCCAGGACTCTAATTTTTCATTAATAAGAATCTTCGCAATTGATATAATATGCTCATTGATGGGGTTCAAGAGTGAATGATGGGTGTTTTCTTTTTTAGATCATCCTGAAGATTAGGTGGAAGCTACAAGATGGAATTAATTCACGAAGTGTGGCATATTCACGAGAATTCCTGCAAAGAATTTATATTACACAATGTTTCATCTCATTACCACATTGTATCAATTAAAAATAAACTTATTTGTTAACACTAATTAGCGACTATAGTTTCTTTTAAGCAGGTAAAGCTTTACTATATAGTAAAAAATATATATTGCCTTGTGCATAACATATACTCAGTAAAAAGTAAAACGTTTTAATCTTATGATTAAAAATGATTACTAATTGCGATGAGGGACTTTCGCCAAGCCCTTGTGTCCGGTTTAGAAGACCATAGTTGCCGACCTCAATGTGGGTTGTGTTTCTTCGTAAAAAGACAAGCGGTCAATGTACAAATGCTTCAATTTTTATTTCATGTTGTTGGACGAAAACTGTGGATCCCGGTAGAACGAACGAACGTTTGTAGCGGTGGGTACTTGCTCCATCTGTCGAAATTTTTAATTTGTTCCAAGCAATGCGTTCGGTGTTTGATGCATTAATGTCACTGCGAACTTGTTACACTGTGTATCATATGTGTAGCCTACAAACTATTTTGTCCAATGGATTCTCCTCGTTGGTCAGAAGGTTCACAATTAGTATTAAATAATAAATCTTGAATAGTTGGAAACTTATTATTATTATTATTTTGATGACTTGTATTTTAAGTGCGCCGTTTTGTAAAATCAATTACTCCAAGGGCGCAGTAGGGAATGACTGACCGAACATTGCAGTTTTTAGAAGTTTCTTATTTCGTTTAATAAACACAGTGTTTTTATAAATCTCCCTGCAAGAATGCATCACTGTTGCTATCTTAAATCACATTCATGTTTACATTTATTTTAAGTAATATAATCAACACGGAGAGAAACATTAATATTTAATGTTTATTTAACCTATAAATAGCTCACTTGGACATTACATGTGCACATTATAGATGAATTTTATTTTCATACTGAATGTTACATATTTCTAATGTTATATCAACACAGAAACTTATAATTAATGGTGTAGGAGGAACGTCTGCCTTTATAATATATATTTTTTTAAATCGTCAGATTTATTATTATGCATAGACAGGTACTAAAATAGTATTTTTATAGGCTGATTATCTGATTTTGTTTATGTCTAAAACTCTATGTACAAAATAAATTTTTAAGTCGTCTATGACATTTGTGCTCGCAGGCGGTGTGTTCTTTGTAAGACGTATATATCACGTTAAAACCTCATAATAAAATAATTCGCGGAGTAATCGCACAAATCAGTAACTTAGGTGCTGTTATACATTTTTCGATAATTTCTTCTGAGTGTTTGATTGTTATTTGTGTATCGATGCAAATTAATGTCAAGATAGAGTTGTGTTGTTATAGTGAGGTGCATTAATTGTACGCTTGCGCGGCGCGTAATTTGAATTTATTTTTTAAATGGTCGTCCCTCTCACACCATCACATGTTTTAATGTAGTGAAAGTTCAAATACACTATTTTGGCAATAATAATTTTAACGCGATGGAAGAAAAAGAATCGGAGAAGATGCCTGTGGAAGAGGCTAGTATTGCTCAAGTTTCGTTGTCCAAAGACGACGAAGCCTGTGCGACGGACTCTCACCCAGAGTCTTTCAATGCTAGTGATTCTCTGGCGGATGCTAGCGAACCGTCTGATTCCAAAGGTAATGGCAAAAAGACCAAAAAATCAAAACACGTCTGGAAAAATCGCTTTTCCAAACAAAAACAGAAATGTTCCACATCTCAAGATACATCAGAGAATAACTTGAACAGGCGACATTTGAATTTTAAATTCAGAGCTGGGAGGAAAAGGACTCAGACTTTTCCTGCTGGATCCAAATTTTTTCTTCCATACAAGCGTCCTCGTAAGGAAACATTTATTCCTCCTACGAAATTTCTTCTGGGTGGTAACATTTCGGACCCTCTCAATCTCAATAGTCTCCAGGATGAAGATATAAACAGAGCAATGAATGCTATAACACCCAAATCTTCACCTTTGCCCACGCCTCCCCGGCACAAAGCCAAATATGAAGTACTGTATCCACCTGACTTAAGGGATCCCCTGCACTTGATGCAACCTGTGGACAATGCGGAGTATGAAAAGCAGCTGGAAATCAAAAAACCTCGTAGAGCCAGGAAGAGAGGTAAATCCAAGCGGCGATCTCTGGAGAGTGCCAATGTTCCGGCTAGTAGCCCTACACAGGCTTCTCCTGTTAAGGAAGAATCCTCGGCACCCACAGACACGCCAGTTGAAGCGCCACAAGCCTCCACGCCCGAACCTTCCACCAGCACAGCGCCTAAAGATTTAAAACTCGATTTGTCTCACATTCGAGGGCATAAACGCACGGCCAGCGAATCAGAAGGTTCTGCTAAGGGCAAGGATGGCAAGAAGTCGAGGCGAATGGACTTCCTAGATAAGATAGTTAGTCCGGTTATTCCCCAGCCGGGGGCATGGATGCGTGTACACCCACGTGGAGGTGGGCATGCTGGACGTGGTGGGGGACATGCAGGCCGTGGAGGAGGCCATGCGGGCCGCGGTGGCGGGCACACAGGTCGCGGGGGGCATCAGGCCAAAACCCGAGCTGGTCTTTCTAGAGCTAATTTTACCTCTAATGTGAAAACTAACACCGCCCCTCTCCCTCTTCCCAAATTCAGGAAACAGGATACCAGATATCAGTTTGGAAACTATGACAGGTAAGTTACATATGTTTTCATTTCTATAATACTTCTTTTGTTTTATATTTGATATAATCAAAGTTCTTGAAAGTTATGAAGAAAGAAAACTTCTCCTCACAGATACCTTTTCAGACCATAATCATTTTTCATTAAAAAATGGGTATTTTTTGTGAAGTGTTAGTTAACAATAACATTTTTTTTTTTACCACTTGTTAATTATGATTACCAAATATTTTTCTCTGAAAATTTCTCTTAAATGTTTAATTTAAGTGGTTTTTCCATGTTAAACTAAATATGTATGAATTTTTCAGGTACTATGGGTACAGGAATTTGGACGCCATGATAGATATAAGACTCAAAGTATTTGGTCTTAATAGACATCTCTTCAACAATAAAGATGTTCTGGACATTGGGTGTAACGTGGGGCACATCTCCATCGCGGTAGCCAAAGATCTTGGTGCTAAGTCAGTGACTGGAATAGATATTGATAAAAATCTCATCGGTATGTATTATTTAATAAATTCTCATGTATGCATATTCATTTTATTTTAGACTTTTAGATGCAATTAAATGCCATTCCATCTGCAATGTTAACAACTATCCAACCTAACCTAATCGTATTAGGGTAAATATTGTACAAGTATATAATTTAACTTTGTATATAGATGTTTCCACCAGTGGCGGTACTCCCATAAAAGCCTAGAAGCCCGGCTTCAATAAGAAATTTTGAATCAAAACCTCTTCTGGCTTACAGAGGTTCAGCTTCTTTTGTGGCTATTCCTCTTACGTCTGATGGGATTGTTGGAAGGTGATTTGGTGGGTTGTTGGTTTATGCCGGGGCATGATTATTTAGATATGGGGGTTTTGATTCAAAATTTCTTACGCAAGCCAGACTTCTGTTATAGAAGTACCGCCACTGGTTTCCACTACTTTGAACCTGTCAAGTATAGATGAAGTGTTTACGGATACTCATTGATAATTTTTAATTAATAATGAGATATTTATTTAGTTTGCTTATAATGTTTTTTCTACCTGTAAATTATTAATGAAATACTTATTCTTAATTTTAGCGCGTGCTAGAAAAAACGTCAAAGATTATGTTCTGGTTCCCCCACCCGGCAACACACCTCCTCGGGTGGATCAAGCAGAGGCCATGGAACAATCCGATGACGTCTTCACTGATAAAACTGTCGGAGAAAAGTTGGATTCCACCGCCGAACATCCCGAGAGCTCATCAGCCCTGATGGAGGAGTCCGTAGCTGGCATCTCGACGGGTGATATCAATGCCAAAGGCCACGCGCACAATCGACATAAAAAGTTTAAACGAAATAGGAGATCGCATCACAAACATGCCCAAGATTTGCCTAAATGCCATTTTCCCATATCTTGCCCGATACTCTATGGGCCAGTACAGGTTGTGGGATATTCGCTGGATGGACAGCCACCCACATTTCCGCAGAATCTTGTCTTTAAGCAGGTAAAACTTTACTATACAGAGAAAATATATATCGCCTCTTTGCAAGAATAACGTGTTATCTCGAAAAATTGAAATATTGAAAAATGTAACAAGATACCCGTCTGAAAGAGACAACGTGACAACACAATATACCGCTGTTGTGTTGTCTCTTTCCCTCGTAAATTCTCTGTTTTTCACTTTAAAAATACCATGTTTTTGTAGAAAATAAAGTTGAACACGAAGGATTTGATTTTCGAAATGTCACGTTATTCTCACAAAGAGGCGATATATTGCCTTATACAGAGTTAAAAGTATAATGTTTGAGAAACTTGAAAAAGTTTAAATTCATGACATGAATTGAAGAAGTTAAATTTATATATATTTTTTTAGCTTTTCTATCAGATATTCACAACAAAAGTAACAACCCGGTGTTCTTGTGTCGACCCATATGTATGATAGTGAAGCATGGAACTGGCAAAAGAAGGATGAAAGTATAATAAATGCAGTAGAAATGAGATCCCTTAGACAAATGTGTGATAAATCTGTATATGATGGGGCGTCAAATGCAAGTGTAAAAAGTGAATGAAAATTTTATGAACAAAATAATGAAAGGGTCATTAAGCTGGTTTGGTGAAAGAGAAATGGTGAAGAAAATAAATGTATGTAAATGGAACTAAAAATTGAAGAAGGCCGAGGAAAATGTGACAGGACTAAATGTCGGCTACGTAAGGAGTAAAAAAAAAGAAATTGCGTGCATGGACACGGTGTATGAATGTTGAGGAAGTGAGGGATATCAGGACAGAACAATGTGGCAGTCCATTCATTCTGCCTGCCTCTCTAAGGAGACGGCGTAATGATTAGTTAGTTAATGTAACAACCTTTTTTGAAATTTCCAGGCTAATTACATTTTGAGAGATGAGAACCTCATCATGGCGGATCCATCTCAATATGACCTCATCTTGTGCCTGTCCGTCACAAAATGGTTTCACCTGAACTGGGGTGATGCTGGCCTGAAATTGGCCTTTAAGAGGATGTTTTCTCAATTGAGGCCGGGAGGGAAACTCATCCTAGAAGCACAAAATTGGGCAAGCTACAAGAAGAAAAAGAAGTTAACGGTATGAAAATGTTTCTCGTTTGTCATGTATCAATAATTTATCTTTGACTTTCTGTCCCCGACAGCATTTTCTGAAGTATCCTCGAAGAACTCAGTTAGCTGCCATAGTAACATAACGTTAACTTTGTAACCTTGGTCTTGTGTAACATGTATAATTTTTCTGAGTTTACAATTATTTAAAACAAAATCTAAAGTTCATTTGTTTTCTCATGAAATTAAAATTTAATTGCTTAATTAAGGTTATTTCATCTCATTATAACCAATTTATTCTTTTTGCAGGAAACAATATATAAAAATTTCATGGGAATTGAATTTTTCCCAAATAAGTTTCGAGAATACTTACTCTCACCTGAAGTAGGTTTCAGTAAATGCTGCGTGTTAGGAGTACCGCAACATTTGAGTAAGGGCTTCAGACGACCCATCCATCTCTACATTAAGGGAGACTTCACACCCAGTAAAGTGCAGTGGTCTGACACATACGCCCCTTCGTCGCACCATCAAACAGATCTGAATATTGAGAATCAACCCAAGAAAGTTTATGTGAACTCCTTCAGCCCTAGCTACAATCCGAGTAACAACTTCTGGGGTGGCACGCCATTGTATGGTGCAGCAACACCGTACTCTCCTTGCTTGGAAAGTAATACAACAGAGGAATCACCATTCTATAATCCTCGTAGTGACAGTTACTTACCTTCATACACTAGTTCTGGTCAAACAAAAACTGTGTACGCAAGTTTAAGTTCTCCGCAGAGCGATTATGGTGGAACTCCTAATCATGTGTCCGAAGGTGTTATTAATCAAACATCCCAGGGCGGAGTGTACGCTACCATGATGTCCCCGGCGTCTCCATTCCTAGAGCCCTCCCCAGGGAACTCTGGCACCCCGAGCCACCCATTCACTCCTTCTCACTCGGCTAGCTGCGAGCCCCCCAGCAGGAAGGTGTACGCCAGCCTGCACTCGCCGCAGGAGGAAGGCCGAGGCCAGCCAGTGTACTCGCCGAGCGTGGCGTGCGCAGGGCGGCGGGGCGCCTCGCCGCTGCACACGGGCCCGCTGCTGGACCACGACAACACCAGCAGCAGCGACTCCCTGCAGGCCAAGTCGCTCACCCCTGCCACCAGCCCCGCGCAGGACCTTGCCGACTCTCGTCAGAGTCCCAAAGAACCCAACAATGACAGTGAACAAGGATAATTTCTCTGTATTTGTGTATGAATATTTGAAGTATTTCCAAATCAAGTGACATTTTCTTAATTGTGTAATTAAATTATGAGCACTTTATTTGGTCAATTTGAAAGACTAGGCTCGATCTAAAGATTTGTTTACTATTGTAATAAAACACATGCATACTCATCTTTGATTTTCACACTCTAGGTACTGTAACATTTAATGTCGGCAAGGCAAGTTGTAGATTGTTGCGTGCCAGTACTTTTGATCTTATAAAGTACATTCCATAAGAATGCATTTTGAATGTAACACCTAACCGCGTAAAGAAGTCCTCAGATCAGCCCTCGTATGCACATTATTATTCCTATTGTTAAGTTAAAGTAGCGCTTTATCCTGGGGACAATTTTGTCAAAAAATGTGATATTCGGTTCAAGTGTACATACAAACACTCTTACATTAATTTAAGTCAAAAATATTATTAACCTAGCGTAAGATGCGTGGAAATGTTATTTTTCATTATAGATATTGTGTACGGTGTACAGTTTTAATATTTGTAGTTCACGAATTTTTTGCGTTGCTTTTAGTTTCTTACGTTGATTTTACAAATTATATTTATATATCTATATATACGCATATGCGTGAGCTCTGTGTCTGCCCGGGCCGGCGTTTCTTCCAGAATCTTTTCACATCGCGTTGATTGCTTATTTATTACTCTTTTCATAGTATTCATTCGATGCATACTTATTTTTCTTACTTTGTTTTCATTCTCTTAATACACAAATGTGTATTAATATAATCTGCTGCGGGTTATGTAGTCTCCCCATCATATATGTGACCTTTACAGCTTTTGTATGTCTAGTTTTCAACTGCATTCAATGGTGTTTTCCGTTAGGAAAAGGTCTCATTATCATTTATGATAATATTACTTTTAAAATGTGAAGATGTCAATCAGTAGTATGAGAATAATACTATAATCTCAAGTTTAACTGAAATAATTACTTATGACACAAAGGACTAGGTTATGCTTCAGATTGAACCCACAACCCCTCGATTGGAAAACAAATGTTTAATTTATAAATCAAATGTTTTCTGTCTAAGATTAAATTTGTAACATTTTTTTTTCCACATTTGTCAATCTGAATTTGATCAGAAGTGGTCCATTCTCCACCCTTTAATCCCAATGTTCAATGTGTACAAGGAATATATATTCTCTTCAGAGGTGTGCTTTTACAATCATCTTAGAACAATCAAGTAATCTTGACAATCAAAATCAAGCAATAGTCGTATGCATAGAACAAACTAATGTTAATAATCCTTTCTTAGATATGGGGAGGCATCATATAGTATAAAATGTATCAAATAGATCTTGTCAAACAAAATTTTGTAAATTATTAAATGTGTTTTACTGCTTTCCTTACCAAATAAATTACTGTTTCAAATAAAATGTGGTTATTAATGAAATAGAAATCTCAGACATATTCTGAGATATACACTAAATCACAAATTAAAAATTCCTACCAGAAAATATAATATTCAATGTATTGTTGTATGTAATATTTATCGCAACAATCATATATCTCTAAGAGACTCCTATATTTTAAATATTTAAATGAATGTATTTCAACCTTCAAATAATCCGACATACTAAGAGTGACGTCACAATAATTTATTTATATAAGTATGTTTCCTTTTTTTTTGAGGTTAGAATATGTTTCATAGTCAGTAATCGAAGCACCCCCCTAAAAATTTGGAATAATATGTTTTTTGATCTCTTAGATTATTGTTTAAAAATTCATCCCTCATTGATTTTTTAATGTCTAATTCGAATACATCAATAATTTAATAAATGATTCATTATTTAATTGAAACAAGCACAACTATTAGATTTCAAAGACAACTATAATCTTAAATACTAAATTAAACAATTCACGAAACATTATTTTGCTTAATCCATCGAGAACTGTAAAATTTCAATCAAATACATTGAATTTATATCGTTCTCTCGATGATGAAGGTGTAAGCCTTTGAAACACGTCGAGAAAAATAAACTCAAAAGTGGAAAAAACAATGTTTAAATTCATTAAAAAATCGACATTATGGAATTCCACAGTGTTAACGCCTTAAGTTTATCTGAAATAGATATTTGATATTCTTTTATATCTTATGAATTATCATAAAAAACAGTTCATATGTAAAAGAATTATAGATAAAATTTAAACCAAAATCCCTTTATACATACATTATAAAAATATATTAAGAAACATTAAATACATTGAAAAAAAAGTATTTTACCATACTACACTATGTCCACATGATCATATTTTATCTTGAATGCTGAATATTTCTGTGTTATTGTCCATCGTAATTATATTTCAAAAGCTTTGTCATGGATGGTAGGTATTTTTTCCTACACAATTGATTACTCAAATAATTCTTATGTATATCACACCATAAGTATAAAACTAAGTACAAATGTCATAGTTTTGAGATAAGACTGCAGTTTCGATTTAAGTGTGAAAAAACCGACCTTTTGAAACACAACTTTTTAAATTCAAAAAACTCTTGCTGGGCTAAACCATTTTTGCTCTTAAAGGTTATTAATAAACAAAATATTTTGTATTCACCTCATGAGTTCACCTGTACATAGACGGTGCAAAACATATTGATAATTTTATTTAACGTAATGCAAATATTTTTACTTGGATGTATGTAGTTCATTTTTATATCATATTCAAAATGATATGCTTCTTTCCATAAATAATTTGTAATAGTAGCCATGAGAAATTTTGCTAATCTTAATCGAAATAGCATGCAGAATCTAAAAAAAATTCTCTTGGCCGTGCGTCAAATTAACTACCCTAACTTCAGGTAACTTTCCGAGAAACGTGCAAAAACAAATTACGTTTTTTATTAATTATATAGTAATTTTATTTTTTTAAATTACGAAACATCAAAAACTCGACTGCACACTTCGTCTGTCCCTTGTAAAACTATCATACTTGTAAAGACTTGTACTCAAGTGTTGTTGGCACAAGCGCGTATCCCTAACGGTTTGTACATTTTAGGTACATTATTATTTCTCAAGCGCGTATGTGATACGGGATTGTGTAGAATGGTACAGTCAAAGTGTGTGTATCACATACGTTCATATGCCTAGGGTGGTTATTACCATTTGTAATATTTTTTTTAGATAACATTTCAGTTTTATGTTGTACACATTTTATTTTTTGTTGCAGAAAATATTTATTTTTTAATATATCCACGGCAAGATATTTTTGTTATCATTTTTTTTCTCAATACTATTTTAAGTCTATCTTAAATTATGTCATAAAATATTAAAAGGTTTAATTTGTTTTTATCATTGTGACTGGTTGCATCGACAAACTAGTAATATTATACCCAAGCTCTCATATTCATAGATAGAGCAAGTGGCAGGAGTGATAATATATACAAACATTTCATAGTTAGCCAGAAGGACATTAAACATCTTTTAAAGATATATTATTAAACATTGAGTTTCATCTTCTAAAGACAGCAATAAAAAACAAAAATTTTTTTTTTTGAATTTTTGGTACTTATAATATGGTTAGCAACATGCCAGTGTTTAAATATATTTAAAAAGTTATCTTCCATACATTGTAAATGGTGTCAAAAAATTATCTTTATGGTACCTTTTTTAGAGTCACAGTAATGGCGTTACCATCCCCAAATGTGAAGAAAGAATGCCATTTAAGCAATCAATATTTTCACAATCTTTTTCTGATTTTTAAAATACTATTTGTTATGGATAACCATATATTATTGTATAAATTTAATTCAATGATAAATTCTTAATATTTACAGTCTTTTGTGTTATACTACTAACTAACCATCACGCCGTCTCCCTGAAAGGGTAGGCAGAAAGAATGGACTGTCACACTTTTACTGATGCGGCACTCCATCCTTCTCTTTTCGCTCCGCGGGAGACGCGGTGTAATGGGTTGCGAACCTCATCGCCACCAATAGGCATCTTTTGTGTTATAAATTCAATGATTTAAATAGTGATACCTTGAAAGGTTGTGAAGCTATGTCATATTATATTGAAAAAAACACTAATTTTATTTGGTTCGTAGCAGTTTTTTTTTCTTCACAAAAATTAAAAAGTTTTGTTTATTAGACACTTCTCTTTTAATCGCTAACTGAGCAATGGTGTACAATCCCGTATTAAAACATGTTTTCTTAAAACTTGTTCTTACAGTAAATTAAAATACTCGGAAAACATACATATTTTTATAAAATAAATTTAATATATAATAAAATAATATATGTATCTGGATTTCCCAATGATTACTCAGGTATCGCAATATATTTATAGTTTATTTTTCTTATGAATTTGATTTTAGCAAATCAAGAATAGCTTCCGTGAACTCTATCTTCAGTTGTACCTAACTATAACTTTTTACCAATATGCATGTTTGTATGTTTTAGTATTTCTAAAATATTGTTAGATTTCAAACTTTGATATTTTAATCTAAAGGTTATCTTATTCTTCTGCTTTTTTATGTTAACTATTTTTCCTATTCCAATAAATAAGTTCGATGTTTTACAGTTGTGTGTTTAATTTTGTATTACATCCGAAACAAGTTTGCTACCTTCTTCTGATGAAACCTGCCGAAACTAGAACAAGTAATTATATATTATAAAGATTTTATTATTATTTATAATGAACTTCTACCAATAATTTTCAATATACAAACAATATTCTAGATCCTAATACACATGATTCAAATCAATATTTAATTTTAAAAATATATTTGTGGAGACATTAAACAAATTGTCTATTAATTAACACATTCCTGCCAGTGTTAATTTGACATTTTTTGAAAGATGCGGATGCGGAGAAATGAACCCATTTCTTTAATTTCCTATTCCTATACCATATCAAAACAAGTGATACAGCAAAACACCGGTGGGTCCCTATATCCCTTGATAATGAATTATGCCTACCGACATTGGGTCACTTTGGTTGATGTATATTAAAGCAGTACCCTTCGGTGGGTTCGCCTCTACGTGAACATATTAATTAGGAAAACATGTACATATTGTTGTGATAATTCTATTAATTATTTTTTCAAAATATGTTATATATTAGTATGTGCGCAACATTGTGTCTTTAGAGTTGAAAGAAAATTCATTTTTGAAATTTCTTTTAATTATTTCATTTGTTTTAAATTAATTTTGATATTCCTCAATTTTCACCAAGTTTTAGTTTTCAGCGAAACAGTTCAAATATTTCTTTAAATATAAAATAAAGTCCTCTTTTTAAAATATTGTAATGATGACATTGAAAGGTCAATGAAGCAGAAAAAACAAATTGACTTAAAATCATATCTTTTATTACAAAAAAAATATCACTCCAACATTTGCTCGCCTTCCTTCATCTCCTTCAAGTTAACCAGCTCCATCTGCCCATTTCCTTTAGTCTCCGAAGATATAATGGTGTCGAGGGTTCGGAAATGGCCAGGGTCGATGAGGCTCACCATTACCACAGTGCCACCGTTCCACTCCTCTTGCTCCTGGCTGCTGGTCATAGTGGCGATCTTATCTCGGATCTTTCTGGCATCCTTGCCCGTTAACGTAATCCTCACCCTCATCTGCGCTCTCTCCAGCGGCATGGTCGCCTTCAACAGCGGGATCACGTCTAAAGCTTGCTGCTTGGCATTCCTGTTGGCTTTAACCGAGTAATGAGCGTCTTTCATAGCTTTCTCGATTATGGAGACAGGATAAGGCCTTTTGGTCTCGGGATTGATGCACTTATCAGCTACAGTTGTAGCGATATCTTTGAATAATGCATCTAGCTGTGAACTGCGTTCCTTGTCCGATACTTGCAATTCTCCCTTTTCTAAAATTTCTTTGCAAATCTCCGTAACATCTTCTTTGTTGAAAATTTTAACCAAATCTTCTTTTTTAGCAACCTGTCCTTTTGAAACATTAGTGAACACGGAGTGAGACTGTAGAACTTCATCAATGTCCTTTTCTCTGTAATGAAATGGACACATGTCATATTGCGTATACTAAAATATTATTAATTTGAGATATTTACAAAAAACACTTTACAATGATAGAAAACTTTAAAATGTAGTGTGTAATACTTACACTTTGCTTCTCCAAGACAAAACTTTGTTTTTATAACAAGCTATTTCAAAGCGCTTCCCACCCTTCTTTAATCTTACCACTGCAACATTAGTCAATCTGATTTGATTAGTAGGAGTAAAAATCTTTGACATTGTGAATAGTTAATTTTCTTTTAGTAATTATCAGGACGTAGCGCCCGGCTTCAAAATATCTTAATTCTCAGTTGAACGAAAATAATAAATGACATACCACAGCATGACAGATTTTTTATAAACTATAGACATTTTTTTCATATTTGTTGTCTATGGATTTAAATGTCAAAACTTATAAATAAGGTTATGTTTTGAAATAATATCAGATTTTAGCGTTCTCACAAAGCCTACAAACAGTTTTATATTATCGGTATCACTGTATCTTATTAAAATAAATATACATATCCATAACTAAAAGTAAATTAAAATGTTTCGTAATAAATTACTTTTCGGCGTTTTTCAAAAAGAACGTATTGTTTTAGATAGTTTTGTGCATTACACGAGTAAGCGTGGATTGAATTCTAGACGAGTTGTAGTTACTGGTATCGGAATAGTATGCCCGGTAGGGTGTTCTGCAGTCAAAGCATGGGAAAATATAATTAATAGTGTGTGCGGAATAAAAAAACTCAGTGATGAAATTTATAAGAATATTCCGTGCAGAGTTGCAGGTTTTATTACGAAGGGAGATGGTGAAGGTATGTTAAATATAACACAACATTTTAATAAAACTTTGTTAAAAAGCATAGCACCCGCGACTGCTTTTGCCCTCATCGCTACAGAAGAAGCATTGTCAGATGCTAAATGGAAACCAGAAGATGAAAGATCACGGGAGAGTACCGGCGTTGCCTTTGGGATGGGCATGGTTGACCTTGAAGATGTGTGTAATACAAATGAATCATTAAAAGTAGGCTACAACAAAGTTAGCCCTTACTTTGTCCCTAGGATATTACCGAATATGGCCGCTGGACAAATAAGTATAAAGTATGGTTTTAGAGGTCCTAATCATTCTGTATCAACTGCCTGTGCAACCGGAGCGCATTCTATAGGGGATGGTTTTCGATTTATCAAATATAATGATGCTGATGTTATGATATGTGGAGCTGCTGAAGCTTGCATTAGCCCACTCCCGATAGCGGGATTTTGTAGATTACGCGCCCTGAGTACATCTTTTAATGAAAATCCAACAGAGGCTTCACGGCCCTTTGATAAATCGAGAGACGGCTTCGTCATGGGTGAAGGAGCTGCTGTCCTAGTTTTGGAGGAATACGTGCACGCCATCAAGAGAGGCGTCCACATATATGCCGAGATCTTGGGATATGGTCTTTCTGGAGATGCTTCACACATCACATCCCCTAGAGAAGATGGATCAGGTGCTATTTTATCTATGTCGAGAGCTTTGAAAGAAGCTAATGTGAAAGCAGGTGAAATCGGATATGTAAATGCACATGCAACATCCACCCCACTGGGTGATGCCATCGAATCTAGGGCTATAAACACTTTACTTGCCTCTTCTGAGAATCTACAAGGAATATCTTCTACCAAAGGAGCGCACGGGCATCTTTTGGGAGCAGCTGGAAACTTGGAGACGGCCTTCACAGTACTAGCTTGTCACCATGGGATCTTACCACCAACTATTAATTTAACAGAATGTGATGTCATGCCTTTAAACTACATTCCTCATGTTCAACAATCATGGAATACTAAATCTAGAAGGCTAGCTTTAAAAAATTCCTTTGGGTTTGGAGGGACCAATGCCACCTTGTGTATCGGATCTATGTAAAGCCTCGCTGTCAACAATCTCAGTGTAAAAAAAAATGCACAAGTCATGATGGTATAAATGAGATAAGAAAGTTATGTTTTGAGATGATGGATTTTATCTTATTATTCATGTAAATATTTTCACAATTATTTTAGGTGTGTATGTAAATGACATATTTTAAACTTTTTAGTATTTTTGATTAATTCATTACCTGTATAACCAACTGATAACCTTCAGTTAAAAAGATATGGAGAAAAAAATATATACAATGTAAATAAATAATAACTTATATGTTAGAGAAATTAATACTCAGGAGCTGGTGGAATATTTTAGATTACATATATTTAATAATTGGTTACAAACATGAGAATTGGAACATACATAAAAATCTTTGCATTGGAATTATGGGTTGCGAATACCCTAAAAAGTAACAATATTACCAATTAAAATTATTATTTCACCAAATTGTTTAACAAATATTGTAAAATTATAAAAGTTTTAACATTAAAAAAAAAACTAGTTGACCATAAGAATATTTGCAAATGTTTTTTTTATTTTAATGTAAGTTGGGCAATCAAAAGCATGTAAGCCCTAAGTTATGTTGACAATTTTCTGTAAGAGAAAATGTATTCTAAACATTAATTTTGTAACAAATTGTTGGCAAATTAGCACAACTTCTAGCATATGTAACAATTTTTACATTTTTCCTTTAAGAAATCTGTAGAAAATTACCGTGTCTATATGTTTATATTCAAAGCTGGTTTCGGCTGGTTCTGGGGAGCATTGAAGCAGAGCTGAGCAAATTTATTGCGTAGAGTCTCTCGCAGTTTCTGGCGCTTCTCTGTTGTGTTGTCCCGGGATTTAAATTCCATTATGTCTTCAAGAGGGATACAGTCATTCTCTTCATCGGATTCCTAAAAATACCCGCAAACAAAAGTTAATATCACAGAAAATACTTCTATTGTAATTTATTAGAGTCGAACACACAATGATTTAGAAACTAATAACAATTAATCTTACAATATGAACTTTTGTGTGTGTAGTTGAAATGCAAATAATCCACTTACAAGTAACATTTCCTGGAGTGACGGAGCAAATCCAAGAGCAGGAAATTTATCTTTTTTGTTACAGTTTCTTACAGTTGTAGTATCACCTAGGCAATCAGCTCTTTCATGATTACAGCACCCCTCTGAACACGCCACCTCCGACCCCTCTGGGGAACTAGGTGAACTGGATGACCCGGATGCAGTGTCACAACAACCATTATTATTCTCGGAGGAATAGCCGCAGTCTTGCGAATGTTCACTAGATGACCAACTTCCCTGCACAAGTCTTTTTGTAATGGCATTTGAACCTTGGACACTATGACAGGAATGGCAGGAGCCCACGCCTAGTTCCTCACTGAACGGCAGGCAGCCTTGGTTGTTATTGCCTATAGAGCTTACATCTAAAGCTAATGCCTTCTTATCGGCCAAACAATCGTCACACTGACATGGTTCTGTTTCTGCACATTCTTCAATATCTACATCATCATTCTTATCTTCTTCTAGTCCGCGACCCTTCTTCTTACGCCTACGAAGTTTCTTCTGTTCCTTCCTTTGTTGCTTGGCCGCTTCTTCTTTTGTTATTTCTTCATAAAGCAATTCGAGTTTCGTGACACCACACTTGCGTTCCACAGCCGTTTCAAATTTTCGATAAAGTGCATCAACCGCAACAGCGGCGAGAACTTGGCAGGTACCCTCTTCTTCTTTCAGCCGGAGCGATATTCGGTGTAGCCTCTCGTACAGACATATCCCGAGACAAATTAAAACTTCCTCTTGAGCTATTTCTAATGTCTTAGCGTGTCTCTCACGGTGACTACCTAAGAGTTCGGGTTCGGCTTTAATGATCAATTTTTTTATGTAATCCGTGTTAGCCGGCAGGTGAAGGTGCTTTTCATACAGGCATCGGCGAATCCCCCCATACAGAGCTTCAACATATCCCTTTTCTTTTTCTGGTTGTTTTTCTCCAACAAGCAACTGATATGCTCGAACAACCTACAATCAGAGAATATTATTTTTTCAAACTCAAACATAATTTTCTATAGAAATATCTATACATAATAAAGTAATTTACTACGAAGACAGGTTGGTCTTTCTGTCTGTTTATCATCTTAAACAATTAAAAAGCCATGTTTTAACAAATTTTTTTCCCTCATAAATTAAAGACAAATATTTTTTTTTCAATTATTGGCAATACCTTTGTCCTACATTCGCCGCAGAATCTGTGTTTCCTTAAGTAGTTATCAAGGGTGTCTTGTAATGTCTGAAAGTTGATAAAGGTGACTTCCTCACGGCACTCTGTCTGCATGCAGTCCCACACGTCTCTCCAGGAGCCGCTCATAATGCGAGAGCGGCTAGACTCCAGCGAGTGCAGGATGCAACGCCGGCTCTTCTTTGAACGGGGCTGATTCTCTACTAAGCACTGGAGCTGAGAACTAATAAAAAAATATATACAATACATATTTTTCAATAGTATTTTCAAAGAATTTATATAAATAATAGAGTAGTGGCGAGGATTATCATGACAGTCACAGCATTAACTAAAATAGCTACAAAATAAAATTATCAAAGAGTTATTTTTGCGCACAACTGGAATATAATAATAATAAAAAATAGTAACATACCTGTGTCCATGGAGTAGGGTGCAGAGGGCCTGAGGTTTGATTAGTTTATCTTGTTTCACAGTGAGCATTCCTTCTGGGGTCACGACAAGGGGGTCCAGGGTAGCGTGACCAGAATCCATTAATTGGCAAAACAACCTCTCAACACTATAAATAATGTCATATCCTTATTTAACATCCTACTTTATGGTCAATTAATACACTTTATCTATGTACAATAAATTCTTGGTGACTCATTGCATGTCATCCAAGGATTTTTTGGTATGCATGCATTTTCAGGCTATATTCTTTTTGCAATTTTCAATATTGACAATGAAGATATGTTACAGTTTAAAAACCCCAAGACACATTTAGTTAATGATGTTCACAAAAGTTTCTGTCAAACCTAAGATGTGTAATCGAATAGTTTAGAGAATTAGATTAGTATTCAAAATTTGAGGAAAGTAAACTATTGTTTAGGGAGCAAGCTAAAATATGTTCAGGATCAAGAAAACATATATATTTTTAACATTTTGCCATATGCTTTGTTCCTCATTCTCCCTTTTTGTTGAAAAATGTAACTAAAGTTTATATTCAATTCAAACTAGGAACACTCACAAAAAAAAATTCAAAACAATGCAGAGGATGCAACAAATGCATAACCAACATTTTTTACCCACATGTACTTAACAAACAAAAATCGTGCACTAACTTTTCGGAACTAAAAAAACCGTTAATAAATATTATTTTACCAATGTCAGCAGGATAAACAAAATAAAGTTGGATAAATTGTATGCGTGAACTAAATAAATTAAAATATACCTTCTTCGGCAGCCGACACAAGGCACTGTGGGTCCGAGGACAAAAAGCAAATCTTCACAGGTAACTTGGAAGGATTCCTTTATTTCATCAGGACCCAGAGTATTATATTTTCTAATAAAATCCTCTAACTCTCGCCCTTTGACATCAGGATTGTCACACACGAGACCCATAGTATTGAGGTCCATAATCATCTAAAATAACCATAAAATAAACGTTTATACACAAATATTACAGCTAATCAATATATCAAAAATAAAAATAAAACATTTTATCAAATATTTGTAACGTCATGATTTTATACACTGGAAATAGAGCACACTGAAAATAATGAATATCGTGTAATCGTAATGATAGAATAACTTTATAATCACAAGTTAACTTCTAAATACTTATTTCACGCATTAATCACTAAATAAAAGATAAAACTACAAAATATCATGAAGCAACGAATGTCAAAGTGCATTACTAATTCACTTACTGTAAGATTTTCATTGACGACAAGTGGGAGTTGGCGTTGTTTTATAACAGGATCTTTATCAGAACGATAAATATCGACTAATTTCGCCATTTTATATATTTTGTGTAACGATAAATGACGAATTTCAACAGCAGATACCCAATTAACTGCCTCCCGTCACGAAAAATAACACGTCGTGTTGCTACTAAACCGACTTCCGCCTACCAAAAGCAAAAAGCATCGACCTAAAATTGGTTGTTGAAAATGTTACAAATGAGAGACGGTTGGGGTAAGTGAAGACTGAAAAAGTTCACATTTCTGTGTAAAAATAATTTATGTATTACAAAATTTGATTTTCTATAGATATTGGCATGGATGGCCCAATATTTCATAAAAATAAGACACAATTGTTTTCTGATTTCTTATTGATTAAAACATTGTTTTTTCCACTTTTGAGTTTATTTATCTCGATATGTTTTGAAAATGGTATACCTTCATAGTTGGGAGAAAGCCATATACTAATTTATTTTGTTATTTCAAAGATGAATGTTAATTAATCTTAAAACATGTCTAAATAAATTAAATCAAATTTAGAAAAAAGTTGACTTTATTGAAAAATTTTCACGGATTTCCACAATGTATTGCGCAATATATTATTGACAAAAAGCTCATTTGCACTTCTTATAATGAGTGTAAAATTTTCTCTAAAGCTTATACACATTCAAATTTGTAACTGTCCTCACAAACAAAACCTTGCAATATCTTAAGCAGTTGGATAATGGTATTTTTATATAGATCTAAATTTGAAGAATTGACTCTTAGGATAAATTAGGCAGAAATGAAATCCCATAAACTTACGTGTGATGGAATATAATGGAATGATAATTCCGATATAAAAAGATAGGGTAGAAACGATGAAAGCTTAAAGTAGAAATTATTATAACGATGGCTAAGATGGATTGTACGTATAAAAATAATGAAGGAAATAATATACGGGGTGGCCAACTACATATCCGAAACTATTATATGACGAGGCTGCGTCCTCTTGTCATTTTCACTTAAGCACTTCCTAAATTCGTTTACCTAACACACATTTGTGAATAGAGCAAAGCAAGGGGACCCCATATCACATTTAATCAGCTGAGTTAAACAATAAACCTGGTTTATTCTTCACAAATTACAAGAAATATATAAATATATATATATATGAACACAATACTTATAATAATAATAAAAAAATGCTTCTCAGTGGTGTTCTTCTACCGACCCCTATGTATGGAAGCGAAGCATGGAACTGGCAAAAGAAGGATGAAAGTAGAATAAATGCAGTAGAAATGAGATCTCTTAGACGAATGTGTGGATACTCTGTGTATGATAGAGTGTCGAATGAAAATATAAGAAGTGAATGCGGTGCGAATGATGGTGTCATGAACAAAATAATGAAAGGATCATTAAGATGGTTTGGACATATGGAAAGAATGAATGAAGAAAGAATGTTAAAAAATTATATGTTAATGATGTAAATGGAACCAGAAATAGAGGAAGACCTAGGAAAACGTGGCACGATCAAATAAATCAAATATTGAATGTCGGCCATGTGAGGAGTCAGAGAAATCGACGCGCGTGCATGACACGATGTATGAATGTTGAGGAAGCGAGAGAAATATGTCAGGAAAGAAAAGTGTGGCAGTCCATTCTTTCTGCCTACCCCTTCGGGGAGACGGCGTGATGGTTTGTTAGTTAGTTAGTTTTACTTCTCAGTTGAGATAATGAGTCGGAAGTAGAATGAAACGCGAAGAAAGTTTATGTCAATAATATGAATGGATCACGGAAACCACAAGAAAATTCAATATTTTTTTAGTTTCAAATGTATAAGGACCCGAGAAATCGATATGTGTATACATTAAAGCTTTGGGTACAGTCTTTCTTTCCAAATTATGGTAAATACTTAAAGCAGTATGTAATAAAACTATTACTTATATGATAAATAAAGTCACCCTTTGGTGAAATAGATAGCCATGAAGGCGCATAAGTGCATATTATTAAAACCGAGTAAACTGAAAGCATAATTTACGACAAAACTTTAAAATTTTTTGATTAGGTATAAATAACTATAATTCCATTGACACTGTGTGTTATTTTTTGCATTAAAACTTAGCAATCTTCGAAGATTTCGTTCACAAAGAACTTATGTAAATATTGACAGAAGAAAAACGCCTTCATTGGTAGGTACTCGGGTGTGTATGCAATGTAAAACTACAATTCTGAAAACTAATTTCCATAGATTTATGAAAGCGTCAATCTGTCATAATAACGTTATGTCAAATTGAATGTTTCATTCTTTAATTTATTATATACAAAATTTGTCATAATAGTTAAGATAGTATTAAATTTATATTTCCAATCCGAAATTAATTTATTGAAAACACATTTATACTTATTATTTTATTTTTAAAGCAATGTTTTCAAAAGTTTTTCCGGTCTTCTGTATTTTATTAGCGGTTGCATTGTATTACTGGAATCAGTATTTATTTTCATTTTTTAGTAATTACGAGTTAATTTACAAACATCTTGGTATGAGTAATGAAAAATTATTTACATCCGATGAATTGAAAATATATAATGGTATTGATTCGGATCTCTTGTACTTGTCTGTATTGGGAAAGGTGTATGATGTTACTCGAGGGAAAAAACACTACGGTCCATCTGCCAGCTATCACATTTTCGTTGGTAAAATATTCTGCTTTTTGGTTTTACTTTATTTCACACTGCTTTCTGGTTTTACCTTATTTCAAACCACCTTGTACTATATGTTAACGATTATATATAGGGTGTTTTTTTAGAGGTATACAATACATATTCAAAATGAAAAAAAAAACACATTAAAATAATGTTAATGTCTATGATATTGGCTTTATTTAATAGATAATTTTATGCCATTATTGTTTAAATATGATTTCGGGCATATGAGGGCCACGGCTAGCTCGAATGAAGCCCAATCGTGAAGTCCAATTTTCGACTCTTTGTGGATGCGTATTATCCACTAGACTGTACGTGGTGCGAAAACGATCCACGGTCTTTCAAATAACTTGCTCGGATGGACGATTGTGTCGACCGTAAAATGGACATAGTGCACGATAAATTTGGCGAACCAAACCATGATTTCCAAAATAAATTTGAACAATTTGCAAGCACTGTTCTGACGTCAGTCTATTCATGGTAAAATTGCAAAACATATTGACTACAAATCAACTGTCAATTGTCAAATTGACAGTCTGTAGAGACAATGTTGCCAGTTTAAAAACCAAACCTCTAAAAAAAATCTCTATACTATATGTTAACAATATAAATGGAACTAGAAATAGAGGAAGATCGAGGAAAATGTGGCACAATCAAATAAATCAAATATTGAATGTCGGCCACGTGAGGAGTCAAAGAAATCGACGTGCGTGCATGACACAATGTATAAATGTTGAGGAAGCAAGAGAAGTATGTCAGGAAAGAAAATTATGGCAGCCCATTCTTTCTGCCTACCCCTTCGGAGAGACAGCATGATGGTTAGCTAGTTAGTTTGTATTTTTATTGATTGATAACCGGTTTTGATACTGACCATTCCTTTATTAGGGTAAATTCAAAATTAATTTAACTTGATTTGTTTTGTAACAGTATTCTGTTGTTAAAACAAAGTATTAACTCATTGTCTGTGGGAAGGGTATTAACACCTGTTTACTGGACTGGTGGTCACCAGTGGGAAGCACATAAATACCTTTTTCAAGGACTCGGCGTAAAATGATGGATATATACTTTTTTTTTCTCCAAGATTTTATTCTTCCTTTTATTCAAATGTTAGTTTTCCTTCAATTTTACCTTGGATTGCGGCACTTTGTATTTATCGTTTCACATAATGTGCCTGTAATATTCTGGTATCCTGCACTTGGTCATGATAATTTATTTTCCTTTCTGCATTCGCTGCAGTACTTCCTCGTTTGTGACTCTTTCTGTCTATGATATTTTTATTATGAGTTTTTGTCAAGGTCCATGGTTCCATACCCTAGAACAAGACGGGTAGCACGTAACATTGAACTATTCTCATTCGCAATTTGATTGGTAGGTGTGTGTTGCATAGTACCGGTTTCATTTTGAAGAAGTTATTTCGGGCCATCTCATTCCTTGTTGTTATATCCTGACTGCGGTCCCTTTTATCATTCAGCCAATAGTGTAGGTGTTACTATGGTTTTAAATTTTTAGTTTTGATACCGGATTCATTCTCTTGTTGATGAGCATATCTTTTGTTTTCTTGATTTCCATCTTTACACTGTATGTGTTGGTTAGCTATCTTATTTACTGTGTTTTTCATTAATAGTACTTGTTTTGTAGGAAAGGATGCTTCAAAATCTTTTATAACCGGAGAATTCAGTGAAGATGGAAAAGATTTGGATGCTGTTTTAGATCTGCCTCACTCTGAATTGAAGGATCTAGAAAACTGGGCAATTCTTTATGAGAATCAATACATTTATAAAGGTGATAATATTTTTTAGTAATATTTTTATTGTATTAAAATAAATAATCATTTTGATTATATTGAATTGGAATTTTGACATTAATATTCCGTCCGTTCTATAATGACCTAAAGCATAGAATCCAGAGCCCTCACTGTCAGAACCAAAAACCTCCTAACCAAAGAAATTAAGATACTCAGAAATTTTGCTTGCAAAACCTGAGGTCCGAAGGATATGCATAGTCAAGAATATTTTAATAATAATATTAAGATGGGGACTTCAAGGAAGAAGGTTCTGGAATGAATATGTGATCAAAATGGCAGAATCAAGGGCCGTAAGAACTGCAAGGGAAAGTTAACCTTAAATACAACTTACACAAAGATGGAAAGAAATAACGTAACGTAAGATGGAATGTCTATGAAGCCTGCGTTCTGCCAGTTGGTAATTATGGTCTTGAAACTGTTACATTGTCTAAAAAAAGTGACGAGAAACTGCGAGTGACCCAAAGAGCCATGGAAAGAGCCATGTTAGGAATAAGCCTAAGAGACAGAGTCAGAAACGATACGGTGAGAGAAAAAACAAAGGTCACTGACATCATCCACCGGGTGGCGACTCTAAAATGGTAATGGGCAGGTCACGTAGCCAGAAGTTCGGATGAAAAGTGGACAAGAAGACTGCTGACTTGGACGGCAAAGAGAAGTGGAGGGCGACCACAACTACGGTGGAAGGATGATCTAAGCAGACACGTCGGAATAACCTGGATGCAGTCTGCACAGGACAGAATGACATGGAAGCAAATGGAGGAGGCCTTTGTCCAGGAGTGGACGGGAATAGGCTGAGGAAGAAGAATATGGAAGGAGGGAAGTAACAGGCCAAAAGGTCTAAATTAAGTGAAAGCAGAAGGAAATAAGTAAATCTTTGAAGACTTGTAAAACTCCATATTAAATAATATGAACAAAAACTTCTGTTTTATAGAAGTTTTATTATATTTAATACGAATAACATGTTTTCCCTTGCTCAGACTGTCACACCTCTGTGGTGCATAGGAACTTAAGGATTCTTTTCCACCTGAATTTTCAAGTGAGGCCTGCCACTTTAACTTTGTCCTGCAAGGTTCTTCACCAGGTGGCCTAGGTCTGTCTCATTTCCTCATTCCACCCACAGGGGACCAGTCTAGTGCGCCTCGAGCAATGTGGGCTGGGTTCCATCTCAGGGTGTGACGGATCCACAGACATTTATGCCTAGCAACTTGTTCTCTGTTGATCTTTCGCCTAACATGACCTATAGAGCGGCATTTGACACTCTTAACAGAGTATTTATAAATACCTCTAGTTTTCTCAAAAAAATAGGAGGATAAAATAGACAACTCTGTCACAATCCTGTATTCAGTTTGATGGCCTCAGAAAGTTTCCTTGGTTCACGACATGGCAAGAACAATTGTTTCATTCACTTTAATTACTCTTTAATGTGTTCATATGTATTCACTTTTTTACATAAAAATAATATATGAAATACAAATGAAAACATCTGTTTTCGATAAGTTTTATGGGAATAACATGTTTTGCCTTTCTAAAGCATTATCAAATGTTTGATTATCAACACATTTGATAATGCTTTAGAAAAGCGAAACATGTCATTCCCATAAGATATAATAAAACTTCAAGTTGTTCAAGAAACAATAAATAAAATAATATATAGAATGTGTAAATTCTTTACATTTAATATACAGTTTGGAAAAGGATACTGATAGGAAAGCATTGGAACGGAATATATATTTTGATGTCAACTGGAAACTTAAATATTCATTTGATTGTTGACATAATATTACACTCACATGTGTATGCCTTCAATAATTATTTTTGCATGTACTAATTCCTATTATTTTATTTTCAGGGAAATTAATTGGGCGTTTTTATGATTCTAATGGACAACCAACTATATACAAGCGAATGGTGATTGAAAAATTGAATGAAGCGACACAAATAAAGTTGAATAAAGATAGGGAAAGTCTAAAATATCCGCCTTGTAATGCCGAATGGGATGCAACATCAGGCACCAGAGTTTGGTGTACTAAGAAAAGGTTAATAATGTTAATTCAGATTTTTATTTGGCTATCCAAGGTAGATTAATATATCTATAAAAAAAATAGGAATGTAAAATTTTATAGGAATGACGTGTTTCGCCTTGCTAAGGCATTATCAAACACTTGATAATGTCTTAACAAGGTGCAACATGTTATTACCATAAAATATAATAAAACTTCTAGAAAACAAGACATTTTCATTTGTATTGATTATTTAATATGGAGATTTATATCAATATTAAATTATTTTTATTTGTTTACCTGAATATATCGATTTCAATACTTAATGATGTATATGATACAAATTGAATGTGAGTATAGGTTTTCATACCCAATAATACTTTGGTTTAATTACATGTGCATTGATTGTTTTTTTAGATATGTATCCAACAATTTAAACATATTGTATTTTAAATATTTATGACAGTTTTTTGTTTTGTTTTGTAACTTGCAGTGGCGGAATAGAAAGAGATTGGGAAGGAGTGCCGAGACTATTGTATTCCACAGGATCTGCGGAGCCGCGGTGCGTGTGCGTGAGGAGAGAAGCCGGTGCTAACAACAAGCATTTGAAGCAGTACAAAGATTGTGATCCTTTGTCAAGCAGCTGCATTATTCCAACGAGTACCAGTTAACACATTATAAAAGGACTACCAACTTCTGAAAGAATCCAAAAAAAATTGTAGAAAATATTAAAACTTTTGATTCCATTTATTACTTCTTGATTCCATAATAAATAGTTAATAAGAATAAAAACATCTATTTTATAGAAGTTTTATTTCAATTTATGGGTATGACATGTTTCACCTGTTTAAGACAATTGATAATGCCTTTGATAGGCGAAAAATGTCATTCCCATAAACTATAATAAAACTTCTATAAAACAGATGTTTTCATTTGCATTACATAATTATTTTTAATCCCCATTGTACGGCTGGCTTCATTTGCAGTTGCAAACTGCAGTTTATTATATTTCAGCCCAGGCAGATAGTTCTAGTTCATCATAATAATATGCATAATTTAGTAGTATAGAACTTAAGTAAAACAGTTTATAAGATACATTTATATGTGGAATATAGTCTACTGCAGTTCAAAACCATTTTTTGTAGCCAGCTGCGCAGTAGGGGTTAATCTACTGTGTATTAAAATAAATTGCATATGACTGATTTGTTCTATATATTTAGAGTATTATAAGAATTACGATACTATATTAACCGCCCTACCTTTGGATAATTTTCCGAGAAACGTGCAAAAAAGCAGGTTTTTTATTAATGAAATTTAATTATATATTAATTTTATTTTTAAAAATTATGAAACGTCAAATACTCGGCTGCACACTTCGCCTGCCCGTTGTAAAACTATCATATTTATGAAGACTTGTACTCGAGTGTTGTTGGCACACACGCGTATCCCTAACAGTTTGTACATTTTAGGTACATTACTTTACCTCAAGCGCGTACGTGATACGGGATAGCGCGAGAGTTTTTTTTTAGTCTGGCTTTGCGATCTAATAATAAAAATGTAATTTTTTTTTAATTGCTTAAAAATTAAGGTGCGTCTTATTGTCCGCAGCGTTTTATAGTCCGTAGTGTCTTAAGTCCATAAAATACAGTAGATATTGTATTCTTTTAGATAAATGTAAGGTATATTGCACTGTAGAATTTCATAATCATGATTTTTTTAAATATAAAAACATCGCTGACAGTAGAGAAAATTTGCAAGTTTTAGTGTCAAGGATGTATGAGGCATGCAAAAAGAGTGACTTGGTGATGAATGTGTCTAAATCTAAAGTGATGGTTTTCGAGAAAGAAGAATGTATGACGATTTGTGATATAAGTGCGATGGGTGAGAAATTGGAGCAAGTTACCGAAGTTACGTATCTGGGAAGCATGTTTACAAGAGACGGAAAAATGGAGAAAAACATCGAAAGAAGGGTTGGTGCTGGGAATAAAATAAATGGCGCACTCAAAGTCATTACTGCAAATAGAAATATATCCACAGAAGCAAAGATGGCAGTACACAATGGAGTTCTAGTGCCAACCCTCATGTATGGAAGTGAAGCTTGGAGCTGGCAAAAGAAGGATGAAAGCAGGATAAACGCCGTAGAAATGAAATCACTAAGAAGAATGTGCGGGAAAACATTGTATGATAGAATACCGAACGATGATGTAAGAAATAAATGTAAGGCAGATGACTGCATCATGGATAAAATTAAAAAAGGATCCCTGAGATGGTTTGGACATATGGAACGAATGGATGAGAGAAGAATGGTTAAAAAGTTGTACACAAGCAGTGTGAGTGGAAAAAGAAGCCGAGGACGACCGAGGAAAACGGCATGACCAAATTAATCAATTACTAAAAGGCGGTCACATTTGAAGTCGGAATAATTGACGTGCGTGCATGGTATGATGTATGAATGTAGAGGAAGCCCGAGAGGTATGCCAGGATAGAGCATTGTGGCGATCCTCATCTCTGCCTACCCCTCCCGGGAAATGGCGTGATGGTTAGTAAGTTTAAAAAAAAAAATTCCCTTTCAAGCTTATTTTGCTCGACATGTTATAAGATATTATATCTTCATCACTGGGAGAAAGATATAATACTTTCCAGTATTTCTATATTTATTCTCATGATGACGAAGGTGTGAATAATACCTTCAAAACACAGTAAAAAAGTGTTTTAATTCATAATGAAATTACTCATATGGTTGTAAAAATGGTCACTGTTTTCATGGTGATTATTTTTTAACTTTATAAAATATTATGTCTTAATATAATTATGTAGTCACTAGTTCATTTATATAAGTAGTAATATTCAGAGCACATTATATTTGTAAACATAAATTAGTACTTACTGATCACGAAACTTAGAAACAATTTTACACTGTAGATAGGGCGGGGGTTGTAGCACTCCAAAGTCCGATGGAAGGGTGTTGAAAAATAAGAGGAAATGGAAAAATGAAAAAAAAAACAATAAAATTTTGATAACCTATTTGTACACTTTTTATTGAGTAAACTTGAATAATATGGAAAGTCATATCGTATAGATCATAGGTTTCCAATCTTTTCTGGGCCAACGCCCCCTTTACAAGAAAAATAAACGTTCAACACCCCCCTCCCATAAAAGTTATTTAAAAAAAGGGAAAATGATTACAATACATACAATAACAAAATAAACCAATATTTAAGTATAATTTGGTTTATTAGTACCTACGTGATTAGCGTGTTTTTTTTTTGTCTTATTAAACTATATTTTTTTATCTGCCCACGCTCTCTATTTTTTCTGGGTCTTCTACTGCCCCCTTGAAAGTCTCAAACGCCCACAAGGGGGCGTTATCGCCCACTTTGAGAACCTAGGGTATAGGTGCTTTATTAAAATAATAATAAAACATGCAATCGATGGTGGAAGTCTATCTTTAATTAGATAATCCATTATTTTGGTCGAATTTAATTTATCTTTAATTACTTATGTTGGACCAAACTTAAACTACTCGAATCAGGCTTATGGTTTGAATGCGTTTGATATCTTCTTATGAGGGTGAATTTATATCCTCCAACCAAGACTGATTTTGGTTTAGATGAGGGAAGTTTTTTGATGTGGTTCCCTTTGAGTTGTATGCACATGGTCCATCAGTGCTTCAACATTACATTGCTTCCTGATAGGTTTGTTCGATCCCAGCAAACTTTCTATCCATATAACACTTGACATTTTTTACATTGGTAATTTTCACACACGTTGTCTGACATGAAACAGCAAAGTTCCCCAAAGTAGCTTATAACTCTTGGTGAATTTAAGTGGGGGTTAATTGTTTTCTTGTGAAGAGTAATACATTCTAGAATAAGGTTGAAGTGCATGTGTGATTTGGATAACTCTCACGTCGGCTTCAAGAATTGCTTTGGTACCCGAGAGGCTGGCAATAAATGTACTACTGCAGAAGTATCGAAGCCAATAAAAATGGGTGTTAGCCTGTTTTCTTATGAAAAGACATCAATATACTTCAAGAGTGTAACATAGTTAACAAGGATATAAATATTATTTAATACTTATATTAGAATCAACAATCTATGATTAAATTGGGCCAACACATCTAAAGGCATTTCAACAAGATGTCTAACAGGCTTATGTTTGGTTACCTATTCTGTTCAATCTATACTCTGATACAGCATTCAAGAAAGCAGTGTATGTATACCACAAATTTATGGGTCAAAGTTAATGGTATACGTGTCAATAATATCAGGTAAGCAGATGATACCATTATTCTGGTAGAAAACATTGATGATCTCCAAACGCTGGTCAATAGAATCAGCGAGGTGAGTTTGGGGCTGAGTATGAAAGATGCTAAAACAACATTTATGGGATTTAGTCGTCGCGATCATTCGGAGGTTCAACTTGCACTGGATGGTGTTAATATAGAGGAAACAATTAAAATATCTTGGAAGTGTCTTCTTATCGACGTCTTTCATATTAGTGAAGGTACGTTCAGGAGATAAATACTATTGACTTTAGAAAGTATCTTGTCTTCCTAATGTTGAACCATCTCTAATGCGTTCCTAGTACTATGTTGTATTTTTATAATATTTTATCTGTACTCAATAGATGCCTTAAACATTTTCCTGTTTGTAATGTCTTTTGAGTTAATAAACTGATTTGATTTGAATATTTGGGTCATGTGCTTAAGGGAGAAAAGTACAAACTGTTGCACCTGATTATTGAGGGAAAAATAGAGGGTAGATGAGGTGTTGGCAGGAAGCGAATTTCTACCTCCAGTCCTTTGTGTGGGTCTGCAACACGCTGGGATTGGGCTGGTATAAAAAATGTTAAGGAGCTGTTTTGAGCTGCCAAGTACAGAGATGCTTTATCTCAAATGATAGTGAACATTGGGAGGATCCAACAAGACATTGGTGTGAGATAGGACAGATTCAAACCATGCTTTGAACACTCCCGGCACTTATAAGAACAAACTGAAATTTTCAGCAAAATCAGTAGTTTTCGAGTCTACAGGACGGGCACACATCAATCATTTCTCGGCCCTACATCCCGGTGTGGGACTTAGCCTCCTCCACTGACTTCTGTCTCTGGCCACCTCTCTCCATTCCCTGGCTCCTTCCATTTTCTCCCAATCTTGTTCCACGCAATCCGCCCATCTGTTGGTCTCTTTTCGCGAGGCACCCATCTAGATATAATTTGTGGTGTTCTACCCTCTGGCATTCTTTCCACATGGCCAGCCCACCGTAGGCATTGAGACTTACAGAATCTCACTACTGTTTCCCAGGGCGGGCACACATTGAATAATGCAAAAATGTTGCTGTATTTTTAGGATGTTTAATTAAGTATGTATTGAAGGGGATAGTGTGTATATTCCTGAATAAGGGACCAAGTAAAATAAGTTTGGTAATGTGTGTTTACAATTTTCATACATACTAAACACAAGGTTTATCCGTTACTTATTTTTTATTAAAAAAATAATGCAGATAGTGTATAATGTAGCTTAAAAAAAGAATACAGTGAAAGTTTTGTACTGTTCAATATTTTAATCAGTCAATTTATTTTCCGAGCCGCCGTTTGCTTCTTGGATAAAACTGGGATGGATGGGTTCATCGGGGTCCAGAGCTTGCAGGTTTTGAATAAAAGCTTGCATGGAAAGCTTCTTCCTATTAATAAAGTTCTTATTTCCTAATAGTCTTTTGATTTTGGATCTCCTACGTTTGACTTTTTCCTTGGTGATTGAAGAACCAATGTGGAATGTGAGAGATCTTTTAATTTTCTTAGAACCGACGAGTATGGTTGTGTTGCAAGTTCCAGCTTTAGGTTCTTCAAAAATTGTTTCTAATGTTTGAGAGGTAGTTTTCACTTTTTGATTGCAATAATAGTTGCGTAATTCGTCTTCTGTCATAGAGATTTTTAATTCCCTTTTACGCGGTTTGAGAATGACTCTTCTATTGGTCACATAGTTTGGAGACTTTTTATGTAACTTTCTGGCAGAGCGGCGTGTGGAAGTTTGATTCTCTTCATCCATTTTTTTAGGGGATTCTAAGAGGTCGAGAGAGGCCATTTTGGTTGGAAGTTCCGAATCCATCCTAGAAAATTGTAGTCAATAAAAATAAACAATGTTTTATTTATAATTCAATATTAGTAAAAATTTACAGTACATAAGCTACGTATAGCACATAAGCTACGTATTTGAAAATTGTGCAAGCTAAAATAAAGCCTGTCGAGTGTCGAACGTTAATAAATTTGCATTAGAAAAATAGTGTTATAAAATAAAACACGCAAAAGACTAATGAACATTTTATAAGATTAAAAAGACATGGGGATGAAGATAATTTAAGTCATGTTATTGTAATTTAATTTTGTTTATAGAAGCCATTTTCAAATTAGGTGCAACCTCTCCCAGCGATAAAACAGCTGTATTTACACGTTCGAAACTATTGTAAACATCAGTGTAAATTGTAAAATAACTATAAATTTCACGATTTATTACCTTCCATTTTCCATAACTACCTTATCTTTAAATAAATTAGGCAAAATGAACACAATAAAAATTTAAACAGATGATAGGATCTTATAAGCTACTTAAAAACAGAAAGTTATATTAGAGATGTTACATGTCAAAAGCACTGTATGCGTAGACAAAAAAGACATTGAGAACCATAGATTTTTGGATTTTGAAACAGCATTATAAACCAATGACGTCTCGAAATCGCTGTATTAAATAAACTTAAATATTTTCAAAACGACATTGATTTGAGTGTAGGTATGGGCAAATAAATAATTTCATATTTTTATAAGTCTCACCCCCCAATTCACCTTTAGGGTACAGCGACACCGAAGTGCCTGGGTCGGAGGCTAGGGGGGCACCTGGCGAACCAACGTATGGCGTACTATGGGACCGGTCACACTATAAGGTTCGCGCCAAGCGGGTGATCACAAGCCACCTGCGTAAAGCCCTTAACATATGGGCAAATAAATAATTTTATATTTTTACAAGTCTCACCCCCCAATTCACCTTTAGGGCTAGTAAGTAAGGGTAAGGCCATACCGAAGTGCCAGGGTCGGAGGCTAGGTGGCCACCTGGCGAACCAACATATGGCTTACTATAGGACCAGCAACACTATAGGGTTCGCGCCACAGGGCGTGATCACAAGGAAACTGTGTCTTTGCGCCTACCCAGGCACTCCGGTGTGGCCATACTCTTACTGGTATTTTTTTTGAAATTTTTATTTAATGTGTAGGGTGTGTAGATTTAACAAAATAAGTTAAATTCTTACATTTTCGCAAAAACCATTTCATTAATTTTGTTTCAAATTTAAAACGTCTCGCCCTCTAATTTTTTTCATTTAGGGCTAGTAAATAACTGGTAATTTTTATTTATAATAAGACATAACCCATAAGACGTAACCGCACGTAAATTAATTCTTAAATTCTTCTTAAATAAATTCTTAAAATAAGTTAACTAACTAACTAACTAACCATCACGCCGTCTCTCCGAAGGGGTAGGCAGAAAGAATGGACTGCCACACTTTTCTTTCCTGACATATTTTTCTCGCTTCCTCAACATTCATACATCGTGTCATGCACGCACGTCGATTTCTCTGACTCCTCACATGGCCGACATTCAATATTTGATTTATTTGATCGTGCCACGTTTTCCTCGGTCTTCCTCTATTTCTGGTTCCATTTACATCATTACATATAATTTTTTTACCATTCTTTCTTCATTCATTCTTTCCATATGTCCAAACCATCTTAATGATCCTTTCATTATTTTGTTCATGACACCATTATTCGCACTGCATTCACTTCTTATATTTTCATTCGACACTCTATCATACACAGAGTATCCACACATTCGTCTAAAATATCTCATTTCTACTGCATTTATTCTACTTTCATCCTTCTTTTGCTAGTTCCATGCTTCGCTTCCATACATAAGGGTCGGTAGAAGAACACCATTGTGCACTGCCATTCTAGATTTTTTGGATAGGTTTTTGTTTGCGATGACAACTTTAAGTGCACCATTCACTTTGTTGCCTGCCCCAACGCTTCTTTCAATATCCCTCTCCACTCGCCCATCTCTTGTAAACATATTACCTAAATACACGAACTCAACTACTTGCTCCAAATTTTCACCATTCACGCTAATGTTGCAGACTGTCGTGGTTTCTTCCTTTTCAAAAATCATTACCTTGGACTTATTAACATTCATCATCAGATCATTTCGCATGCATACCTCATACATACAATTCACCAGGACTTGTAGTTCATGCTCGTTGTCTGCAAGAAGTTGGGATGTGCAAGGTGCCTTTATGAATGGCAGAGGATGTATGGATCAAATTTTTGGACTTCGTACATTGACAGAGAAGTTTCTGGCCAAAAACCGCAAACTTTTCTGTGCATTTGTCGACTTGCAAATTTGTTGGCATAAAATAAGTTAAATTCTTTAATTTTGGCAATAACTATTTTATTAATTTTGTTTCAAATTTAAAACAAACATTTAGAAGTAAAATAACTAAAACAATGTCTAGAACTCCTTAGCCACGAAAAAAAGTTTTTATAACATAAAAATTAAATTTTAATGTTTCGTTAATTTACTAATGATGAATGCTATGAGCGATATGGAAAATGGCTCCAATAGTATTTATTTACGACTTGCAATAGGTATTGCTTTTGCTCCTTGTCTTGTGTTATAATATTGTTGTATTCTTACATAAACTTCACACCTCTTTCTGCGATGAATAGAAAATCCCTGGAGAAGGCATGGGAAACCACTTTCTGACACGACAATGCTTGACCTCATACGGTCAAAAATTACATACAGAACGTGGGTTGGGAGATTTTACCAAACCCGCTTTATTCACCAGACGTGGCACGATCTGACTACCACTTGTTCAGATCCATGACGCATGCCTTAGAAGTGCAGCATTTCCATTCAGATGTCAAGAATTGGGTCCATGCTTGGATTACTTCAAAAGACATTTTTTTGGGTTACCTCATAAAAAAAAATTTCGTCGATGGATTCATCTATTGCCAGAAAGATGGGAAAAGTAGTGACTAACGATGGACAATATTTTGATTGTTTTTTTTTATTTTAAAGGTCAAATAAAAGCAATTTTCACACAAAAAAGACCGAACTTTCCGAAACACCCAATACAATACTTGAATTTGTGCTCCTCCAAGATATCCCGTAACAGAGCCACTGTGTTCCTAGTAGTATGCGCTCTGACTCCCTCCTCTTGGAACCACATTTGTGGTCGGTTTCACACAGTGGGCTTCAAACCCGATATCATCGGATATTGACCATTGATTTACTTTTCAAAGAAAAAGGGACAGAGGTTATTTTCGGTCGATACACTTCATCATGGAATACAAGTAGGTATAATTGTCTCGCATGAACTACTTTTGAAATTAATTTGATTGAATATGAACTTCATCACTGATAATTTAGATAATTAGTTGTATCAAATTATATTGCTATTTTCGGCAAAAGAAAATTTGAAAATTGTTGGTGGTTCAGTTTCATATTCAATTTCCTAAGTTTTGTTTGTAAAAATAATCAAATAAAATGTTATAACACATTGAAACAAACTTCCTCTTCATCTTATTTCCAATAGACCTATGTGATCTGTTATCTAGAGAGCTGCTCCTCCTGTGAGGTGAATGTCTGAAAGGAGAGTCTGGTGGTGTCCATTCTTTGGACATGATCACTACTGTTATTTTTCTTCTCCGATGGCTCCATAGCTCATATCATATACCCTTGGGCCTCCATCAGTCCTCACCTCCAAGCACTTCTTGTCACTTGGTGCGGCCTTTCACTATTCTCATTTGCAGTAGTTGTGTTATTTTTCACTAAGCCCTATTATTGAGATATTTAACTACAAAAACTTGTATGCATTTATATAATTTATTTAGAAATATATGAAACATTGCTATTATAGCGAATTCATGAATACCCTTATAAGAGCAACAAAGAGATTGTCATATTTCAATTCACATGGTTCCATGCATATTTCATTTACGTCGATTTGGTTTGCTCTGTAGAGCTATTAAACAAAATAATAATAATTGCTTAACCAATGAAGACTGCTTTGCATTCAGGTTCTTGGTGATGCCCAGTTCCAATAAAAAAGTTGCTGCTATTTCATGCAACGTCTTAAATGCTGCCTTGTGGGATCACATTGTATTTATTCTACGGCTTTAATTTTATCCTGCAAGATTCTTTTACAGGTGATGTATTTTACCTTTTCTCAAGCAGGGATAAAATATGTGACTCTCCATTTACAGATCTTTTGTTCAACAAATAAGTAATTTCAATGCACAAGATAATCTGTCTATGTAACATCAAATAATTATTGGATTTATGAATTAGCCCATGTCACATTTGATGTAATAAATCTTCTTCTTTTAATAGATCTGACGATCTGTGGCAGAGAGATTATGTATCCTGGGATGATGAGGTCCAGCTGTCCCTCAATCTCCGGAGGAGATTTTGTAAGCGTCTGTTATTATCTATCCTGGCTACATGGTCCTTCCAGTACTTCTTCTGGATCTACTCCATGATCGATATTCTATATTTCACAAGTTTTTATTATGTCTATGTTACGGACACGATCTCAGAGATTTTCCAGTAATGGATTTTAGGACACCTTCATCTCGGATGTTCTTAGCGGACCCATGGTTCGTGTCAACCCGTGTCTCTACAGTATACGATATGATAGGTCGCACGTACATTTTATAAATTCTGACTTTGCTGTCGATACGCATGTGCTTGTTCTTCCAGAACAGATTTTTCAGGCACCCTGACACTGCAAGGGCTTTATTGACCAGTTCTCGTACTTCAGTATAAAGGTCATTACGGCTGCAGATTTCTACTTCCAAACATCTGAAGCTTATTACTCGCTACACAGGCAAATCAGTCGGCTTACTTATATATTGCAAGATTTTTGGTTTTGCTGACTGATACAACGATATTTATGTAATAAATAAATGAAAAAATAAAGAGGTTTCAGAAATGAGAGTAAAAGTCAAGATATATTAAACAGATTTTATTTGTTCTTTTCAAGTATCAATACATGATCCATTGTCAGGTGTGTAACAGTAGTCACTCGTATCAGTAGTTTTCCAGACGTTCTCCTGCACGTCCATGCCCCACTCAAATGCTCCACACGCACTATTAGATGTCACTTATATATAATTATTCTAGTTTAGAATACCTGAAATGTGAATTCAATATGTCTTCTTTTCTATCAGTAAATATTTTGTTTTGTATAAAGATTAAAAAAAAAAATCAGTATGTATTCTAAAAATATATATATCGCATACAACTGATAAACAAAGAAACCAATTATAAACACATATTCTCTTATTCATATCAATAGTTTTATTATTTTTATAAACAGTGTCTGACCACGGCAGACAGCATTTGTGTAAATATGTAGATGTAGTGTGGGATACATGAAACTGAATTTCATTTATTACTTCCTATTGTATGTACACATTATGTAAGGCATAAAGTATCGCATACAATTTTTAATCTTAACCATCACCGGTAATTACATAACTGCTTATTGTGGGACCTGTTGTGCTGTGGCCCTGCCTTCGTAGCCAAAGTTCTGGATATTATTCTTCAACCAACCAATCAACGTTGAAATCTGACGAAACCACAACATTTTAAACAATGTTAGGTTCTTTCTACTGATTTTTAAAAGTTCAATATATATTTTTTTCAAATATGTGAGGAAATCTTTAAAATCTAGTTCTACCTATGTATATAATTTAGAGAATTTTACTTAATATTTCCATGAATACAAAATTGAGCTAACTGGTGAAATGATTAATATGAAAGTAAACACACGTTGTGGTACTGACACTGACCGTGTTTGTTGAAAGTGTTTATTGATTTAATAATCATGTATAAAATGAGGAATTCCTCCATTGAAGTAGGTCTTCACTACAGGGGTGACAAATCCATTAAGCGTATAGCTTTATTAACGATTTATTATATAAAACAATACATTATAATGTACAGGTATTTATATTTCGCCAGATTTATTCTGTTCTGGCAAAAATAGCCGATCAGTAAGAATGCGTGTCGGGGCGTGCGTAGGAGAAATCAAATATTATTTGACGGACATCACATGGATCCCAACACAAATATGTAAAGGGAGTTTTAGTATTTAAGTACAAACCAAAATGGGATCCATTTCTGATACTGCCCGTCCCGACAAGCACAAATCCATCAGACACTTCATTCTATTCAACAATTTAAAATACTTTTCCTATTTATATTATATATATACACAATTTGTTTTATTATAATTTCAGTAACTCTACCACTGACGTCACGGCCGCTCCAAGGCAGAAGAGTCGAGGTGGACGTGCGGCGCCTTCCTTGTGCGCTCCTCCGGTTCGGGATTAATAATTTAGAAATACAAGTAGTCGGATTAAAGCCAATTAAATAGAGAAATAAGAAGCGGTAGCAAATTAGGTGCGATAAGCGGAAGACGATGGTGATGTTTACCACTTGTCAACCACCACTTCACCCACTGAAAAACAATAACTCGGTTAGTCCACTGGCAACTGAGCGTATTCAAGTAACGGAGAGCAGAGAGTAAAGAGGGGGAGGCATGCGGTGAGTCAGAGGAAAAGAATGTTCAACACAACAGGTAGAGATCACAACCGAGTGTTATATATAGGAAGGAAAACACAATATGAGTGTTGGTGGAATAGGATTAGTCCGGGCGGCTCTATCGGGCTCTATCTGGTCCGGTCTGGTGCACGCTTAGTTCACGGATACCTTCGGGGCCACTGCGGTAACACAAACACAGATCATTAGACATGGGCTCCGTCTGGGCGGGGCGGGCCGGGCTCCCACAAGTCGCGCATTATACTATTAACTCAATTTTGATCAATGCTGCTTCTTAAGAAAATATAAAATTATTGTCTTTATCTAAAGCGGACTTATGGAAGCCGGCGTCTGAAGCGCGGCCTTCTAGGGGGGATGATAAAATCAAGAGGGTTTAACAATAAGTGTGGGGCATAAAAATCAAACATGAAATGTAGAATTCATATTACGTAAAATAAATACATTTAAATAAATACATAATAAAGAATAAATTTAACATAAAATCACATTACCTGAATAAAGACATGGGGAGCCTTTGATTATAAGTAAATTCGTTTACAAATGTGTTAGTCCAATTGTACCAGTTGGTATTGTGTGAAGTAGAATTTATTCACAAGCTAAATATAAAGTTAACATAATAATACAAAGGTATGTTACATATACGCAATGGTGTTGCATCCAATTATATTATATTATATTATGTATGTATATGTACAGGACAAACTTTACGACAAACACTTTGCACTAGTAGAGGGTGAATACGGGAGAAGTCTCACTAGGACACGTTGCACACATTTCTAGGGTTAATACAATTCAAGATTAAGTCAATTACCCACATCAACCTCGTGTTGATGATCTAAGATGAAACGTTACAGTGAAGTAAAGTTTGCATGTACAGATTGTAACAGTGTGCAAGGCTGTCTACTTACACGTCGCCTGGAGTGATGCGAACATTCACATTAGACTAATGGAATTGAGTAATTGAGCACAATGAATTTGGCTTCCCTCGTCCAACAGGAGAACAAGGTGCTGAGGAACAACGGGGCGTGCAATCATGCTACACAAGTGTCGTCATACAGTTCACAAACATGTCATCGGCTACAATACACTTGTAGTGGTCAGCTTCTGCAATTCATACAGTATCAACTCCGGGGATAAGATTACATATGTCAAACCAAAGTGCACGAGTGAGTAAGAACATTGTTAACACAAAAGTGGGTGTAGAATGCGTACAAGGCACTTCTAAAAACTGTAAAATGACCCGCAAAGTATTATCAGAATTAAATAATTGGCTAATATAAATTTGAACACTACAATAGTAGGTAGAGAAATAAGTTAACAAACATAACACATTTTCCCAATGATATGAGATACATTTAAAACTATATAAATACTCATATGAATCTTAAGGTCCATTTCGCGCGAAACTGTCGGATGGTACAGCACCATCGCACGTTGTCCGTACATGTATCGTCTCACGAATAGTAGTAGTTCTTCACACTCAAAACACACGATGATCGTTTGTTTAGTAACGAGTGGTATTAGCTTAGGGTCGGATAGGGGCACAAACTAAACAAACAAGGGCCGGTGGGGCGCGGCGCTGCCGGGGCGTTATAGCGGCCCGTAGAGCAGCAGGCCAAAGAACACCGCCCACATAAGGACGATCCATTGCATGCCTTGAAACATGTTCTCACCGTCGGCGACCTTCCTCGCCACAAACTTCAGCACTTCATCCAGCAATACTACCGGGATGGAGAACTTCATCACCGTGATCCACTCGTCCACAGACAGAGGAGTCACTTGGAACACGGTCTGGAACACAGAGGGACATTATTGGTATTAGTCCAAGGCTGTTTAGGAACCATTATCGCTGCACGAGATAACCACACTAGATAGTCAGTACTCACCGAGAGGACCTCCACATACAGGATGACGAAGTGGAGGGTGAAGGACAGGGCCATGGACCCGATGAGCCACATGTTGGACCATGGGGGCATGGCCAGCAGGGACTGGTTTTCTGATAAGCTGGAGACAAAAAGGACACATTGAAAAACATAAATACGCAAAAAAAATATATATATACCTATTGTTTTTAAAAATCAAACCTCGATTCAAAACCATCAAACCTTGGTAGATAAATAAATAAACAAAAGTAGAGTTTGTCAAATAAAATATTTATTAAAAAAAAAAAGTTTTTTTAAATACTTATGAAAGTCTTTAAAATTTAATAAAGTGATGTAGAATCAAAGGAATATACTTTCTTAAAAAAATTATCAGAAATTATTTAGGTGTACATATATATTGGCATTCTTTTAGGATGTAAAAACTTAAAGTTAAAATCAGAGGCAGAACACTGGTAGCCAATTAACAAGTCTCAATATTCGGATAACGAATGGATCGCTTACCTGTTCATGGCGTTGAGCATCTCAATGGTGACAAGCACAGAGAGGGCCATGGTCATGGGGTGGGGGTCGGTGAAGATCTTGCAGTCCACTCCCTTGAAGTCGTCTCCGCCGCCGATGCAGGACAGATGGTGGGTCAGCTGCCAGTAGGTCATGGCGGGTCCCTCGGGCGAGTACATGAACCACCAGGAGGCGGCAGCCACGGTGGCGGCGCCTACATATCCTCCAATAGCCATGTACCTGGAAATATCATAAATCCAATGTCAAATATAAAAAAAATGTTTTAAAGTTAACTGAAACTCCCGCTCCATTTTATTAAAGGAAACTTTCACGAAGGAAATTCAATCCTGATGTACGCGTTCTAAGGTTGAGATGGATAATAATCCTTCTTGTTATCTTATGACGTGATAATCAGAAATCAAATAATACTGATTTTTTAAGGGAGGCAACTTGTGATATCCATTTCAGAAAGGTGAGCCCGATGTATCGGCCATATAATGCACAATGAGGGTCTCCTGCACTTAATGGATGAGATAGTTCAGAGAGCCTGATGGAAATATCTGAGGTAGGGAAAACGATATATGATAGAAAACCGAACGGCGAAATAAGGAAGAAATGTAAGGCAGATAGATGATTGCACCTTAAGTAAAATTAAAAAAGGATCATTTAGATGGTTATGGAACGAATGGATGAGAGAATTATGGTTAAAAATTTGTATACGAGCAGTGTGAATAGAAAAAGAAGCCGAGGACGGCCAAAGAAAATATAGCATGGCCAAATCAATTACTAAAAGGTGGCCACATTCAAAGTCAGAAACCTCGACGAGCGGACATGTTACGATTTATGAATATAGAGGAAGCTCAGATATATCTGGATAGAGTAATGTAGCGGTCCACCCTCTCCGCCTATCCCCGGAGTAACTGCGTGATGGTTGGTTAGTTAGTTATAATATTAAGTTTGATAAGTACCTGAAGAAGAGCCATCCGGAGATGAGACCCTCGTCAGCCTTGCGGGGGGGCTTGTCCATGATGTCAAGATCAGGGGGGTTGAAGCCGAGAGCGGTGGCGGGCAGGCCGTCAGTGACAAGGTTCACCCACAGCAGCTGGACGGGGATGAGAGCCTCGGGGAGGCCGAGAGCGGCAGTCAAGAAGATGGACACCACCTCACCAACGTTGGAGGAAATCAGGTAACGGATGAACTGCTTCATGTTGTTGTAGATGGCACGACCTGGGAGACAAGAAAATTTGTTTAATTTGTCAGGGATCGGGATTTTGTCACAAGATGGAATTATCAAATACCAAGATATTCTATAGTTAATAATACAAATGAAAATGTCTCTATTATAGAAGTTTTATTATAACTAGTTGTAACCCATGAAATATTCACGGAAGTAAAGATTTTCTACCCTCGGTTCACTGTACAATCATAATCAGTTATATGTTGTATCTTTTAATGTAAATAATTTTTTTCACACACGTTAAAATTTTTCAATTAACTACATGTACCAAATTGATCTCCTTTTGTTTTCTACTCTTTTGTCACACAACAATAATCAGAACAAAATTCAAAGAACTATTCCTCTCTCTTAACGTGTTACAAGTAAATATATTTTTCCAAGGGAAATGGAAAAAAAAGAGATTAACTCCCATTGTGGGGCTAGCTTCATTTGCAGTAAAAAAAAAGTTGGTCTCAAATTGCATTTGGATACATTTATAGCTCAGATAGTCATAGTTTAGTTTTCAGATAGTCATAGTCATGAGGAACTAAAGTAAAAAGGTCTAATGTGATTATGTGAGCTAGTCTGCTGCAGTTTAAAACCATTTTTTTGGACAGGAAATGTATCCAACCGCACTATAGGTGTTAAGCAAAGTGTGGTGATAGGAATTTAGGTTAAAGAAAAAGAACAGCCATATGTCATCATAACTCTTGGTTTGAAAATTTTAAGAACATGGTCAGGACAGATTTCAGTTGACATCTATAAATAGATTATTTGTATCCAACTGTGTCACTAAACTTCTTGAAAAGATGGTGTAATGAGAGTGCGATAAATGCTTGATTTCTAACTGCTCATGGATACATTCTTGCACACGCTTTATTTTAATAATTTTTAAAATTTTATATAGCTTTAGTCTTTTAAAATACTTGTAAAAGGCTTTAAAACTGAATAAAGTGATGTAGAATTGAAATATTATACCTTCTTCAACAGCAGCGACAATGGATGAGAAGTTGTCATCAGCCAACACCATCTCGGAGGCAGACTTGGCCACAGCGGTACCGGATCCCATGGCAATACCAATTTCAGCTTTCTTCAGGGCAGGAGCATCATTCACACCATCACCAGTCTGGACAAGGGCAAAATGTATTCATTAGAAAAGAAAACAAAACATGTTTCACAAGAGAAATGGCAATCAAAAGGTTAAACATAAAACAAAATCGTAGATCATCATAGACAAAATACAGACATATATTATTACCATTGGCGTTGTTTCAGATAAATTTTATATTTGTAAAGTGAAATTGGTTGTTAATAAAAACTCATAAGTAATACAAATTAAATCAGTTTGATCCAAATATAAATTATTTAATACACTTAAAATGCTTTAGCTCTTAGCCCGCGATGACTGATTTTAGTCAGATTAATATGTTGTGTGGATTTATCGATTCTTTGATATTTTGAGTGTGTATTTATCGATTCTTTGATATTCAAAGAACAAACTGAAATAATCAATTGTTGTTTTAATGATTTGCTTTGTAAGAAAATATTGTTTTAATAGTGATATTGTAATTAAAATGCAGACAGATAGATAAACATTTGCTTAGAGTCTAAGGGTTAAAGAAGTATTATATAATAACTATTTGCTTAAGAAATTTGAATAAAAATATATAGAAGTAATATGTACTAAGGATTTATAAGACTTGTGTGCGACCCATCATGACATATGGGAACACGTGCAGGTCGGACACCACAATCACAAAAAAATGCTGTCAGCGTGTCAGAAATGAAGACACCCAGAAAAATATCTGTTGAGACACTACGCGATAGAATTAGGAATTTTAGGATATGGGAAATATCCGAGTTTGAGGATGTTGTTAGATGGGGAGGCAAAGGAGAAGATACTGGTAGCGCACATGAGAAGAATGGATACTCCAGACTCCCTCTCGTTTTGTTGCATGGCCAACTCCAAGGTAAATGACCCGCCCGACAAAGAGATGTATCGACAGCTGGGAATTGACCTCACAGGAGGGTAATTCCTCTTAAGATACAGGGCCACAAGGCCTACGTTATGAAGAAGAAGAATAATAATATGTACTAACCATGGCAGAGATTTCATTCATGCTCTGCAGGAACTCAATGATCTTGGACTTGTGGGAGGGTTCCACACGGGAGAACAGGCGACCACGGGCGCAGGCCATCTTCTGCTCAGCATAGGGGAGGTCATCAAACTCACGGCCAGAATAGGACATGCCGGTCGTATCCTCATCCTCACGGAACACACCAATACGTCTGAAATTATAACAGATCACTAAAGTTATTCAAACTTATAGGCATAATAAAAACCTTATTAAATAACACTTGATATTTTTTTATACAGCAGGTAGTTTGAACCCAATTACTGTATACAAGTTGTTTCACCAATTATATTGATTCTCAAGACATGTGATAGGTAGCTAATCTATCGTCATTTTATTGCCACATAAATTCTACAGTGAGAATCACACTGTCATCGCCAGGAATCGAACCCGGGGCCTTCGGTGTGGCAGTCATAGCTCTTGCCATTCGGCCACGAAGGTTGTCTATTTATAATATTCTAGGCAACTTCAGTGTTAAAAACTAATAATGAACAGCATAACAAGAAGGGTCAACGGAATGCATATTTCTGAACCAATGAAGATTTTATAAATTTCTGTAAAAAATTATACAAATAAAGTGGATAATGACCTGCAGATAGCCTCAGCGGTGGCCTTGTTGTCTCCAGTGATGACAATGACACGAATTCCAGCAGCACGGCACCTCACGATGGAATCAAACACTTCCTTGCGGGGAGGGTCCAACATGCCTACGACACCGATGAAGGTAAGGTTGACTTCATAAGTGTAGAATTTGTTAGAGTCTCCGAGGTCCATGTCATCGGGCTTAATGGGGTTATCAGCGGTGGCGAGGGCCAGGCAACGGAGGGTGTCACGGCCAGTACCATAAGTGCGGGTCAATTCCAGGATGCGGTTCTTCAGAGAGCTTGTCAGCGGCACCTTGGTGGTTCCGACGCGAGCGTGTGTGCAACGGTCCAGTACGCCTTCGGGTGCTCCCTTAACAAACAGTTTGGGTCCAGTTCCAAGACGGGAAGACTTCAGAGGTGTGCAGTAAGAAGACATGGATTTCCTGTCACGAGAGAACTCGAGAGTGAATTCTTTCTTCCACTTGGTCTCAATTTCCTGGCGGACGACAATGGCAGCGGAGCGACGGTCCAGTCCGGTCTTGGGAACGCTGAAGGGGTTCATCTTCTCAGCCAAAACAATAAGGGCAGTCTCAGTGGCTTCACCCACCTTCTCAAAGGCCTGTTTGAATTCGTTGAAGTCAATAGCGGAGTCATTGCACATTATGCAGATAGTTCCCATTTCCTGGAGGGTATCAAAGTCAGCAGCCTTAACCTTCTGGCCCTTCAGGAAGACATCTCCGATGGGTTCGTAGGTGGAGCCAGTGATCTCGAATTCCAGGAAGTTGCTATCATTACCTTCAACCTTCTCAAAAATGAAGGCGCGAGAGACGGACATCTGGTTGGTGGTGAGAGTTCCAGTCTTATCTGAGCAAATAACAGAAGTGCAACCCAGGGTTTCTACAGAGGGCAGAGACCTGACAATAGCATTCTTCTTAGCCATACGCCTAGTTCCCAGGGCGAGGCAAGTGGTGATTACAGCAGGAAGACCTTCGGGAATGGCGGCGACAGCAAGAGCAACGGCAATTTTGAAGTAATACACGGCTCCCTTGATCCAGCTGCCTCCGTGGGCGGGGTCGTTGAAGTGGCCAATGTTGATAGCCCATACAGCCACGCAAATGACGGAGATGACTTTGGAGAGCTGTTCACCGAATTCGTCCAATTTCTGTTGCAGGGGGGTCTTAATTTCTTCTGTCTCGGACATCTCGGTACGGATCTTACCGATGGCGGTGTTCAGGCCTGTTCCAATGACGATACCACGAGCTTTTCCAGCAGCAACATTTGTGCCTGAGAAGAGGATGTTTTTCTTGTCCTGGTTGACGGCACGGGGGTCGGGGATGGCGTCAGTGTGCTTGATCACAGACACTGACTCACCAGTCAGGATGGACTGATCAATACGGATGGTGGTGGAGAAGATCTTGATGAGTCTGATATCAGCGGGGATCTTGTCTCCCACAGACACCTCAACAACATCTCCGGGCACGATTTCTTTCGCGCGGATCTTCTGGACACCAGCCTTGTCCCCGCGAACTACTTTACCCATTTCAGGCTCATATTCTTTAAGAGCTTCAATGGCTGATTCGGCGTTTCTTTCCTGGAAGTGAACAAAATCAGATGATACAAAACATTTATTGTTTCTTGAACAATGATACAAAACTCCATATTAAAAAATTAATATAAATGAAAAGGTCCGTCATCTAAGAGTTTTATTAAGTATTTTATGGAATGACATTTTTCACGCTTCTAAGACATTATCAAATGTCATTTGATAATGCCTTAGAAGGGTAAAACATGTCATTCCATAAAAAAACCTAATAAAACTCCTAGAAGACAGACATTTTCATTTATATTAATTATACAAAACATAATTAAAATTCATACAAGGTATAATATGCATCAATTAACAAAGTAATTCTGTGTTTAGTTTATTTGATATAAATTGATGAATAGCAAATTAACATTGTCAATTGAGTTGAAAATGAATAGATATAAAATATAATATAATAGGTAAAGATTGTCACCTGCCAGACACCCACGATGGCATTTGCAATAAGAATAAGTAAAATAACGAGAGGCTCCACGAATGCTGTGAATGCATCTTCGTGGTCTTCAAATAAAGCTAGGACCTAGAACAAACGATAAATCAATTAATGTATATCGAATTGTACTTAATAGATCGATTTCCATATTTATAATCATTTGATAGTGTGTACTTACAAAAGAAATAATGGCGGCTAATAGCAAAATCTTTACTAAAAGGTCATCGAATTGTTCCAATACTAGTTGCCAAATAGATTTACCTGCAAAGATAATTACACAATAATGAAATGTGTTTTGATTTTTCAATTATCAAAATTTCAAAACGCAATTTTTTTTTTAACTGCTTTTTTTCATTTATCTATGCGTTTTGAAGGTTTTATACCTTCATTATCGGGAGAACGATATAAACTGAAATTATATCATTTTCGAAATATACAAAACATATAAAGTCTAAGTGGAAAACAGTGTTTTAATTCATTTAAAAAAATCATCATTATGGAATTCCACAATGTTATTGTACTAAATTAATAAAAAAATTATTTGAAGTAACTTTATCTTTAAAGATCAGAACTAAACTGCCTTAACCAGAGATGGGATCAACACATCTAATGACAAAAGGTCATTCGCATGAAGAAGGCTATCGCGAACGGGTGATTCGGTGTATCTACTGTTATTATTTGATTAATTTAGCACTAACCTGCCTAAAAATACAATGTCAACGAGCACAATAGCGTTGGCATCTCTGATTATATTTGTCCAGGTGTATCATTGTTGCGAGGGAACACCAAATTACCAAATATTTACGTCTCCTAAATATTTACTAGATAGTACAATGTAAAGCTACAAGTGAGACCCAAATCATCTGCTGTGGTGCACTTCGCGATAAACTTGCAATCATTTAAGAGACCCAACACCCGCTCGGATCAAAACGGAAATAAAGGCAAGAAAATGTAAAATTTGTAAGCCGTAAAATAAAGTATATGTATAAAAATACAAAAAAAAATAAACACACGTGTTTGGAATTTTTTTTAAAAAGTGTTTGTAAAGTTATAATTAAATTATACTATTTTCATGTTTTATCAAAATATAAAATCCTTAAAATAAAAATTAATAAATCTTAGACCGGAATTTCATAAATATAATATAACACAGTATCTTGCACTTTTGTGTTTGTTTTTCTATATACTAATTTCGAAGGTATTCTACTTTCATAATCAGGAGAACGATATAAACTGTCCAATAAAAAATAAATAGTTCTTCAGATGCTGAAAGATGTTCCTTCAAAACACGTTAAGAAAAAAAAGTGAAAAAAAAACAGTGTTTTAATTCATAAAAATATAAAATAATTTATATTTGTTGATTCAGATACGCGTTTTTTTTTTAAAGTTTATTATGTGACGATGTATGTCCTGTAGGCGCCTGCATCGCACTCACCTTCTTCCGTTGGCAGTTCTGAAAAGAAGAGAAAAACATCGTTAGAACACAATACATAATAAAACACTTTATCTACAATTAATCACCTCGCTAGACTAGAGAATGGCGGTCTATTTATAATAATATAATTCACCTACTCATGTGGTCTGCAAGGACTAATAAATCTTTTGGAAAAATTACGAAAGGAAGTGAATAATAAATACTATCGGTGGTGGAAAAAAAAAACAGCGTGTCAGTGGGTAATAGATCGCTGAACGAAAATACGGCGAGAGTTTATCGCGGTTTAAAAAAAAAGAATAGAGAAACGGAATCAAAGTTTGCCATAAATATTATTCAAACAAAACGCCCCAAATGAGGGAACAATTGTACTTTAAAAGTGTGTCATTATGTTCGTAAATAGTACATGTTCGTAATTGTTATCAGAAAATGAGTGTAAAAGTGTGAACAAAAACTGACCATTCGCAACGTGAACTACAAATAATAGGTGTCGATAGCCTACATATAAAATGTACTGCGCATTTTGTATACGGATGAATTTGCATTAAAGTTTTATAGTATTCATCACATATTTATAGTAAGCGCATGTCTCGTATGTTGATAATGATAATGGGTCGTTTGATTTGTTGTTTAAGCATAAAATACATAAAAAGTGAACAAATACAAAATGCGAGTGACGCAGCAATTGGAGGTGAATATTTAACGTTGACGTCACGATAGTTCACCCTAGTGGGACGGCAGGTCAGGGGAGGTACTCAGATGAGCTCTCTCTTTTGTTGCGAGTCATTTGTCACCGGCTTTATGTAAAGTTCAAAAGGGATACCATTGTACTAGAAAGCTGTCTGACGGCATTAAATAAATAAAATTTGTATCCTTCCAACAATACGGCCACCCATTTCTACAATGCAAATATACCCCCGGCACTTTCTAGCTCCGGAACATTTGCGAGTCACCTTTATTCGGAACATGGGAAAAAGAAAGGCCGGGTGAGCCATCTAAAGCCATGGACGCAATATTCGGCGGACGGTAGTATAAATGATTGAACGAGCATGGTTCACACGAAAGACGGATGAGGAAATGACGAAAAAATAAAGGCAGTAATAAATGCAATATTTTGTAATATGCGTGTAATCTGTCAACCGCTAAATCGTTTGCAATATGAAATATAATTAAGCGTTACTTATTGCAGATAAAAAACACAATGCTGGTGTAATTTCAATGAAATGTCTGGCAATACTAAACCACAAAAATATAGGTCTGATAACACGATGCTATCGTCCGATGGAGAGATAATGAAAAGAGAACTATTTAAACATAAATAGGCGACAGGAACATTTAAAATCAGATAATATCAACACACTCGTTGTAATGAGTGTCTATTTTTGGGTCATGTGCAATGTGTATTTCTACATGTGTAATGTGGGCCTGTATTCCGCTCCGTGGTCCGTGCTCCGTGCACTCCGGTGAGCACCACACGGAGCACTCGGGATATAAATACCCCTCGCAGGGACTTCATAATTCCTATTGATTCATCTCGCTGCATAAACTGTACTGTACTCGGCATAGGTACTTGCTCATGCACGGCCGGAATGTACGTAAAAACACCGCACGATACGAGATTCTAGGGGGCGAAGTTTGATCAAAAGAGAAATTTGTAAATACACTTACAATCATTCGGCGCGCACGATATTAGGTCAACAGCATTATTAATCAAACGCCGTAATATAGCCGCACTTGCGAGATTATTTAAGCGGAAATATTAAAGAAATTTGTATTAATGCGATTGAGATAAAGTATTTTGCGAAGCGCGATATGGCCGGGTCAAGGTAGTATTTAAGTTCATTGCGTGATTCAAATCTGCACTACAGGTTGTTACATTTCTTTAAAAAATATACCCAATACGATTAACACCGGGTGGCGGGTAACTTCGAGACGGAACTCCAGAAAGCTGCCAGTATTAGATATACGCTTCACTTCCGCCCGAAAGAAAAGGGGCGCAGTCGGGTGAACTCGAGTGTTGATGCAGGTCAAGTGGCCGGGGTGTGGGAATTCTCGTCGGTCGGAAAATCACTCGGAAAGCCTGGAGTGTATCCCGCAATATAAGGAGCCAATAAGACACTACATATACAGGGCTATTGTTTCAGAAGCTAGGCTACTCTGGTTTTAGATCTCGATGCTTATATAATATAACCATAGCTAATTATAACATCGCAGAGTCAATTAAAATATTCGACTAGAACTATAAATCAAGTGGTATCGGTAAAAATTAGTCTACAAATAAAATGTTAAATCGAGCGATATATTTAAACTGATTTATGTATACAGTCAACTAGATGTGAAGGGTACGTCAGGTGGAATAAATTGCGCATCAGTGAGATAAGGCAAGATCGAAAGATTTATAGTGAAATGTTAATTGATCAGATGCGGATGTTCTCAAATATATGATTCCAGGGAAAGTCGTGCGGATGAAGTATCCGAAGGCAACGAAAGTCGTAGCCTGTGACGCGGAGTGGCCGCTGGCCTAATGGGCCGCTTCCTATCTGCTGCAATTACGGCGGGCGGCGCGCTGCTTCTGCGCTGATTAGACTGATTGAAGGACGATCCGGGTCTAATTACCAATCAACTGCCAGATATTAATAACCCCTTTACTAACAGCAGGACAGACACGGGGAGGAATATCCCGTGTGCACGATGTCTGAGACGCGAGATTTATTCGAGTGAAGCCAAGGCAATCGCCGAAGTTCCACAGGTGGTTTTTTTTTGTCAAACAAAACACGATGACGCCGTAACGACGCATATTTTTTATTGCCTGTTTCTAAACTTGACTAGGCATAGGTCATTTGCTATACAAAACACCTAGTATTTTTGATCATATATTCACGATTATGTGTATTCATAATGAATATTGTCTTCGTATCCCGGTCGAGATATACGTGAGTGAGATAGATGTATTATCATTAAGTATTAATCTTGAACCAAACTCGTATTAAATTTATTAAACTTTTTAAGTGACAGGTTAAACTCGATTATCAATCACATGTGTGTTTTATATGCAAAATAATTAACCAGTCTGCGTCTTTGCAGACTAGTTTGTATTATTACGTCGTGCATTATACTTTTGCTTTATATCTGATTTGAGAGCGAGCAAAACTGCCATTTCAACGGAGGTTGCCGTAAAGTATACGTGTAACGTCGTATCTTTAGCAATTCTTCACTCGTTCTATGGCGACTTACGTCACAAAGAGGACACGTGCGTCATTGGTCCACCCGAGTGATTGAGTTCCGTCACCTTGCGGCCACGTCAGAGCTGCCGGCCGTGCCGTCTCATTCTTGCAAAACAAAACCCCATCGCCATGCACTCCGAGGTGGATAGACGGATGACGGATGACGCCCGACTATAGAAATGAAACCACACGTACACGAAACACGACATACAAATATATATTCGAATCCCCGTAGAACAATACGTGGCTATACTATTTCAAATTCTAGATAATTCGGTGGATATTCTTCGTATTAGCGTGGCCAGTGTAACTAATTCGCGTTACACCATATTTAACGTTCGAATTATAGACGGTTTTAAACATTCAAGACACGAACTTAAACAGTTTTAGTTTCCTAGTTGGTAATGTTGAGTAATTCTTAATGATTTGAGGTAAGGGCGATGCTGCATTGAATTCATTCGAGTTTGACTATGATAAGTGAAGGTGCGCTCAGGTAGCCGGCAGCGTGGACAGACAGAAGTGAAATGTCACGCGGAGGGCAGCGCCAGCGGCGGCCGTGGGGGATGCGAGTGTGCACGAGACCACCTGTTGCCTCGGACAGAAGTGCGCTGACATTGACACCCATAATATGACGCCGGTCTAGTATTGAGTATTACATCATATCGCTGTGCATATCACGAGAAAACATCTAACGATTCTAAACATATGAGATTATAAAAATCATCAAATGAATCAGGGTTTTTGTGTAATATTAAAAACCAAACGCTATTTTGGAATGACGTGTATCTTAGTTTAGTATATTGATTAAAATCATAACGACAGAAATGTTATTCGATGTAACGAAACAATGATGTAATCTACTTATTAAATGAAATTATTTTTCGCTTTTAACGGAAAAATAAAGAGTAACATTTTGATACTTCCTTTTTGCTTAGACTTGGATCTTCTGGCTTACAGAGGTTCAGCTTTAATGGCTATTCCTCTTACGTCTGTTGGAAATGTGATTTGGTGGTTGTTATATCCTGGGACTAGATGTGTGACCCGGATTGTTCCTCCCAAAGAGGGCGAGGGAGGATTTAGTGAAAACAAGCATTTAAATTATGAAATGAACAATTAGAAGATATTTCAGAAATATATTAAAATAGATATCATTGGGAATTGAATAGGCGACCATTCGCTATGATAACTGGGCAGTTGCATTTGGATTCCGATAAACTAGCTATCAATAATAATAGATTCCGTGACGCCACTCATCACCATTTTTCTAGATATTTTTTTAAACACTTTAAGCTATGCATTAATGTATTAGATAAGTAATTCAATTAATTTGGTAGTATAATGGCTTGCGAAGAAGAACAAGAGGGGGATCTGACCATTACACAATGTTTAGTGATCGTAATGCAACGTCAGCAAGCTGGAGCGTCGGCTGGCCGATTCAGCATAGCGGTTGCCGTTATCGGAGAGAATTGGCGTTACGGTAAATGGGAGAATTCGCGGACGGTGAGCTCGAGGCGCTCCACCGAAACAGTTGAAGTGCTGCGCGGTAAGCGGCGTGCAAAGCGCGGAAGAGCGCACTCTTCTCATATGACCGCCGACGAACAATGCTTCCGAAAACATCGTCCGGAGGTCGGTCTAACTACCGGGATGCAATGTGTGTTTTGTTGATCCCCTGATGCAGAAAACCTTATTTACAACAGGATAATGAGCATACTAGATAATGCATATAATATATGGTATTATGTGCATAAATTAAAACGTCTCTAGATCTACGTCAGATCATATAACTCGGCTGCCCGCGAGGCCGCAGAGTCAACAGTATGACATAAACAGAATCGTGATAGTTCTGAGCGTAGTGAGAAATTTGTCAGAAATATAATTAAAAAATCAAAAGAAGGAAAAGTGAAAACCTAATGGTGAACAGTGTGAAATGGTTATATAAATAAGACGTACTTGCTGTCACGAGCATTTTATGGCTATCCAGGCAATAAGTATAACATTTTTAGGTTTTTTTATTGCATAGAGAAACTGTACGTATTCTTAAATAATATCAATTATAATTGAAAATAATACATTATAATTAGGATTACGTTAAGTCAATATAGGCAACAGGGAAATGTGTACGGAGTGCGATTAATCGTTTTAAGAGCGCCGTATGATTGAATGCTGTTTAAAAAGTAAACACACAATTTTATGGAGAAGAGTAATCAAACGTACGAACATTATAATTCAGTCATATGAATGCTGTAGGCAGAAAAGCGAGGCTCGGCTCGAGATATTACGAACACGCGAAGGGAATGCTTTCATGGCTGATATGGTTTATTTTTATGTACGAGTCGATTTACGGTTATTTATAAGATAACCCGTAAAATTGAAACTAAAGCACGTGTAGTACAGCGGACGGCGCGGCGGTGGGACAGGATGGAGTCAGCCGGGAGTCCGGGAAAGCCGCTTCAGCTTCCGGCATTTTAAGCGGAATACCATACGCACCACGTGCATGTGTTTGGGTGAATGTATCCGCGCGCGCTTTGTTAATACGGAGTAAACACCGACACCCGATCCAGAGGTTTACACGCTTAGCGCTATACTATAATATTACGATGAATGAATATTGACTGCCCAATTACGAGCCATGCCTCCATTCTGATGAATCGGAATCACCTGGCGCGGGAGTAAATATTTACCAGCTAGCAGCAGATGTGTCAGTGAGACATTCGTTCGTGTCGCCGAGTCGCAGGTTCAAACTATCTATCGCATGGCGGGAGATACTTGTACTTGCCAGGAATGTTTTAATTAATGTACGGCTTTAGGCATCCCAAATGAGACTTAACAGATTAACTACAACTTAATACGCAAGTGACCTTTCACCTTACGCGATGCGATCAGTAATCCCTGCGATTTCCGTCATCTCGGCTCTCGCAGGTTCGTGAAGGCACTCGGCTAGGATAGGAGTTTGAGCGCGGCTGGATTTCAATATTCCACTCAGGAAAATCCAATTACACCCCTAAGTCGGTCACGCCGGGAGGATTTAAAGGGTAGTCAACATATGAAATCGGAGATCGTTCAGTAAAGCGCCACCAAGTGGGATTTGGCGAAATCGTTTTCTGGAATGCATAGGCCGGGAATAGAAATTTTCAACAAGGCAGTGTCAAATCATTTAGCGAAATACTTGACGCGGTACGGACGGGTCAGATAACGCGGGCCCGGGCTAAATCCGAAATACTGCGGTGACGCACGTTCGGGCTAAAATTACCTGGAGATGGCGACTCTGGCTGACCGGCGCGGTGCCGCTGCCGGTGGAACACGGGCCGGCCTCCCGCGGCCCGGTCTCGTGTCTCGTGTTCACCATTCAAAGAGAAACGAAACAAAGGGGGCTCGATACAGTTGATACACTGTCATCGCGGACAATTCATTATTTACGGCATGTTTAGCGCCGCGGCCGGTGTGCCGTGACGCCCATGACAGTTAGCGCACCTTGGATTAAGACGTTTGTCGTCACAAAACATACTTAAATCGTATTCATTTTCTTCTTCCTCCTCTATGGCCCTCCTGGTAGCCTCTTGCTGTCGGGGTTTTCAATTTTTTACAAAGCTTTTTGTCTCACTGCGTCTTTAACACCACAAACAGATATTATCATCTCATCGTAGATCCGATCTCCGAGGGTTCTGCCTGTCGTTTCTTTTTTTTGTTGTTTTATCAGAACTATTACAAATATTGCTCAACTTCAAGAAAAAGTCTTTGACAAATTTATAGAATTGCTTAATTATTCACTGCCAATCATTCTAAGGTTGCAAGAAGCATTACTTCCGAGGACGCCTTCATCTTCGTCCGTTGGTTGGTTGTGTCGCCTCGCGCCTGTAGCGTTGCCAAAGAGGGGCCGGGCGCGCGCAAAGTGTCCCGCTGGCAGCGAACGGCGCGGTAATGGCTGGTGCTAGCGGATCTCCGGAGCGGACTTATCGGTCCAATTCCTTGTTGGAAATAATGATTAAATAATAGATAAGGCAGCGCGCCAGATAGGCCGATTACCTTGTTCCCAGTTGACATAGTTCAGCACACAGCGGTGCAGATAACTCCGCTAGTGCCGCTTAACCAACCGAAATAGCCGAGCAAAAAAATATTACACCTTCTTGGCAGTGCTCTTGACAGTTCGGCAATGCCCTTGGCAGACAAACGCTCGTTACAAAAATTACGAAATCCGCAAAACAAAAATCTCACAAAACCGTGATATGCAAAGTGGAAACAAAAATATAACAAGTTTCATTACAAAATCCGGATTTATTAATAATACTGAACATTTCCATAACACACGACACCTCATGGACAATTTCGCGATACCACGGTCACTTGGCAAAATCGTCGCTTATTTGTCAAACAAGCAAGGCACGGTATTGACTACAGATTTCATTTTATGTTAAAATGAATTTACGCGACCAGTCAAGTCAGATTTTGAACAGAGCAAGACTGTCCGAATAGAACGACACAAAGAAACAATAAAAGAAGTGAAACACGAAGCTAATAGTGATGTACGAGTACATTATCATTATTTCAGCTAAGCGTCCACGAATGTAGGGCACGAGGCAGTGTTCATCTAACAAGATTAGTCTATATGTAGGTGCAATTTACACGTTCTAGAACGTAGCGAATAATTATAATCAAATGGACGAATTCGTATCGGCAAATAGGCGGCGATAAATAACACTTAGCGTGTCCGGATTACCCTACGGCCTGTAATCACTGTATGGAGTCGTATCGGTTTATTGATTCACCTGTTACATATTTTAGGTTTGAATATCAGCGATGTGTTATAACAATAACCTTGTCATATTCTAATGTAAATTACGGGGTAAATATTTGCACGAGGCAGCATGCCGAGTAAGAATTTCTAATAACCAGACTTCCTCCTACAGCGGCGCTATCATTTCGATCCGATGCGTACCTGGGAATTCAATACGGGAGCACTAGAGCTAAAGCTATGGGGAACGGCGAACAGCTACGGGCAATATGTAGAAAAAAATATATAAATCGTTATTAACTCGGCCAGATGAATTATTCATACAATATCTGTTGGTATACGCACAACGGAGCTTTTATTGCAAATTGAAAATCACTTCGATCGAGAGATGTATTCAAGTTAAGGGATCACCGCGGGGCACTGTTTTTATTATCTTTACTAAGCGTGTCAATGAAACATCTATTAGAACTCTGCCCATTGGTTCACGTGTCGTTCAGTATTGATTATTAAACGTAAAAGACATAGCTAACTAGAAGTACGTGTATCCGCACTAATGATGGCCAGACAAGAGTTGCGTGAATGAATTGAAGGCGATTAACAAATTAATTCGTCGGCGGGACAGGATGTTTCCATTTTATTTACAAGTCTCAGATAAAGCCGCCGCGGAGAATTTCCTTCTATACGCACATTGCGCGGAGTTGTGTGGACATAGGTAACATAACACAATCGCCTGATAAGGACTGCACGCGGAAATCCGAGACCAGCAACTGTTTATATCGTGCGACACTTACCAGAGTGTAAAATAATCTGAATTTTAAATACCGCAATCGATAGCAATTGTTTACAGCGATAAGGAACAGTCACCTCATCGAGTGGGGGAGATGCCCGGCCATTAGTCACGGCAGTCGGGCGGGTAGACCTGATGATTCCAAGAGAACCGATCCTCACGAGTTTCGAACAGCGCTCTAAAGAAAGTTACGTCGAACGACTGTGTATTTTCAAAATTCAAAGTAAAAGTTCTAACGTATCTTCTTCGAAAACTTGTCAAAGATTTGCCTACTAATAAATATTCAGCGATCGGATGTGAAATGTCAAGTATATTAACGTATTTAGGAAGTTATTCAGGAAGTCAAGTACCCGTGTACATTTCTTGTAACCTTGCAAGTTTGTAGATACTAGCACGTATAATTACACGAGATTACATATCTTCATTACCATCAATCTGGATCCCCGATTATCGTATGTCAGAAATGAAACAAATCGATTGAATATCAACACGTTGTTTACCGCCAATTAAAAAAAGATTTATTGATAAAGAAAATAACAAATAGTTGATCAAAACGATTAATTTAGAGTTGAGTTTTCTGTCAAAAATGTACAATGGAATTCGAACTGCGGATATGGCAATTTCGGCAAATTGAATACAATGACGAATAAATTACCTATCTTAATGGGCTCTTGAAAGAAATCGCAATGACATATTATAAAGAGTTCAATACAAAATATTTGAAACGCGAATACAGTGTAAATATTTCGGCAACGCGGAGACGGGTGTATTTGCGATCTGGCGACGAATCGGAATAAATAGAATGTATAAAATAGCTCGGTGAAAGTGGCTGAAAGTCGGTAGACGTAATAAAAATTCGCCTTTCCGAAGTCAAATACTCTGACGGCGCAGAAAGAGAACTATGCGCATACCTATTTATAGTGGACAGAAGGAGCAATGGGAAAGTGAAAAACAGGGGACAATGAACGAGAGAAGAAAACCGTGTCGCCAATCATCCGAGATTCTTTGTTACAACATTCGTAACTCGGTGTCATCAACATCACAATTTCAGGGGGATTAACTAAAGCAAACGGGATGTGCTGGAGGAGCACCGAAAGTCACCTCTTGTCTCGCGGGCCGCGGGTACTTAACCGATTGCACTTTCTGGCAATATTACACCGTGTCAAGATAGCGAGAGATTTACGACGCCAAGGTAATGATACTTTCTTTGCATCAGGCGTCCGCAAATACTTACAAAATAAATTCACGCTCTGTGCATTGCACCGAGAGAAGAAAAATGGCCGATACCCGGGTTGCATGAAGCGCGGGTTGAAATCGAAAGCGAACATTTCACGTGGACTTAACAATAAGAGAGATGCAGCGAAATTGTTACGAGTGTCAAAACAGAGGACAGGAGGAGTTGGAGGCGAGGAATAATGGATGATAAGGCTCGATATGGGGCATCGAAGAAGAAAAACATTAAGCTATGGGCGATGGCAAACCGCGAGCTGACCGGAAGTGCATCCACATACGCGAGGCAAATCCAATCATCTAATAATGCAGTCGCAGCGTCTCTCTCGGAGCTGAGCAAATGCATCCAGTGGTAGGATTGAGAGAATGCACGGTATTAATTTTATGGTCGCGATATCCAAACGGGTACCTAATGAAATAATCACGCCCAAGGTAGGGGTACCGTAAAATGTTGGTAGCCGAATAAATAGATAAAAATAAAGTGGCTGAGAATCTAAAAATAAGTACACAATACGGTGGAGGGTATTTTACATCTGGAACATGAGCGGTTGGACAATAATATCGCTGCCGCACGATAGTAGTGGGGTAGGTCCGCTTGAGATAGACATGACAATGACAGGTAGACACGAATGCGTCCTTACCAAGAAGAGTAAACATAACCGAACCCCGCATTCCATTTCACGATGGTGGGTTCACGAATTACTTTAAAATAGGCTTCCGACTACTGATAACATGCAATAATACAACAGGTAATATTCATTCAAGAGAAACGAATTTCAGTGAAACCATATAAATTGACTAAGTTCAATATAATAGACCTAGCAGATAGTAAAATTACAAAGAATTGTATAATATTTTAAGGAAATCCGCAATGGTGGTTATATGAATAATAACTAAATATAAATAATATACCTAATATACGAGTATATATTTGTCGAAATAAAGATACGAGGAAGTAGTTAAAAAACATCGTTTTATTTAATTATTATTTAAAATGAACTTCGTTCGATCAAGAGATTTCAGTAAAATCATTTGATTATGTTATATATTTAACTAAAATCACGCCGTCTCCCCGAAGGGGTAGGCAGAAATAATGTATTTATGTTATTTCATAAAATGTTTTTCTTGTTCCCCATCATTCACACATCGTGTCATGCACGCAAGTCGATTTCTCCGACTCGTCACATGGGTGACATTTAATATTTGATTGATTTGGTCGTGCATGTCTTCTTCAATTTCTTGTTCAGAATAAATCGTTAACATATACATTCTTCATTCATTCCTTCCATGCGTCCAAACCATCACAAAGACTCTTTCATTACTATCGAAAGTCAATATGTTAATATTATTGCGTACTGGATAATAATCAATACAAATGAAAATGTCTGTTTTCTAGAAGTTTTATTTTATTTTATGAGAATGATATTTTTCGCCTGTCTAAGGCAAATGTGATATGCCTTAGACAGGTGAATTATGTCATTCGCATAAAATATAGTAAAACTTCTAGAAAACACACATTTTCATTTATATTAATTATTTAATATAGAGTTTTATATCATTACTCAAGAAACAATAAATATACTGTGATAATAATGTTAAATACCCTTCCACAAAAATATATAGCCAATAAATAAATTACAGTGTATAATAAAATGAAACAGTCGGAATTGTGGATAAAGAAAAGGGATATGACTATATTTCCATGATAGAGAATAAAAAATGGCAATTGAGATCTATTCAAACAATGGCAATCAAAATAGTTCCTGGTTAGGCTTGCAAGAGAACAATAATCAAAGGTCGAGGATAATAAGATAAATAATTATTGAATGTATAAATAGGTAAGACATGTACAAAAAGTATTACTTAAAACAAGTATAATTATACTTAAGTGACCTGAGAAAAAAATATAAAAACACCATTATACTAAGACCTAATAAATGTATGGGGATTTCTATGCCTATCTCAGCTGTTTAAGAACCGCATTTAAAATGTAGAAAAAAAAGTCAAACTGTTTAATGTCACAATGTTGCCCTGATGATGCCATCAAAAATAATGGACTGGTAAACACTTCCATCCAGGTATACTTCTCGCACTCTATCCATACACAATAAAACACTCGTCGATTGTTCCAACCAAGACAAACTTAATGTTTAAATTTATTAAATGTACTGAAAATGTTTGCACTTCACATGTTAAAATATAACTAAAGGATTTTAAAGTGAAAACTTTTCAAAATATTTTAATAAAAAAAAAAAAAACAGATTTTTATGTATTTTAATTTAAATAATCATTATAAATTAAGTTACAGTAAAAAATAATTAATTGTTCTCAAACAGAAATGATAACTCATCAGGAATCACATGGCCTGCAAGGTCGGACTAGGTAACCTCAATGTTATGTTGACATGATCTAAATAACATTTCTAATACCGTAAATAACTCTTCAACATATATTTATTGTTTCTTGAATAATTATATTATATAAAACTCCGTAATTAAATAATTATTATGAATGAAAACGTCTGTTATCTAGAGGTTTTATTATATTTTATGTGAATGATACATTTCACCTTGCTGGCATTATCAAATATCTTAGCAAGGCGAAACTTGTAATTATCATAAAATATAATAAAACTTCTAGATAACAGCTATAATTTAATTTCTCCAATGGTGAATATTAATAATAAAGGCAAGTGTATAGATGGTACTTATTTAACTATTTACACAAGAATTGTGATTTTATCTGAAATGGCAATTAGGTTTATTTTGATAGAAGAATCAATTGGTTTATCTTTACTTCCATTATTATAACAAAACTAACAGAGATAACATTCTCTTGTCAATACATTAATGGATATACAAAACAAACAGTTTTTTTGCATTTGTCCTACAACTATGCATAATGAATTAATAAAACAGATCTTATCCTCGAAAACTCACGAGTAGGTGGTATATTTGTAAATTATTCTATCCTTAATATTAAAAGCTTAATAATAATAATAACAATAATAATTAGGCTAATTTGTATAGCGCCGTTTTCGTGAATAACTCATCTCAAGGGCGCTTTAATAATAAGGATACTTTATGATTACAATATCTATTTCATATCAAAGAGTAAAACATTTTTTTATGATTTTGGTAGAGGGTATAAATATTGGTTACAATTCAATAAATTTGGGGTATACTAGGGGAAAATATGAAAGTCACTCACCATTTGGGCCATATTTCTCCTGATTTCTCTTAATTTGATCCGGTGTGAGACCCTTATCTTCATTTGTGCCGAAATAATTTAATACTTCGTCCACGGATTTAGCGTGAGCATCCTCCATGGTTGGTTAATTAGTTGTCGTCAGTTCTAAAACAAAACATTTAGGTTAGAATATTAAATGCCAAAATATTATGACATTCGCTAGGTTATACCTCGTCCATTGAACGTACGACGATTTATTTTGGAAGGTAAATTAATTTCTATGCTTCTTTATCGCGTATAAAATTACGATCCGAAGTAAACGAATATTATATTTACAATACGCTACGGTATTTTATACTTCGTGAGTCGAAAGTGACAAGTGTCTAGAGTGAAGAACGCACATTGAATATTATTATAAACTATATAGAGGATGAATAGAAAAACAATTAATCGCGAAGTATCATCGTGGTTCCGTTTAAGGATAATATACGAATAAATGTTGTTTAGTCATTGAAAGAACAGCAGACCTCAAATTATTAGCGGCGTCCAGAAAACTCACCTAGGGTATACTATCGCATGTGAATTTGTTAAAACCTTAAGACACACAATTAATTTGGACACCTTACACTAAATAAATTAACACTTATTTTATATTATAAAAAAACTCGACATGCGATGTAAATATCATAATCCACGCGCACACGTAACCAAACCAGCCGTCATTTTTCACTAAACATGACTAGACTGCCGATACAGAAGGAATTGTAGGTTATGTGCAGTCATGTAGCGCTCTCTTGTTTTGCGTTTGTGAACTAATTTCAATCAAGTTCGATACTTATTTTATTTGTCAAATATTACGGTGGCTCCAAATTAAAGTAAAATAATCATTTTTGAAAGTTTTTTAAAATAATAAAACGTTAATTTATAGGCGTAATATTAAACCTTCAATACTTTGGCAATTCAATGTATTAAAGATTTGACAAAATGTGGACGAATCCTATTGGTCAATGTGTACCATGTGATTTTCGTACAGTTATTTTGGTCTCTTTACACCCACAAAGTGCGGTATTTTTAAAAATTTGTCGGAAGGTACCTTACTATAAACTTTTAGATTAAAATACATACTCCATTACTGAACATCATTATTATATAACAGCAATATTTAATTTTAGGAATAAAACGATATGGGTATTTTAACAAAAGCACTAAATATTTTCACTGTCACCATTCAATATTAATTTTTGTCACTAATTCGATTTCGGAAAACACACGAAGCGTTGAATATTCGAACACACTCGAAGGGTAGCACAGGGTAGTTATCTTCGAAAAGACTTCGATAAAAAAACTTACTTTAAGCAAGTATGGGTGGCAGTGTCGGGGAGGAAAGAAGGAACAAGTCTGTGCACCGTGCAGCGTTCGACGGCAGAGCTGCCACAAGCGGCCCGGGCAGGCGGCGAGTCAGCGGCTCCCGGCGGATACTTTTAGCACATCGGGACAAGCGAGCGACTTTCTTAATTATTTTGGCAAAGACCACCGATGGCACAACTAAATCTCCAGGGTTGTATGACGAAAGGATTCAATTCGATTATTACGGCCGCGTCGAATGTCTTTTTATTGGCTTTTTTTAGACGAAACCCGGCGGCCATGCGGCGCGCGACCCGGGCGGCCCTTGGACCTCTATCTCTATTCATTCCTAATACGGTGCCAAATCTATTTGCGTACCTACATTTATATATATGCTACTAGGTCTGCAGCCCTAAATTGTTAGCCCAGATAACTGATTAACATTGAGAAACTCTTGTTCACTAATTACACTCGAAGGACATTTTTTTTGCGAGGTAAATTTTCTTAACAGTATTTCAATAAACTACTTATGTCATTTTGTATTTTTTTGCCTTTGCATATTAAAAGAAGAAAAAAATACATTAAAGAAAAATTTATGATACTTATACTAAATATATATTTAAAAAATCCTTCTGTAGCAACCCTGCTGACATAGTCAAATAATTTTATGTAACAAATTATAAATAAAAACTAAATTCTTGACTACCACGTTAAATTCAGTGCTTGGAACACACATTTCTACCCATTATACCACGATATAACTATGTGAAACAAATATGCGGTGGTGAAAGTGTAATGTCTTATTAGATTTTCTAGTAAATAATGTAATTTTGTATACTAAAAAAATCAATGTAACACTTTGAAAATAATATTTATGCTAATAAAAATTTGTTTGTGTGCGTATTTTTGTACTTGGTAATACACGTGTGTATTATAATTCCATAATTTCTTAAATTTTGTAAAAAAAACCTGATGTGCTTTTAATAGGAATGTAAACGTGTGTTTCCTAAAAGTATTCTTATGATTTATAGGAATGACATGTTTCGCCTTTCTAAGGCATTATCAAAGGTTCAAGAAGCAATTATGTGCTTTTATTATTATTTTTTCAAGTTAATTTCAACTATACAAAATATCAATGTAGTTTTTTTTGGGTAGAAATTCAATATAAAGAATGAAAAAAAATACATTATAGTTTTATTCCACTTGTCATCTTGTTTCGACCAGTTTCAGCTCGCTGCCATCTTTTGGTTTCAATTTCTTCTGCTAGAAGACGAGCGGGCTGCCGAAACCGGTTGAAACAAGAAGAACAATTGGAATAAAACTAAATATACACTATAAATATTAATATTTTATTTATTTTGAAGTTTTGGTGTTGGCGTCAATAATATCCGACGAAACATTGTAAATATTGGTTCTTCCTATATCACTTGGACGTTTTGAAAATTATGAATAATCAATAATAAGATAACGTAGAATAATTTCTGCAATAGTATATTTATTTATGATGCAGTTAATTGAAAAATAAATTAATATTTATACGAGTAAAATTGTATTTTATAAGCCGAAGTATTACCTATCTGTTTCAAGAAAAATCCCCATTCGTTTCAAAATTGATGCATGTACAATTAATTCGGCATGCAGATCGCACGTAAATCGAATCTCGTGTTTCTCAATTGTGGATTTGCATACATTTATAGATCGAATTCGTCTAAGCTTAAAAAAACATTAGTTTTTGTCAATTTGTTACATTCACAGTAATAAGAAAATTGCTTTGCGAACGTTATTTCATAAAAAAAATTATTCCTTACACAATCCTTGCATAGCAATTATTAACTCTTTCCCCGCGGCAACTGACTTTAGTCAGATTAAGAAGTTGTGCGCATAGGATCTCAAGTGTTGATTATTTGATATTTGAGGAACATAATATAATCAATAATTGCTATAATGTTTTAAAAGTGACATTTTATTCAAAATGCATCGACGTGATGACAGATAGAGTAACGTTTGATTAGCGGTCCAAGAAGTTATTTTCATTACTGGAGTACCTACTGATAATGCATAAACTGTTATATAATTTATGAGAAAATTGGTGGGAAAACTTTAAGTAATGTTTTTATGTAAGCTTACATTTTACAGCGATAGATGGCACTTTAAACAACTGTTAATATAATATTTATGAACAGGTACTTATTTGAATCGATTAAATTAATGTAATAAACCGGATACTTTAGTAATTGCAACATTTTCTTCAAAGTGAACAAGTATTGTGACAGATTAACTGTTCAAATAGTGTTTAATTTTAATTTTTAATATGTATTATTGGTTTTTTGGTCACTCGTGAAACAAAACATTATCAATACCTATACTTATGTATTATACAATTTAAAATATAATTCGTTTTGTCGATCGCGGTACATATGAACTTACAAAAAAACATTTCTACATAAATATTCGTATGTTTACGCAGTTAAATGGCTCGAAGGTAATCGTTAAATCTTTATTGAGTTTCGTGCAAAATTTACGGTTTCAGCTTGTTTTTTTTGACATTTTAAAATAAAGATTGTAATTTATAGGCGTAAAGAAAATTTAATTTGTATACGTATTTAAAAAAAATTAACAGAGGTGATGGAAGAATTTTATATCATTGTATTTCAAGACAAATATGTATTTTACTATGAGTAAATCTTAACCAATTTTTAAATGATTTAATTAAAATAATTAATTTTTAAATGCTATGATTAACTTAAAAAATAGCAGATTGTAAATCGCGTATAAACCCTTGTGGCGTTTATGTCAAATAAAATAAAATAAAATAAATAAACTCTGATTTGGATCAATATTTTCCCATCAGTGGATTAAACGTTTTCTAGGTTTAATTATGAAATCAACTACATTCGGCTTTTATATTCTACTAAAGCAACTACTACAGTACTAAGAATACATAATAATTTGTTAAATCGCATTTAAAAATGCGTTTTTATATTACTCTTTCTTTGTTTAGTTTTTATTATATTTTCATACCTAAATATAGTAATAATAATAAATTGGATAATTTATAGAGCGCCATTTTTATGAATTACTCATCTCAAGGGCGCTGAAAACTAAATCGACGAGGATGGGATGGATGTATCCTCCGAAACACGTCGTGTTTTTTAAATATAATTTTTAATATTTTGTGGATTAAACAAAGTTATTTTCAATTTCCTAAGTATATTACTATGGAATTCCACAGTGTAAATGCCTTAGCGTTCTATAAGTTAAATCAAATATTGAATGTCGGCCACGTGAGGAGTCGGAGAAATCGACGTGCGTGCATGGCGCGATGTATGAATGTTGGGAAACGAGAGAAGTATGTCAGGAAAGAAAAGTGTGGCAGTCCATTATTCTGCTGATGGCTAGTTAGTTTTAAACTTTTATCTGTAATTATCATGTTGATGTCGGTATCTGTTGATATCTAAATTAAAATAAATGTATTTAGAATAAATTAATTGACCATGTTTCAGTAGTCTACACTTTGAGAATAAATATTATATATGAAAGCCATAACATTAAAAAACTGTATAGTCTTCCTGTAAACATGTGCACAGAAGATTTTAAATCAAGCGAAATTTTAGAATGATGAATTGAGATATTATTTTTGAAGCTCCCAGAATACCATCGATTAAATTTATTACATTCAACAGATTATTAAAAATAGTCATAACATAGTACATCGTGAATCTATAATAGGCACGGGCGTCATATCTTCGCAAATAACTTAAAATGGAGCAGATTATTAAATATGAAAATAAACATAATGGGTAGTAATTAATATTTTACACTCTTAAACAAACCGCTTGGCTCACAAAAATAATCCATTCTAACACACGATCAAAAAGATCATCAGAAATGTAATCTGTATTTGTTACGAATATTTTCGCTAAGAACCTCTTCTTTCCCCTCGCCTCTTCCCGTTACTCGGGGTTGACTTTTTTATCATTTGGCGCCAGGTATTTCTTTCGTAGGCAGCTTCCTCCTAAGACCTAGGCCCTTCATATCCCTCTGCACATTCGTTAGCCAGGTAGTTTGAGGTTTTCCTCTCCCTCTCCTATTAGACACGGAAATACACTTTTTCACTACATGGTCGTGAGGTCTGCTCATCACGTGACCATACCATCGGAGCCTGACAACTTTTGTTTTATGGGGACTACCTTGAAACTTCCCCTCACATATTCGTTGCGCACCTTGTCTTTCAATGTGACTCCTCCCGACAACCGCAGCATGCGCATTTTTGTTGTATGGAGATTTTGTACATGGATCTTTTTAGCTGGCAATACTACGCTTCCGTATAGTAATGCCGGCCGGATAGCTGTTTTATACATCTTGCCCTTTGTCCTTATTGACATTTTCGGATCACACAGAATTCCAGTCAGCGTTCGCCATTTATTCCATCCAGATATTGTTCGGTTGGTTATGTCCGCTTCAATTGATCCATCCTCCGATATGACCGATCCCAGATACTTGAAAGTTGAAAATTTTCGCTAAGAACCAAAGACAATATTTTATTATTTCTTGCTAGGTAGGCTACAATTGATTTAAACGGATTTTATAGTTTGTCAATTTTACAACGAATGGAACAGTTATTCCAAATTTAATTTTTAGGGATAAATTACTAACAGGCATATGATTCACCGCTGTATAAGTGTATTTGAGCGGTGTGAATTATGTATGGAAATAATATAATAATTAAAGTTATTAATAATTAACCTCATGATATAACCTTTAACATTTGATTAATTTGTACATGCCATATTTTCCTCGGTATTTTTTCCACTCCGTACTTCATTCACATCGTAAACGTATATTTTTTTAGCCATTATTTTTTCATCCTTACGTTGCATATGTCCAAACCAATGCAGTGATTTCTTCATAATTGTGTGAAGGTGTTGAACTGGGTGGTGGTCTAGGAGATAGAACGCTTGGCACCTGATCCAGGGGACATGGGTTCAAGCCTGGACACGATCAGATTCCTTCTTCATAATAATGAGCTATTTTCTGCTCATATTGACGATTTTAAAATAAATTCTAATATCATTGATATAATATAAATCCTCAGTCTTTAAAAAAAAATCTGTCTTCATAATACTTTCTACGCTCTTCGTTCCTTCCTGATACTTTTTGATAAACTTAAGGCGTTAATACTGTAAAATTCCATAATGAATATCCATATTTAAGGCATCGCTTCCATATATAAGAGATGGAACCAGAACTCGACTATGTTCGCTTATGTTAGAAGTCGGAAGTATCCACGTGCGTGTGTGATTCGCTGTATGAATGTGAAGGAAGTTAGAGAGATTTGTCAAGTTAGAGTATGTGGTGGTTCATTCTGTCTCCCTACCTCTCCAGGGAAACGACGTGATATTATCATACAAACTGAGCAATTTAAAAAAAAAATTTAACGGGAGCAATTTAAAGCATAATTTCCGGCTACTTTATAATCATGGCATAAATACCTTAATACTAGGATTTTTATGAATTAAAAAACTGTTTTTTCCACTTTTGAGTTTCTCTCGACATGTTTCGAAAGATTTGCACCTTCATCATCGTTTTCCCGAAAGCCTTTGAAACATAAACACAAAGTGGAAAAAACAGTGTTGTTATTTATTAAAAATTTGGTGAAAATTTAAAAAAACTTTATGAACATCCTATTCTTTTTCATGATTATGTATTTGTAGAGACATTTGTAAATGAGCTCTTTTGTATACATGTATGTTTTGTTGTGTAAAATATACACAAAATTCAAAAGCTAATTAAGTCCTTAAATTAAGAAAATTAGATTTTAATATTCATACATGTAAAGTATAGTACCTATATATACTGTTTTTATACATATCTGTAACAAAAAAGCACTTTAATGTACCCACGAGTATAAGTATGCGTGATAATTATCAACACAGGTATACAATGCATGAAAAAAATTTCTTTAGAAACTTGGCAAATGTAAATATTTATTTTCGTTCGACATAAATCATCACAAAATTGTAAAGTATTCTCAGGAAGAGAAATGAAATAATATTTATGATGTAAACGATAAGCAATGCACGTTGCGTTATTTTTGATATTAAATAGTTAAGACCGATTTTCTTTCGTTTTACTCCCGCTGTACATAAAATGTGAGATTAATAGTTTTGATATAAATTTCGCATTAATTTATTATTCAGACTTTAAAGATATAATTTCTTTATATATTCTTATGATCCAGCTAACCTGTTGCCACTTTGCCAATTCATTCGCCAATTAAATAAAATGTGAAACCGATCAGTAAATAATTTGTTTTCGTACGAATCATTTTGTTTGTGGTATGACATTTTTAGAAATAATATCGAAACAATTCTATGTATTTATTTTTAACATATTTTTAAAAACACTATCGACAGGTTTCGCTCTAAGCTGGTTCGATGGTTTTACCAGGGTAAGAAAAAATACTGTTTTGTTACTCTTATGAACTTCCCCTTGGAACAAAATAGTTGGACCGTGTCAAAAAAACAAAATTATTGACATTTGATAATGCCTTAGAAGGGCGAAACATGTCATTCCCATAAAATATAATAAAACTTCTAGAAAACTGACGTTTTCATTCGTATTAATTATTTAATATGTCATTTCAATATGTTTTATTTCAAAATTGTATTTTTCAACATCAACAACAACAACAGCGTAACATTACGCGGTTTCACTGAAAGGGTAGCCAGTGAGAATGGACCGCCACAATACTCTATTCTGACACACCTTTCTAGCTTCCTCCACATCAGACTATTAACATGGCCGACCTTTAAAATTTGATTGATATGGTCATGCCATGATTTCCTCGGTCTTGATCGACTTCGTACTCCATTAACACCGTCAGCGTATACTTTCTTAACCATTTTTTCTTCATCCATGCGTTCCATGTGTCCAAACCAACACAGTGATCCTTTCATAGTTCATAATACTTTCTTCCGATCTACATTCCTTTCTAATATCGTTTTACTCCACATTCAAATTACTGTATTACTGTATTAAGCTAAAATAATATACGAGTTATACGAGTTATCTCACTTGGGACGATGTTAAGCATCAGGCATGCGATAGAGTCGGGTGGAGAAGATTCCTTGAGGCCCTATGCACCACGGAGGTGTGACAGGACAAAAAGAAGAAGAAGAAGAAGACGAGTATTAATTTATCTGGTAAAATTTTTATTCGCAAATTTATAAATATGAAAGTATTAGATACGCAGTAATATTTCGTCATACACGCGTGAAAATAAATTTGAACTAACGTACATTTACACAATTTCTAAGAAGGGGTAGGCAGAGAGGATGGTGATATCTCATTATTATTAATTTAAAACATCTCAAGTGTCTTATTGATTTATAAAACTGCTCACGCTTGCACGTCTATTTTTCCGATTTCTGACAAAATCGATTTTTTTTCATGCTATATTTTGTTTTGTGACCCCAGATTTCTTACTCCATTCACGTATTATTTTTTTTATTAATTCTCTCAAAGTGCTCAAACCGTCAAAGTCGTATTTTAATTGTTTTATACTTAGGCAATTGAAAATAACTTTGTCTAATCCACAAAATATTAAAAAACACATGTTGAAACATGTCGTATTTTTTTAAATTTAATTATAATATATTTTTACACCTGAAGATGGAGTTATCCTCCGAAACACATCGTGTTTTTTAAATATTTTCAAAATATTTTGCGGATTAAACAAAGTTATTTTCAATTTCCCAAGTTTATTAATTACTATTTAATTTACTATGGAATTCCACAGTATTAATAACTTAGCGTTCAATAAATTTAATTGTTTTGTTAATAACACATTCATCATCACTGCTTAGTTCATTCAATTCAAAGATTAACCACACATTTTATTTGGAAGATTACATTTTTATGGTATTAATTACTACATGTATGAGTTATGTTTTTTGTTAGTTCCATGTTTCCTTTCCACACAAGTACGCGAGTGTATCATTAAGAATTTAAAATGAAGCTACACTTAAATGATAACAATAGTGATTCTTGCTAAATAACGTACGTATGTGCTACGGTAGAACACTTCAGAATAAAATAAGAATTCAAATAATATTATGCCAATTTGCGAGATAAAAGCTCGAGGAAGAATGTCTCTCTTTCAATAGGTAAATTGACAAGACGTCCTATTCCAAATGTGATAAAGATTCAGACAAAATACTTTTACGGAATATAAGTGAATAAAATTATTCTGTACATATTCGTATCATTTTATGATTCGTGTACGAGAATAATAATATGGTTAACAAACCATATTAGTGACAGCTTTTCTATTTTGCTATATAAGGAATATCTCAGTACACATTGCTTATCTTGTACCTACTCTTATGTATCAAAGTAAATCATGGAACAGGCAAAATAAAAATGAAAGTAGAATAAATAAACTAGAAATGAGATCTCTAAGACGAAGTGTGGAAAATCTACTAATGATGGAGTGTTGAATGAAAATATAGGAAGTGAATGCACTGCGAATGAATGCGTTGTGAACAAAATAATGAAAGGTTCATTAAGATGTTTAAGACATATGGAAATAATGAATGAAGAAAAATATTGAAAGTATACGTACGCGATGTAAATGGAACAAGAAATAGAAGAAGACCGAGGAAAACGTGGTTCGATCAAATCAATAAGATCTTAAATGTTACCCACGTGAAAAGTCGGTGAAATCGATGGGCGTGCATGACTCGATTTATGAATCAATCTTACCCCTTCGGGGAGACGGTGTTTTGGTTAGTTATTTAGTTAGATTATAAATTATGTAATTAGTTCGATTGACATGTAGCAAAATTTTTAAATTTTTTTGTTTGATGGATTTCATTTATAAATTATAATTAAAATATAGTATTGCGAGTAAGTAAATAAGGTCTCAATGTCTCATGTGCTAAGGGGAGAAAAATACCACCTCCTTTGACTGATATTAATGGGTAAAGTAAAGGGACGTCGGGGAGTTGGTAGAAGGCAGCTGTTCTGGCTGCGGAACATCAAAGAGTGGACAGGAATAACAAGAGTTCAGAACCTGTTCCAAGTGGCGTAGGATATAGATGCATTTGCTGCAGTGATCGCCAACGTTGGGGGGATTAATAAACCAGTCTGATTAATTTTGTTATGTAAGAACTCATTACAAGATGTATATTTATTAGAAATTTGGTATATTTGAAAACTGATTAGGCGAAGAAAAAAATTTAATTAAAAAATTATTAAATTAAAATTAGTAATAAATGAATAATGAATCATTATGTATCAATTTTGAAGCAATCAAAAGTATACGCTAGGTTGATTTTGATGGATACTCCAGTTATTTTAACACAGGCTGATCAGCTGAAAATTCTTATAACCTGGTGATGAGTGGAAGGCCTGAAGACACGAGAAGAAGAAAGGGTCGATGATGCATACGGTCATTAGATCGATGATGCATACGGTCATACTATTAGAGCAGAATTCTGAGCTGCAAGTTACTGCAGATGTATTGATATATTTTTATGAAATAATTACACTCTAAGTGAGGAAAGTAATTTTATTGGTATTATTTCTTGAATAATGATGAAAAACTCCATATTAAATAAGAGTAATTACAAGAATGATAAAAAGTTCAATAAGATTTTATGAATTTTACATGTTTTGCTATGCTAATACAAATGTTCAGATAATATTAGCCAATGCCGTAACAAGGAAAAACATGCCATTCTCATAAAAAATAAGTAATCATCTAAGACGCTTTAATTTATATTAATTGATTGCAAAAAGGTTTCCCTCATAAGAGAAATGTTGTCAGAAATAAGGTTCAAATAGTACGGTCACGTGCTGAGGAAACCTCACGATCATGTCGTGAAAACGTGTCTTTCCGTGACTAGTAAGAGAGGGAAAAGACATCAAACCACTTGGCTGACGAATGTACAGGACCTAGGTCTTAAGGAGGAAGCTGCTTACCAAAGAAATACCTGGCCTCAAATGATAAAACAAGCCAACCCCGAGTTACAGGAAAAGGCAAAAAAGAAATTTTACATTTCGGTTTATTTAAACTGTTATTTTCTTAATTAATAAGAATGAAAATCTCCGTTTTCTAGATGTTTATTTTTAATTTCCATAAATGACCCATGAATGACATGTTTCGCTTTGTTAAGACATCAAAAATATCAACAGCTAAATATGTCATTCCCACAAATTAAAATAAAACTTCTAGATAACGGACGTTTTCATAAGAATTAATTATTTTATATTGACTTCTACATCATTGCCCATAAGTTATTTTTTTGTCCAAAAATGACGTTATTTTACAAGTAAATTGTATAATTTATCAAAATTACGTTTAAAAAATATCAGTTATGAAATTATTAATTCGAATTCTTATTTTAAAAACTTGCATTAACTAATTAATCACCAGATGGGTCTGACATTTTGTATTTTTATATTTACAAATACCTGTCCATTAACAGACAACTCCATGGCATCATTCCAAAATAATAAGATTTTAGTAATTAATCGATTTCACGTTTTGGAGCACAATGCTATCAAATTAATTAATTGGCATTCGATTTCCGTTACAATCAATTTTCAAAGTTATTTCAGGTTAAAGATTAAGATGCCAAACTGACGCAAGCTCTGGTCTCCGAAGTGAGTAGCAAATGTAATATTTTTAAAACGAGTAGAATATGATAGAGTAGTTATGAATTCCATCAGTTTTAACGATGCCGAAGTACGTCAGTCTCAGGCGTATCGCGAATAAGCTTTTTTATAAATATAACCGCGGGATACTAGAAATTATAAATCTAGTTCATTTGATCTGTGCGTAACGAACCGCTGTTGAATAAAATTATGCAATGCGAGTATGACGCGGATTCCTGGGTAAAATGGGACGCGGAAGTAGCATTTCCAAAACCTTAGTCATATTTAATTGAAGTTATGTTCTTGAGACATTATTTTGGATATACTTCAATTGATGCTTACGAGGGGAGGACACGCCATAGTAATTGATTTCGGGATAGGATTTTGGAGGAGTATCCTCTAAAGGTCATCCATTGCCAAAATAAAATAGGCCAATAGACAACCAATTTCTAGGCAAAAAAATTACCGTTGCTTATATATTAGAAAAAAAAAATGCATGACGCGGGATTTGAACCAGAGACTGGCCGGCTAGCAGAATAGAAAAGGCAAACTATGCGCCCAGACACCTTGCTTTTGAAACTTCTTCTTCTCTGGTCTCAATCTAATGATTGGTCTGCAGCAAGGCGACGCATCTCCACTTCCACTCCGCTCGGTCCTCGGCAACTCTCTTCAACTCCGCACAAGAGGTGCAGCTACGTACTCCTGGCGAGGTTTTCCTTTGCCAATCGATCCCTCGACCATTCCCTCCAACACATCATGCAGGAAACATTCGTGTCGCAACACATGACCAATCCATCTCGCGCGCCTCTCCGCTATGGTGTTCAACATGTGCCTATTCTCTTCAACTCTGCTGAGAACCTCCTCATTTTGAAACTAGTAATGAAATTACTAATATATAAGCAACGGTGAAAACATTAATGGCTCTTTTCTAGAAATTTGCTATTGCGCTTTCTTATTTTGACTACCGGTGACTCTTAGGGGGTACTACAATCCAGCAAAATCCTTCCCTGAAATCAGTTTCCTATATCGTGCCCTCATCTTGTTGGTCAAATCTGATTCAGGATTGCTAATATATTCGTATAAAATTTTCTTACACGTACAAAAAAACTGATACAAATAATTCAGACCTATAATATTCATGATCCATTAGGTTTTTCAAATCCATTTGGAAAGTGATGGTTATATAATGAAATAAAGACACGTGGAAAATCGAAAATAACGTTGATTGATAAAATGTGAAAATTATTAAATTGGATCGTGATCAAAAGTGACAACGAAATTGATACCACCAATAATTACAATACCGTCTTTAATTAGGCAAATACAGTTATTTAGAATGACGACTTGATGTTTGAATTTCGTACAAAAATCTCGAACAAAGATTTGACCCGCTTACCCTGACCGCGACTCTCGCTTCGCGTGTTATGTTTAGCGTTATAAAACGCTGCCAGATAAAATGGTCAGGGAAATATATTTTTTTTCAATTTGCGTACAAATATTATGTAAATCGGGAAAAGCTATTTCTGTCGGCAGCTGTTCGGGTGAAAAATATAATGAGACATCTTGTCTAAATATATGGGAAGTTTTGCAGAGAACAAAGCGTTAGGAATATTTCTCTAATGCGAGGAAGACATCGCTGGGATGATGTATTGGCGGAGAATTTAAGATCATTTTACAAAAAAACAAAACGTCGGGACATTCAAATGATATTTTAATTCTATTTATATTTAAAAAAAATACAGCTAGAGAGACGGATTTTTTTTACGAGAGTATAACGACTATTTTCGCTCCTACACTGGCTTACTTGTATTATATTTAAACATTAAAATTTACTTTAATATGATAATCAAATGATTTTACTGAAATCTCTTGATGGAAGTTCATTTTAAATAATAATGAAAAAAATGATGTTTTTTAACTACTTCCACTTTTGTCTTTATTTCGACAGCGACCGGTTTCGCCAGGTTCGCTGGCATCGACAGACTGGTTACTTTAATATGTATAAAATTACGTATATTCAATTTTAGATTAATTTCCGTTATATCTAATTTCCATTAATCTATAATATTATAATTACATATTATTAAAACTTTGTTTAAAATGTGATCTGCTCGGTCGAAACCGACGAGGTCATTTTCAGGTCATTCTATTTAGTTTTCTAACGCTCGTTTTAATTTCAGTATATTTGATACATTAAAATATACACGTATTTAATAAAATTATTCTAGTGTTAAATATATTAGATTTCATTAACTCTTAAGAAACGTGCATTTTCCGCATCTGTACACAAAGGGAATTGGGCATAGAGAAACCAGGGGATAGTCTTTATGGTCTCGCACACTACGATCTTATTTCGTCTCGTTAGCGATACGAATATTCGCATTCCAATCTTTTTGACACGTATTTTCGCGTTTTCACGAAATTTCTGAAAAATAAATGTAATATTCCCGCCAAATATTTGGCAGAGATAACCGTGCGGCGGGAACGAAATTAAACTTAGTTATGTAACGCGTTAGTTCCACTCGCGACCGCCGGTGCCGGGCGAGGGCCAGCCGCGGGGACCACAGAGCACGTCCTTAGTCCTGTCACCACGTCACTGTCACACGGAGGACATTACAGGGAATATCACACTGCACCAGGAGAAGACGACTTACCAATTTATCACTTTGGTTTGTGGTCCCGAAAACGATTAAAACTTAAAACACACAGCGGAAGATTGTCGCAGGGGGCTATCGGAAGGAACGTCGCTAAGGCCCCATGGACGGAACGGAACTTATAAAAATAATATATAAAGGCAACGCCTGCGCTGCTGGACCAAACGGGCACCATTTGCTTCGTCCGCCGGACTTATATAAGCTCCGGGGGCGGGGGAGGGGGGCGGCGCCCCCCGCCCCCTCTCTCTCATCTCTCCCCACCGCGGGCCATCCGCTGCTCACGTGTCTCTTCAGACAGATCATTTTTTAGCCATTTTCAAAAATCATAATGAACTTCAACGTAACATACCATTTTTTTGAGATGCTGAATTATTGAATTGAAAGTGGAATAATTAATACGAAATTTTTAGAAATCTCTAAAAATTTAATTACAATACAATTTATGGGAATGACATGTTTCGACTTCCTAAGGAATTATCAAATGTAAAACTAACTAACTAACTGACCATCACGTCGTCTCATCGAAGGGGTAGACAGAAAGAATAGACTGCCACACATTTCTTTCCCGAAATACTTCTCTTGATTACTCAACATTCATACATCGTAGTTATGCACGCACGTCGATTTCTCCGACTCATCACGTGGTCGTGCCACGTTTTCCTCGGTCTTCCTCTATTTCTTGTAAAAAGAATATGTTTACTTTAAAAATGGAACTAGAAACTATCCAATGTTCGCAGATAAAATGGTTATATTGTACATTTGATAATGCATTATAGAAACATATATTTAAATAAATATTAAATAGTCCATTTTTTTGGCCGAAACACTATGATACTTAAACATTTTAAACTGTTAATGAATAAACTTTGTTTTTTGTAACACAATTGTATTTTATTTTACGCGACAGCTGTTTCATCAACATCATCAGATGTTACAATAATATATCAAATAACACCTAAAAAAATATCAAGTAACACCTGATGATGTCAACATAGGTTGATGAAATAGCTGTCGCGTAAAATAAAATACAATTGTGATACAAAAAACAAAGTTTATTCATTAACAGTTTAAAAAAATATTCTAGAAAACAGACGTTTTCATTCGTATTAATTATTTAATATGGAGTTTTTCTCCATTATTCAAGAAACAATACATATGAAAGTGAAATATTTTGCAGTGAATCAAGAATTACACCAAAAGCTATAGGGTAAATTTATCTTTTTATCTAAAAGCGAGCACGTGTCAAGCAATCAATGCCATAACCAGCTTTTTTCCTATTACTCAGCTGGAATATTTCCATGTTTCAACGTTGAAGTTCATGGTTATTCCACGAATACATCTTGCTAATAATATTATAATTAGTGGATAATTCCATCAAATATTCGTGGTAGGTACTGAAAGCTTTCGGTGTGGTGGATTGTGCATAAATATTTATGATAACATAACACGTGCACTAAAAATACTTCACTAGATTTGTTTATTGAGAGCATACCGTAGTACTAATATCAGACGATTGAAGGTAATTTGTTATGAAAACACGAGTCTTCAGAAAAGTACTTTTTTCAAAGTCCGAGTAAAATGCACAGAATTATAACACTCATGTAAAGTTTCATACTGAAATAAGATATTTCCATACTCTTCTATAATATCAAATCAAATCAGTTAATTTCTCAAAGATATTACAAACAAATAAGTTTAAGGCATCTATTGAGAACATGTAAAATATAAATATGGTTTATTAATAGGTAAAACATAATTATATTATATAATACCAGGAACGCACGAGGGTTTGAATTTAGGAATGCAAGATACTCTCTAAAGCAGAGGTTCCCAAACTTTTTTGTCCCGTAAACCCCTCGCCGATTTCTTTTATTTTGTGTAGACCCCCTTGCTTTCCTAAAATAGATTTTTTTTTACAATTTCATCTATAACTATAAAAGTAGTTTTTGAAGCTGACGGAGCTAAATCAGGCCAAACATATCCCAAAAAAATCGGAATTCGTTGTCGACCTTTTTTTTAGGTCATTGGGGAAAATCTGCCGGTCGAAACGTTTGGCGACCTTTTTTTTTTTTTTTTAACTCCTTTGGGAAAATCGCATCATGAGATCTACTGTCGTGGACCCCCATTTTCATTTGATAGACCCCCATTTTTTTTTCCCCGCTGACATGGACCCTTGAAAGTTGTCGTAGTCCCCTAGGGGTCTATATAGACCACTTTGGGAATCACTGCTCTAAAGTCAAGAGTATATTGTCTTCTGAACGTACTTTAACTAAAATAAAAGACGTCGATCTCCGAGGCAATCATCTTCAGCAGTTTGATTGCTCTCCTCACCGACATCACCATCACCAACGGCATCATAATCAAATTAGTTAGTTAATCCATGGTGTTCTTGTACCGATCCGGAAGCGAAACATGGAATTGGCGAAAGAAGGATGAAAGTAGAATAAATGCAGTATAAATGTGATTTCTTAAAAGAATGTGTGGAAAATATAAGAAGTGAATGCAGTGCGAATGAAAGTGTTATGAACTAAATAATGAAAGGAGCATTATTTTTTTATTTTTTTATTTTTTTATTTTATGTACACAACAGGTCGTTTGGACCCAATTACTGTATACAATTTTTATTTTTTAGCTATTATATTGATTCTTGTGACATGTGATAGGTAGCCAATCTATCGCCATTTTATTGTCACGTGAATTCTACACCAGACCAAAGACAGTGTGACAATCACACTGCCATCGCCGGGAATCGAACCCAGGACCTTCGGCATGGAAGTCAGTGGCATGATCAAATAAATCAAATATTGAATGTTGGCCAAGTTAGGAGTCGGAGATATCGACGTGCATGCATGACATGATGAATGAATGTATGATAAGCGAGAGAAGTATGTCAGTAAAGAAAAGTGTAGTCTTCGATTCTTTTGGCCTAACGGCGTGTTGGTAAGTTAGTAAGTTTAACATTTGATAATGCCTTAGAAAGGCGAAAAATGTCATTCCTTCCATAGTTTTCCTCTATATTGCTCCATTTACAAGATGAACGTATATTTTATATACCTAACGTATATTTTATTTTGGTATAACATTGAAAAACATTGTGTTTTCACATTACTTTATTACACTCTTTACAAACATGTTTCGGATGGTTTATATCCTTCTTCAGTATACACAATATTTTGATCGGTTATTTTCATTTTGACCGGTTATTTTCATTTTAACCATACACAAAGTGATAATGGAAAAATAAGAGCTGTATAACTATGGACCAAATTACTGAAATTCTTACGATATATTATTAAATTATCTTGTTTTCATTTTGCAAGAAAGTTTTTTTTTAAACTAGTACAATATTGTTTTTTGAATGTATTCAAATACTTATAGACAAATACTGGATTTTACCCATTGCGGGTTAATCATTTTTAAGGATTAATTGTATCTTAATGGAGACGAAGATGTAAATTGTTTTTTGGAAACAGAATATGGTAGTCGAGGCGTTTACAGGACTTATGACCTGCCATTGGTTGGGTTAAGCAATCGCTTTATGATAATCAAATGATTTTACTGAAATCTCTTGATGGAAGTTCATTTTAAATAATAATTAAATAAAACGATGTTTTTTAACTACTTCCACTTTTGTCTTTATTTAGACAGCGACCGGTTTCGCCAGGCTCGCTGGCATCGACAGACTGGTAACACTATTGTAAACTTAATCCTTTATATACATACAGATCAGGGGTGGTAAACATGATTCTATACAAAATTAATTTTCAAATATTTATGTAATTTTTTTTTCTTTTTTTTTTCTGAATTTAACTATTGGTATTACAGGTATTCTTGGAGGTTCGTGTTTAATACAATGGGTTTTAATTTTTATTATCTCTTACATATTCATATATAATTTTTGAAAAAATGGTAATTTTGTTTAATTTTTACTGAATTTAAATATTATATGTTATAGTTCTTGGTCCGTAAGGTTGGCCGCGCCTTATTCGGTTTTCCCAATCCATATAGCTGCTAGGGTCTAGAATCAATCAAAAACACATTTTGGGCAGTAATCGATTCCAGGAATATTTTTTATTTCTTTATATGGGGTATAGCAACGGGGAGTGCACAAACAGTATTTGGTCATTAAGAACTAATTGGTCAGGGGTATTGTGTTTTAGCCTATTTATTTCTAGAATTTCTAATTTGTTTAGTTTTTGACTTTTTGGGCATTTATGCAAGATTTTAGCGTTTTCAGTTGGGTTAAATGTATGATTATTTTCAATAAGGTGGTTAGCAAAATTGGAGTTCGTTTTATTATTTCTCCAACTTTGTATATGTTCCCCGATTCTAGTTTTGAAGGCCCTTCCTGTTTGGCCTACGTAACTAGCAGGACACGTACTGCAGTTAAGTATGTATGTGCCTGAATTTTGCATATTATCTTTTTTATCTTTATTGTTTACGATTAGATTTCCTAAAGTTTTATTATTATAACACGCTGTAATGCAGTTTTCTTCTTTTAAAACGCGTTTCAATTTATTATTTATATCACCTATGTATGATAATTTAGCCCATTTTGTTTTTTTGCCTGCATCTATTTCTTTAATAGTGAGGCTATTACTGATTTCATTTATGACTAGTTTTTTATTTTTTCTACGTATAAGGTTATCGACAAGTTTCTCATCATAACCGTTGTTTATTGCAATGGATTTAATAGTTAATAATTCTTTTTGGTAATTGATTGTATTTAGGGGAACATGTAATAATCTGTGAATCAAGCTATGAAATACCGATAATTTATGTGAAGTGGGGTGTCTCGAGACACCCCACTTCACATAAATTATCGGCAAAAAAACAAAATGGGCTAAATTATCATACATAGGTGATATAAATAATAAATTGAAACGCGTTTTAAAAGAAGAAAACTGCATTACAGCGTGTTATAATAATAAAACTTTAGGAAATCTAATCGTAAACAATAAAGATAAAAAAGATAATATGCAAAATTCAGGCACATACATACTTAACTGCAGTACGTGTCCTGCTAGTTACGTAGGCCAAACAGGAAGGGCCTTCAAAACTAGAATCGGGGAACATATACAAAGTTGGAGAAATAATAAAACGAACTCCAATTTTGCTAACCACCTTATTGAAAATAATCATACATTTAACCCAACTGAAAACGCTAAAATCTTGCATAAATGCCCAAAAAGTCAAAAACTAAACAAATTAGAAATTCTAGAAATAAATAGGCTAAAACACAATACCCCTGACCAATTAGTTCTTAATGACCAAATACTGTTTGTGCACTCCCCGTTGCTATACCCCATATAAAGAAATAAAAAATATTCCTGGAATCGATTACTGCCCAAAATGTGTTTTTGATTGATTCTAGACCCTAGCAGCTATATGGATTGGGAAAACCGAATAAGGCGCGGCCAACCTTACGGACCAAGAACTATAACATATAATATTTAAATTCAGTAAAAACTTAAACAAAATTACCATTTTTTCAAAAATTATATATGAATATGTAAGAGATAATAAAAATTAAAACCCATTGTATTAAACACGAACCTCCAAGAATACCTGTAATACCAATAGTTAAATTCAGAAAAAAAAATTACATAAATATTTGAAAATTAATTTTGTATAGAATCATGTTTACCACCCCTGATCTGTATGTATATAAAGGATTAAGTTTACAATAGTGTTACCAGTCTGTCGATGCCAGCGAGCCTGGCGAAACCGGTCGCTGTCTAAATAAAGACAAAAGTGGAAGTAGTTAAAAAACATCGTTTTATTTAATTATTAATCGCTTTATGTTTAACAACATTCCCCATTCCGCCCTTCTTATATATACATCTCTCAAAAATTTGTCAGACGTGGTGGTCGTAAGAAAGGTGGAATGGGGAATGTTGTTAAACATAAAGCGATCGCTTAACCCAACCAATGACAGGTCATAAGTCCTGAAGACGCCTCGACTACCATATTTTGTTTCCAAAAAACAATTTACATCTTCGTTTCTATTGAGATACAATTTATTTATTTATTTATTTAATAAAGTTATAAAAAATTACAGAAACATTTTACAACTTATAAAATAACATTTAATAAACAATTAATAATCTATAAAAAAACACAAATGAAAAAAAAAAAAAACTTAAAAACATCGGTACTTACAACAACTTAAAACATCGGTACTTAAAAAAACAACATTTTATAATCAATTAATAATAAATAAAAAACATAAATGAAAAAAAACAACAAAAAACTTTAAAAATCGGTACTTACAACAACTTTAAACATCGATACTATTAAAACAACATTTTATAAACACTTCATAATATAAAAAAAACATAAAACAAAAATAAAAACTTAAAAATCGGTACTGACAACATATTTAAAGCATTTTCGACGAAAGATCGCAAGAGAACCGGCATCTCTTACCTCATTTGGCAATTTGTTAAATAATTTTAATCCTCTATAAAAAAACACCTTTCTCTGTACTTTCAAGTCTGGGTCTCCGGAGTCGGAATCTATCACGACCTCTCGTTAAATAGTCAGTAATCCTTAGTACAATATTATTTAAGTTTTCAATAAGCTGGGGAGTACCTATTGCATTTTATTTTATAACAAGTGGTTTCAGCAGTGCAATGAACGCGTTAAGATTGTTCGGGAAAACACAAACTGTCGTGTTTTTATGTTTTATGATCGTATGTTATCGAGCAAATCGTCATAACGTGCTTTATTGGCCATTATTGCAATTAATAGCGAAATGAATGCCACATCGCATATTGTATGCGCACTCAAAAGCCAGTGTGATGAATACTCGACGACAACTTGACATTTCCTCACTCCCTTAAATTAAAATTAAACTTACGGAAAACGCAGGTTACCCCTAATATTATGTTAATTTTTCTATATTAGCTTTCGCTTTGAGATTTCAGTATATATAATAGATTTCCCTATTTGAATAAGAAGTTGTATTTTTATGATTTTTTATGAATTAAAACACTGTTATTTCCACATTTGAGCTCATTTTTCACAATATGTTTTGAAGCCTTTACGTCTTCATTATCAGGAGAACGATATTAACTCTTAGTTTTACAGTGTTTTATTTCATAAAAAATCGTTATTATGGAATTCCACAGTGTTAACGCCAGTTTATCAAAAAGTTGTGTTTTTGTTACTGTTAATCGTTTAATCGGTATTTTTTAGGATTTTCAAAATTAAATTATGAATATGTAAATAATTAAAAAATAATAAATTTTAATACTATTATTATTATTTTATAACATACAATCAGGTGTGAATAGAAAAATAAGTCAAGGGCGACCGAGGAAAGCATGGCTAGACCAAATTAATCAATTACCAAAAGGCGGCCACTTTTGAATTCGGAACAATCGACGAGTGTTTGTGTTACAATGTAGAAGAATCGCGAGAGATATATCAGCATTGTGGTGGTTTTCCTCTCTGCCTACTCCAGTGAAACGGCGTTTCGGTTAGGTTAGTTAGTTCATATAACAAAAAAATAATTTGTCACGCGACCAACAAAGTTCTCTTTTCAATATAATAACAAAAGGCTACGAAAAAGTACTTTCATTTATTCATTCAACAAATCATTTCTTCTTGGATATTGTCTTTTTGGGAGTACCAGCCCGTATTACTCCCCCACATGTTGGAAATTTATTTCTTGGAGATGAAGTTGGATATTGTTGGATGGTGAGGGGAGGGTTACTTGGAGGATGTAGTGAGAAGGAGGAGGAGCAAGGGATGGAGGCGTTCGAGGAACGCCAGCAGACTTGGAGATGGCAGCGGGTCAGGAAAATGGTAGCAACGACAAAATGAGCGATTACGATGGTCAGGAACTGTGGCGGCGGCACCGGAGGTAAAAGCCTATTCAGGCAGAGGTTGTCATTTTAATTGGCTGGCTGATGGGAAGGCGTGCAGAGCGATGTACAATTTGAGAATGAGAGTGTGCACCAATAAAAAAACAATAAACCACCCATGATGATGCATATACTTTTATATGGAGCTGTTTTTAATCTGAAAGAATTTTTTTTTGTGAGAAGCTTCAAATGAGAGCCGCCCATTGGCACCATTTTGAAACAAATCGTTATTCATTCAACAACTCTTTTCAACAATCATTGCTTATAATGATTGAAAAGTGATAACTTTATTTTATATTAAGAACACATTTTGATTTTAAAATCACGACCTTGCCTAACGAATACATAATCTTATTTATACCCTGACCTAACATAATATAAATCATGTAAGATAAATATTAAATCATAGACAATAATATTTACAAATTGCGCAGATCACATATTGTTTTTCGACTTAGTGATTAATTTGTTCCATTAGTATCGACGATCATCTATCCCGGAAAAGCAACATCAAAGAGCGTTAATGATTACTTTTTCGTTTTGAACAACATCCAATTTAAATAACACAATAATTGATTTGTCAATTCAAATTAGATCTTTACAGTTACTGATAGGAAATCATTAATTTAGGAACGTATTGTGAACAGGGACACGGTCTTCTGCCAGGTCATTAAGTTCTCGATTAAGATAAAATAAAAATTATAACTCGGTAGCCATTAAAACTAAATCAACATTCCGCTACATGTTAAAACAAATGTCTAGAAAAATGTTTTTGCCAAGCACAGCTCCAAAACCTTGAAACGTGCTGACGTGATGAGTGATAATCCAATGAGCGAAGATACAATATTGGATTGATTCGAAAATTCGTTAGTTTATTTTTATATACAATGCGCAATCGTATTTGAGAGACGACCTTCGTGCTAGAATGACCAGAGCTATGACTGCCTCATCGAAAGTCCCGTGTTCGTTTCCCGGCGATGTCAGTGTGATTTTTTTTGTAGAATTCTCGGCGATAGATTGGCCACCTATCACATGTCAGGAAAATTAATACATAAAATATTGTTAACAGTAATTGGGTTTAAATAATCTTCTTAACACATCTGGAAAGTAACGGGAAACTACCACATTAAAGGTCTAAATGGCATCTCAATACCAGCAAAAAAATCTTACAATTTGCTGCAAACCCATCACTTGGATTGAAGCTAAAGAAGATTTGAAAATATGTATTTTTCAATCAGAAACAGTACAGTCGAACTCGAGGAAACATTCGTTGAAATTTTAGATTATGATTTTCTCCATACATTCGTTCACTTTTATAACATATATATATCGGACATACCGAGCAAAAATATTATTAAATCTTTTTTAAAATTTATAAATGTGTCGATCGTTTATAAACAACATTTAAAATTCTTTTTGATTTAATGGGTTGACTGCTTTGAGGGGAAATTAAAGAAAAAATGAGAGTGAAAACAATGAAACAAGCATCAATTTTAAACTTTATAAGAAAAATGGATTAACATAAAAATGTATTATTATTATTAATATTATTTTGTTGAATCGCTCATTACATCATGACAGCATGAGCCAAATCGATGTAAAGGGTATTATACTCGTATTATAGCTATCATTGTGATTCTCGTGACATGTGATAGATAGCTAATCTATCGCCATTTTATTGTCACGTGAATTCTACACCAGACCAAAGAGAGTGTGACAATCACTCTGCCCTCGGGGTGGCAGTCAATCCACTTACCACTCGGCCACGAAGGTCGTCAATATGTGTTTAATGGGTGTGTAAATAAATTCTAATTGTGTATTTTTGTTTGAATTGCAACTTTTTGTGTTATGTGATCGCTCCAGATACTTCATGTCTTCATGTGATGGGTATGTTTGTAAGCATTTAAAATGACATATTCTCTGATATAACAAGTAATGCTTATAACAAGCATATTCAGTCGGTTCCATCTTCCTCGTAATAACTAAGTTCGACTGTATTTTGAATTTATTTAAAACGTCAAAGCCTAACGCCGTAATCACGCCGTCTCCCCGGAGGGGTAAGCAGAAATAATGGACCGCCACAATGTTCTGTCCGGACATACTTCTGTCGATTCCTCTACATTCATACATCCTGTCATGCACGCACACGATTTCTCCGACTCCTCACGTGACCCACATTTAATGTTTGATTGATTTGATCATACCCCTGTTTGACACCTTTCTAGATATCAAACCAGGCTGTAAGATATTTATTTACTCTGACACTTGCAGTGCTTTCCGTGTATAGCGATGTAACTGCCGTGATCAGTTTTGTGCTTATTCCATATTCAGACAATATTTCCCACAGCTTAACTCTATCTGCGCGATCATATGCTTTTTGCAAATCGACAAACGCACAAAAGAGTTTACGGTTTTTGGCCAAAAACTTCTGTCACTGTACGAAGCTGCAGTGTCTAAACCTTTCAAATAATTGCGGAACACCTTTTCAGGTTCAGCGGAACACTGGTGTTACACGGAATATAGTTTGGGAAACTACAATGACGACCTTCGTGGCAGAGTGGCAAGAGCTCTGATTACCGTACCGAAGGTCCCGGGTTCGATTCCCGGCGATGCCAGTTTGATTGTCACATTGGCTTTGGTCTGGTGTAGAATTCACGTGACAATAAAATGGCGATATTGTTGAAAAAAACCTTGTTCAATTTCATAGTAGAAGTTCATTTTTAATCTTCTTCTTCTTCATGTGGCCTGTTGCGTCCGCCGAACGTTGGCGATCACCTCGGCGAACCTGTCCCTGTCCTGCGCCGCCCGCAACAGCTCCTCCACACTTCAGATGCCGGTCCACTCCCTCACGTTTCGCAGCCAGGACATCTGTCTCCTACCGGGCCCACGGCGTCCCTTAATTTTCCCCTCCAATATCAGTTGGAGAAGGTGGTATTTTTCCCCACGCAGTATATTACCCACATGTGAAATCTTCCGAACATTGATAGTTGATAACAGTTCCCTGTCAACTCTAGCTCACCCCAGCACTTTTTTTTTACTTGTATACAACAGGTCGTTTGAACCCAATTACTGTATACAATTTATTTGAGCTATTATATTGATTCTAATGACATGTGATAGGTAGCCAATCTATCGCCATTTTATTGTCACGAGAATTCTACACCAGACCAAAGACAGTGTGACAATCACACTGCCATCGCCGGGAATCGAGCCCGGGGCCTTCGGTATGGAAGTTAGAGCTCTTACCACTCTGACTTAGGTACTTCGGTATTGGTAACCATTTTAATAATGAAAATATATTTTTATTTTATTTTCATTATTTAGATGTAATGAGAATCAATATAATAGCTAAAATAAAACATATTGTAAAAACTAACTTTTTTTTTAAATTTTCGTCCGTTGAAGAGTTTTGCGTCTACAAATAATGTGTTATGGCCACTTGAATTAGAAAATAAAAGTAATTAATATATTAAGAAAAGAATTAGACAAAATATAAAATGAAAGGGAGACGATTAGATGCGTGCTTTCGTAGGTGTTAATTAAAATTGATGATCATGTGTGGAGCCCAGAATCCGATGCGGGAGTTACATAATAGATCGTTGCCGAGACCGCGACACTCTGTGAAATAAAATGACTCGAGCTTGAGAAATGTAAATACTTGGCAGTGGCGGCGCGGCGCCCCCTGTTATCCAACAGGTGAAATATTCTGAATCATTAGCAAGGACGAGCGATGAATCCGTATCGCTCGTATATCACGTGCCAGGGACAATTTTCAGGGAAGATCATTTTTTTTAAGCGTGAATGGTGAAAATTTGGAGCAAGTAGTTGAGTTCGTGTATTTGGGTAGTATGTTTACAAGAGATGGGCGAGTGGAGAGGGATATTGAAAGAAGGGTTGGGGCAGGCAACAAAGTGAATGGTGCACTTAAAGTTGTAATCGCAAACAAAAACCTATCCAAAAAAGCTAGAATGGCAGTGCACAATGGTGTTCTTCTACCGACCCTATGTATGGAAGCGAAGCATGGAACTGGCAAAAGAAGGATGAAAGTAGAATAAATGCAGTTGAAATGAGATCTCTTAGAAGAATGTGTGATACTCTGTGTATGATAGAGTGCCGAATGAAAATATAAGAAGTGAATGCGGTGCGAATGATGGTGTCATGAACAAAATAATGAAAGGATCATTAAGATGGTTTGGATATATTGAAAGAATGAATGAAGAAAGAATGGTAAAAAAAATTATAGGTTAATGATGTAAATGGAACCAGAAATAGAGGAAGTTCGAGGAAAACGTGGCACGATCAAATAAATCAAATATTGAATGTCGGCCATGTGAGGAGTCAGAGAAATCGACGCGCGTGCATGACACGATGTATGAATGTTGAGGAAGCGAGAGAAATATGTCAGGAAAGAAAAGTGTGGCAGTCCATTCTTTCTGCCTACCCCTTCGGGGAGACGGCGTGATGGTTAGTTAGTTATCTTTTTTTTAATTTTTAATTTATTTAATTTATTTATTAAAAACCCAAATGGGTTATATGGATACGTTTGTTGATCTTAATTGTACCTATATTACGTTTCAGGTGTATTTTAAATTGTTTTCTAGTAAGATTCCTTGCGTCTTTTGGTAGGTCATTGTAAAGTTTCAGTACATTGTTCAATATCCTCGATTGTCTTTGTTCGTGCATTCGGTACAGTTCCTGGTCCAGTGTCTGTGTGCGTCTGAGTTTTGGATAAATTTGTAGCTGCTGTCTATTGTCTCTTCCATGATCACTCTGTGTACAATTTTCAGGGTCTCGAAATTGTTCAGGCCAGAAATCTCAATTTGTTTTGTTTGTTTGTAGAAAAATAAATAAATAAATAAGTCTGCCGGGTGTTATGATTAAAGTATCACCACAGGTGTAGGCACCTTCCTTGCCCCCTCATTGGTAATTAGTAACAATACCATTAAATTAAATATTTTTTTCAAGCATTTCGTGTCGTATAAGTTCATAGTAAATTATTTATTGTTTTATCAATAATGTAAAACTCCACATTAAATAATTAATACGAATGAAAGCGTGTTTTCTATGTGCCTTATTATATTTTTGGGGAATTTCATGGTTTGCCGTGCTAAAACATTATTGAAAACTGACGTTTTCATATTATTCCGTGTTTACTATATAGCTTAGATAAATAAATAAATAAAACTATAAATACAACAATCGGAAACGTCGCAATGTAGGCCAAACATTCCGCCAAAATAGTAAGTGAAATAGAAGAGATAATGCCCATCCCTATGAAACTTGCAAAAGTAATTTTTTATTTATTCAACATAAAAAATATTCAAGCCAATGTACAGTACATATTCTTTTCCATTTTGCTATCGCAAATGAAAAAAAATCCTGTTAATTTGGCGGAAAAAAAAATAAAGTGCGCCTATGGACTGAAAAAAAAAAGAAAGCTCAGTTTTGATTCCCTGACCGCCCTCCCCTAAAAAACTCTGTCTAAAAATGTATTGCATTTACGAAATGGTTATATTATATTTTTAATATTTATTTTATATAATATAAATTACAATTTTTGATTAATCTGTAATATTTATTGTTTAATATACTATATTGACGAAAACGTCCGTTATCCTAAAATTTTATTGTAAATTTTTTGAGTGACGTGTTTCGTTGAGTACTATGAAATTTGCATTTATATTTCGTTCGAAACTTCTAGATAACGGATGTATTAATCAATGTGCAAATATTTAAAATGGAGTTTTACATTGTTGTTCAAGAAATACAAAGTTTATTATTTTAAATAATAAAAATATACTGGAAATAGTTCGACAAAACCTATTTTCTTTCACCAGCACCATTAATATTGTCATAGAATTCTATAATATATTAAATCATTTATAAACTATTAACACACATTAAAAAAACAAAAGACATTAATATGATAATATCAAATCCTGATAAGAAAGAGACTTGCTAAGAAAAGTATAATGGCATTTGGAATTGAGACGAGGGTTGACACCATTAGAAAAAAAGTCACATAAAAACCACAGATGAAGACTTTTCAATCCATTGCAAGAATGGCACTCCGAGACAGATTAGGAAATTCCAAAATAACGAAGATTTATGAAGACTGATAAGACGATGCTGGAGAGACCACGTGGAAAGGGCGTGTTCTGAAAGAGTAATATCTAAAGTGGCAAATAAAGCACCAACAGGCGGTCGACCTCCAGGAAGACCACTCAAGAACAGGGTCTGAGAAATCTTCTTATTTTTCTTCCTCAGCCTATTCCCGTCCACTCCTGGACAAAGACCTCTTCCATTCGCTTCCATGTCACTCTGTCCTGTGCATACTGCATCCAGGTTATTCCGACGTGCCTGTTCAGATCATCCTTCCACCGTAGTTGCGGTCGCCCTGCACTTCTCTTCGCCGCCCACGGTCTCCAAGTCAGCAGACTTCTTGTCCACTTTTCATCTGAGCTTCTGGCTACGTGACCTGCCCATTATCATTTTAGAGTCGCCACCCGGTGGATGATGTCAGTAACCTTTGTTTTTTCTTTCACCGTATCGTTTCTGACTCTGTCTCGTTCTATGGCTCTTGGGGTCACTCGTAGTTTCTCGGCACTTTGTTTGGACAATGTAACAGTTTCAAGACCATAAGTACCAACTGGCGGAACGCAGGCTTTATAGACTTTTCGTTTCAGATTGATCGGTATTTTCCGGTTTTTAAGGATCTTACTCATGTTTCCGAAAGCTGCCCTGCTTAGTCTGAGAAATAATAGGATACAATCCAAAATAAGCAGATTATTTTTTTATGAAAATGAAAAGCCGAAATTTTAGAGCCATTATGTCTCACGATTCAAAATATGTGTTTTTATTAATATACAATTCTTGTTTTAGGTAGTCCGTTCGCTATGTAAATACTATAATTTCCCAACGGGTTGAAATTGATATAGGCCACGAAGAGCATATGACAAATTTTCATCTGTCAGAATAAATAAATCTGTGTTTCAGCGGCGTCTGAATAATATTAAATAAATGATTGGGTCGGACGTCAGGTGAACATTAGTATTTGCTAAAAAGGGGGACCAGACCGCCTGTTTATACGACCTCCTCAGCTCCAACCTTGTAATCACTTGGATCCTGACCAACACCAAAAGTTGTATACAGAAACTAGTTACTACTGAAGCGCATTGATCGCTTACCGTGAAACGCATTAAGTCTACTAAGCATATTTTTTAAATTAATGCAAATGAATACGTCTATGTTCTGTAAGTTTTATTATATTTTATGGGAATAACATGTTTTGTTTTGCTTAAGTGTTATGAAATGTTTAAAAAAAAAAAACACCATCAAAGATTTAATTTAATTTCTTCTTCTTCTTCCTCAGCCATCTCTCCACTGCTGGATATAGACCTTTTCCATTTTCTTCCACTCCACTCTATCTTGGGCTTTTCTTTGCCACATTCTACCCGCGACAGGGATAATGTCGCCGGCCCATCTTTTTTGGGGTCGGCCCACTCCTCTTTTTCTATCCCATGGTCTCCATTTAAGGAGTCTGGGTGCCCATGGCTCTGTTCTCTGTCTGGCGACATGACCTGCCCACTGCCATGTCTGCTTAGCGACAAGGTCCATTATGTCTAGTACTTTTGTTCGGCGTCTTATTTCTTCATTTGTTATTTTGACTTTTAGACATACGCCTAAAATTGGTCTTTCCATGGACCTTTGCCCACATTTTAGTTTATGTACCGTATTGGAAGTTAGTTTAATGGTTTCCAGGCCATACATAGGTGATAATTTTATTTAACAATCTTCAATATGAGCAGAAAATAGCTAATTATTATGAAGAAGGAATTTGGTCGTGTCCAGGCTCGAACCCTAGTCCCCTGGATTGGGAACCAAGCGTTGAGAGAATCAAGCGCGTTGCTGTTTATATACCTACTCGAGTTACTGGAACAGAAAATTGTAATTAAAGTGGCTTAAAATAATCCAATTTTACCAAAAATTGAGGTGTAAAAACCCAATATACTGAAAAGTATTTCCTTATTCAAAAACTTATTCATCAAGAGTTTTATGATTAATTTTGTGTACAATGTTTACATAATTAAATTTATTGAACGCTAAGGAATTAACACTGTGGAATTCCATATTATATACTTAGGAAATTGAAAAACTTTGTTTCATCCACTATTTAATAAAAAATATTGGATTAAACAAAGTCTTTCAATTTCCTAAGTATATACATAATTAAAGTATACTAAAATATCGTTACATAAATCAGAGTGGTGCTCAACTATTTATTGTTACTTGAATGATGTGGTAAATTTCATGTTAAATAATTAATACGAATGAAAATGTTTATTTGTTTTTCTGGAAGTGTTATTATAATTTACGGGAATAACATGTTTCGCCTTTCTGAGGCATTTGATAATGACTTAGAAAGGCGAAACATGTTATCCTCATAAATTATTATAAAACATACGTTTTCATTCGTTTTAATTATTTAACATGGAGTTTACGTCATTTTTCAAGAAACAATACTTTAAAAAATATATATTTTTCGTTAGTGTACACCATTGAGCAGCTTCCTAGTTTGAAAATCTAATATTTTAGTTTAATACATGTTAGTGAATAATGCATTTGTAAATCAATACTTTTTGTAGGTGCAATGAATGGTAAAGAAAGCCGCAATAAGTCGCGGAAAACTTGGGAGCATTTTAAAATACTTGCGCAGTAACTTTGGTGATGGGAAACCACGCTTTACTGCGCTTTAAAGCTGCGGCCGTTTTCCACATCCGGAACCAGCTCCGGACGTCATTAATTCGGCCGTTACGGAACAGATTTAGTGGTCGGGGAATATTTTTTTCATGGATTTCTTGGGGTTAACTTAAGTTGGATGTATACATTATTCGGGTGGTGTTATGAGTAAATAAAGCGTTCATATTATTATCAAATAAGTTAAATAAATTTCCAATCTCTATCCAGAACACAATTATTCCTGCAGGGTTGTTAACAGCCAAAAGGAATATCAAATATATTGTAGGTTATCTTTTTTGTTACAATAATCAAAAATCCAATGAAAATAAAATAAATAACACCGGAATGTCAAAATCACGAGGGTATTAAATAAGAATATGTATGATAAAAGTAAATATGTTACAAAAGTTTGTTTTATTTTCATTAGTTATGAATTTTCACCATGATAATTCTTTTACCAATTTCAACGTTTTTATTTTATTTTCTAAAATTGTATACGTGGAAGTAGATTTGTACATATTTTTTGGTTATTTAATTCGGCTATGAATATTATGATTTAGATAATAAAAAATGTGAAGACTATAGCGTACGTTTTAATACTATCGTACATATATTGAATGCATCATGGATAAAAGTAGGTCTTTTTTTATTAAGCCACTATTGAATAATGGTTTTATTTTAGGAAATTATTTCAAGTACACTTAACCCTTACCACTCCTATGTCTAGTGTAACTAGACATAGTATTTGTTTCACCAACTCCTACGTCTAGCTAGTGATATTATTAGAGGCAGTTTTTAAAAGTAAAAAAAAGAATACAAGCTCATTCACTATTAAAATACCTTTATTTTATTGAGACCCCTTCTTTATGTTTATTTTTTGTAAAATAATTAAAAAGTTTGTGGTAGGTAAAAAATACTAGTTAAGGAATGCAAAGAGTAACTTCATTTTACGATAAAAATAACCTAAAAAAATCTATTGATTCCATGAAATTACATAAATAAATATTAATCCTTACATTAATCCTGTAAGATTTTTCTTTTGGGTTACAAGATTTGTTTTATTTACATATTATTATAACGCACAAAAATACGTTTATCGAATATAGAGGCGGTGACAAAAAAAATTGCACATACATACATGTGTTCTAAGATAAGTAATTAGATGCATTATCAAGAATTAAATGGTCCTGTAAGTCGAAACCATTTGGATTGAAAAAGTAGAAATCTGGAATAGAAAAGAGTAGAAAAGTCATTACTTAGTAATAATACCACATCATTCTTTTTTGGCTGTCATTGGTGATTGGAACTGTAAAATTAAATCTGAATAATCGAGCCTCGATTTCTTTGAGCGAAAAAATAATTAAATAATTTTCTTCAATTACCTCTTTTTTCAACTTACTTGTATCCGTGGTATATAAGTAAACAAAAATATTTTTTTTCTTGGGTATAGCATTCACTTTGTGTTGTGAATTCTCATCATAATATTAATAGACAAAAACTCGCACCAAAGAAGAGAGCACTAAAATATTTTAAATACAGGAGAGCGAGAGAGGAATTCAATCATAATTCGAATTTTCTTCTGATAATTGTTGTATGACAAAAGTGTAGAAAACAAAAGGAGAAAAAAATGATAAAATTTTAGTGAAATATTAACTTATTGTGTGAAAAATAAGATTACAATTTAAAGTTATTTAGTTCACGATTGTACAGTGAACCAAGACAAAATGAACAATGAACAAAAAACAGTACTTCCTCGAATATTTCACGGGTTGCAACTAGTTTGAAAATTTATTATTGTTATTCTTCTTCTTCCTCAGCCTATTCTCGTCCACTCCTGGACAAAGGCTTCCTCCATTCGCTTCCACGTCAATCTGTCTTGTGCAGACTGCATCCAGATTATTCCGACGTGTCTGTTCAGATCATCCTTCCACCGTAGTTGCGGTCGCCCTGCACTTCTCTTTGCCGTCCACGGTATCCAAGTTACGAGTAGCAGTTAAATTGAAACAAACTTTGTATTATCCCAACACTTAATTTTTTTAGTTTACATAAATGTTTCGGTCCTTATTCGGCCCTTCTTCTGTGCACAAATTTGTATTGTTTAAATTTGGAATTTTAATTTTGTAAGTGTGAGATAATACTCACGTAAAATATCGGGTTAATATGGGTATAGGTGTACTACTAATTCTGCGGAGAAAGAGATTCCAAAATAGACTTTACGATAAAAACATTTTTTACAGTTCAATTCACAATGTACGAGTACAATAATAAAACTTTATCATACATGACCAGCAGCTGGTGTATAAAAGAAATTTAATTCAAACAAATAATAAAACAGGAATTAGGAATGCTTTAAGTAAACCCTGATCTCGAATTAAGTTGTAAAGTATTTTAGGCCCCCAGACAATATTATTGTTTTGGCGGTCTGATACACCGCACTAATAATATTCTCCATCGCACAATGGAGATCTGAAGACCTCGTATAAATGTGTTTCTAAATAACTAATAATTAACTGATGAAAATCTTCCAATTCCTGCAATATATACTGCCATAGTTGATTGCAGCGCTGAATAACTTAAACCTTAAACTTGGATATAAATTCATTCATTCATACACAGATTAGTGGTTACTTAAATGTTTTATATCTCAATTAAAAATATTTAAATATAGAATATCTTTTAGAATTGAAGGCTGGTATCAGAAAGGTGCCAAGTGGTAACAAATGTCTGGTAGCACTGGTGTCATCTTTAGGGTGAAGTTTGAACTACACTATGGTATATTATTCAATCACTTTGAACCTATTCTATAATTCTTTGAACCGAAGGATTACTGTAGAATAAGCCAAGGAATTACCACGATTCTTGATTTTTTTTATCCTTCGAAAAAAATCCTTCGATCAGGGACTAGATTAACAATTAAAATAAATATTTTTGTTTATTTGAATGATTTAAGATGAACCTGTAAGAAGTTATAATGTACCTATTATGGAACAGGGTCCAACAAATATGGCGATAACTTCTTTATTATATTTAATATTATTTTTCAAATTTGGATCAAATCAAGTTAAAACATAATGTAATCATTTGATATTGTTGGTTTTATAAAATAAATGAAATAACTGTAAATTTAAAAAATATAAAATACTTGTTTTTTATACCTCTGACTGCCCCTAGCCACTTAATGCGCCCTTGAGGTAATTACATCACAAAACGGCGCTTTATAAGTTAGCACATAATTAATATTAATGTGAACGTTTTCATCTATTTTATATCGTTATTTCTTCTAATTATCCATTATTTGTATTTTATGGGAATGACATGTTTGGCTTTTCTAAAGAATTATCAAATTTTCATGTTTGTCATATATGTTTTCTAATATTGTTTTATTAAATACTTAATTATATCAATTACCGTCTTGACACTCCAATAATTATTATTACTCGCTTAATTATAATATAATGAGAGCAAATCGACATCTATCATTAACTACAGAATTATCAAATTATCATGTTTGTCATAACAACTTTCTAATATTTTTTTTATTAATCACTTAATTATATAAATTACCGTCAGATGCAGAGTTCGTATTTAGTTTTAAAACACGTCTTAATACGCCCTTGAGGTGATCACAAAAACGGCGCTTTAAAAGTTAGCATATTATAATAATTAATGCGTACGTTTTCATCTATTTTACATCCCTTATTTCTTCATATTATCCATTATTTGTTTTTTTTATGGGTATGATATGTTTCGATTTGCTAAAGAATTATCAAATGTTCATGTTTGTCATATGAACTTTCTAATAATATTTTTATTAAACACTTAATTTTATAAATTACCGTCTTGACACTGCAATAATTACTATTACTCGCCTAATTATAATATAATGAGAGCAAATCGACACCTTCCATTAACTAACATTTATAATATCACTTAGTGGATGTACCGCGTAATCAGGTCAGGCATTCCTCTGCCGTGGCGGTCGGCTGCAGCTAAGCTGGTGGCGGTGGGAGCGATCGACACCTGTCCGCGCCGCTCTCGCTGGCCGGGCGTCGCGGCGCCCTCGGTCGCCCGGACGACGTCGCCGCGATGCACTTTTGCGCTCATCTAATTTAACCCTCGCATACCTGGCACAATTTTTTAAGTTAAGCACTTCCCTATATTACAAAAAACATTAGATAAAAAAAATATGTATACCTTCTTATCCTCATAAATAAAAATGTAAATGATCACGTACAAAATCCAAAGTAAAAGAAAGATTCTTCTATGTTCGTCATACTTTGTGTTTTAGATGTTTTATATTTTTCTTTTTTTATGTACTTTGTATACAACTCTCACTTTTTAAACAAACTAAAATTAAATATCAACAATGTTTCGGACTACCCAGCCCTTCCTCAGTGACATTATATAAATACTTAACATATTTTAAAATTGTTTACAAATATGGTCAGTTTTGACAGATGTTATAAAGATTTGTTTTGGAACGTTTAAACGTTGTATACAAAGTATATATAAATAAAATATATAAAAGAAAGTTATCCACCGATTGCATTGCAATTTCGACACCACGTTGCATTCGAATACGCGCGTGTTTTTACTTATATCGTCTTCTCGGGAGTTCCATCCCGGAAGCTTTCTCCGCAAGTCGAAAACTTCTTTCTTGAATATTGTTTGGTGGTGAGAGGAGGGTTTCTTGGAGGATGTGGTGGGTTGGGTCCGACATTTGGATCTGACTTCCCGGGTAGGGAGGAGTGTGGGGGGATCGGGGGTGGCCTTGGACAGGGGCCGAGGTCCAGTAGAGAACGAGGCACGGTGACAAGGTGTGGGTCGGTGGTCTCGGTTGGGTTCGAACCACCATTTGGGAACATTTTCCATTTAACCAGATTGAGCTATACCCCTTTTGTTTTCCGGAAAACAAAAGGGGTGTCGGTCGGCCACAGAAGAGATGGGCCGACGATATTGTTGTGGTCGCCGCGAAAAAATGGATTGAAGCGGCACAGGATAGAGAAAAATGGAGACAGATGGAAGAGGCCTTCATCCAGCGGTGGAGGGAAGGCTAGAAAGAAGAACCACACCAACGCGTGGCTGGGTACAGCTAGTGTAACTAATAAATACATATTAATATATTTTGCATATTTTTTAAACAATAGGTCGTTAGAACTCAATTACTCTATACAATTTATTTTTTAATCTATTATATTGATTTTCATGACATAACATAGGTAGTTAATCTATCGCCATTTTATTGTCACGTGAATTCTAAACCAGACCAAAGATCGCCGGGAATCGAACCCGAGACCTTCGGTATGCCAGTCATACTTCTTGCTACTCTGCCACAAAGGTTGTGAACCCGACAACTGTATACAATTTGTTTTTTTTAGCTATTATATTGATTCTCATGACATGCGGTAGATAGCTAATCTATCGCAATTTTACTGCCATCTGACTGTGGCAATCACACTGCCATCGCCGGAAATCAAACCCGAGACCATTAGTATGTCAGTCATAGCTCTTGTCACTCGGCCACTAAGGTCGTCGTATATATATAAAACACTAATATAATTTTTCTTTGCTATAAATCCGATTGCATGCGGTGCATAGTTATTCATGTTCGTTCCTGCACTCACTTTAAACAGTATCTGATGGGGTTAAGTGATCCGTCATGACCCAGATGAGCGCCCCTCACAATGTGCAACCCAGATCGGGCTGCTCTTATACTAAAAAACGAGATCAAACTATTTTTAGAAGACTCATTACCCTGTTATTACACTTTGGTACAAAAAAACCTTTATATTGTTTCTGGACGTTGTCAGATTTTATACTCGCATAAACAAGACATCCAAGCGGCGTTTGTTTGAACTATCTTTTATTTTCGGCAAACTTGTTAAAATGTGAATTCAGATCATCTAAATTTATCAACAGTGCTTCGTTGTTCGTTGATTTAATTTCACATTGTTTATTCAATATGCACAATTTCTGGAGTGTTTCCTCGCGTATATAATCAAAACTGTTCATTAAATATGTTAAAACTATGATATTATATTTCTTTACGTAAACTAACTGCAGACATATTACGAAATGCGAAGCAAGCGTGGATAACTTTTACGCTCTATTTTGAATTTTCCCGCCTCAATGGAACGGAAAACGTCAATATCAGAAGTGACACGGTTAAAAATAAATGTCTTTCTTCTCGTTGATGGTATCACGGCCGGATGCAAAGATGAAACGTTAAATATTTCCGAAAATAGAAAATTCGTAGGTGTATAATTACTTTTTAATTATGTAAATTGGACACATGGAAATAATGAATGAAGAAAGAATGGTAAAAAAATATATAAAGTTTCGTATGAAGCACTTAATTTGTGGTGTGACATTATAAAATAAAATAAAAAATACACTTTTAGTAATTTGTATAAAAACAGCTTTATTTGGTAACACCAACCGGTTTCGCTCCCGCCGGAGCTTCGTCAGGGTGAGGGAGTAAAGGTATATTATTATTTCATTTAAAAAAAGTTATTGATGTAAATGGAAATAGAAATAGAGGAAGACTAAGGAAAACGTGTCACGATTTGATATATCAAATATTGAATGTGGGCCACGTGAGGAGTCGGAGAAATCTACATGCGTGCATGCCGCGATGTATGAATATTAAGGAAGCGAGAGAAATGCCAGGAAAGAGAAGTGTGGCAGTCCATTCTTTCTGTCTAACCCTTCGGTGAGACAGCGTGATGGTTAGTTAAATAATTACTGTTTTTTAGGTCCTGTAATATATTGTAAGATAAAAACATTTACTAATATGTTCTTAATGAAAATCCAGTTGATTTACGTAATGCGTACTTAAAAAAAATTGTTTCTAAACAAAATTGAATTTTGAAAGGAAAGTGTACGGGTATAATCTGTGTACATTTTCGTCTTTTCGGTTGTTCTGGTATTGATTAGTTGATCCATTATTTTGGTGGAAACACTATGATACTTCAACAATCAATACTGTTTGATTTGGAATAGGTAGGTACTCTTATAAAATCAGAATTTATTTATTTAATTTCTATGTCATTGTCGAGACAGCTGTTTCGCTAACTATTGTTCACCAGGTATTACGAACAATTCAGTTCAGCAGCTTGCAGACATTTTCTGAAATGAAAACATGTTTTAATAACTTCTGATAATGAAGTAATTTCACTACGCTTTTTTGCACTTTTCACAAACATGTGTCGGATCGGAGACGCCATTTTTAAGTGCATTTTTAAATACTTTTTTACAGTGGCGTAGAATGTTTGCGGCCTGAAACATGTTTGTGAAAAGCGTATAAATAAAATGTGTACAAACAACGTTATTCAAGTATGAATTCACAACACAAAACGATAAGTAAGTGATTATTTTACGCACTGAATTAAAAAAAGGAAACTTGAATATGTCTTAGTTTACACATTGAATTATTCGATTTCATTCTCACCCCATAATGACTTATGGAATTGTAGCAAGAGTCAGACATTATAATAACAAAACATCTCGTAAGAACATAAGTAGATATGAAGACATAACTACTTATCGTGGTTAGAACCCTAAGAGATAGTATACCTAACGAAGAGGTTCGCAGAACTTACAATATAGAACACAGTTTCTTAATCTTTATATTTTATATATCCGTGGACTTTCAAAAAATTAAAATGTTTTGCAGACCGCCAACATTGGAGTAAAATAATAAGTATTTATAAAAAAACAAATTCGAAATATATAATAATAACTAACTAACTAACCATCACGCCGTCTCCGCTCAGAGATAGGTGGAAATAATGGATCGCCACATTGTTCTGTCCTGACACACTTCTTTCGCTTTCTCTACATTCATGCATTGTGTCATGCACGCAAGACGATTTCTCCGACTCTATACGTGACCGACATTTAATACTTGATTGATTTGATCGTGCCACGTTTCACGGCCTTCCTCTATTTCTTGTTCCGTTCACGTTTACATATAGTTTCTTCACCGTTCTATCTTCATTCATTCTTTCCATGTATCCAAACATTTTATTTATGGTTTTAAATAATAAAAACATAGTAAGCTGATAAAACAATATTTAAAGAAAAATATTGCAGACCTTCCAAAAATCTTCACGGACCACCAGTTGGCCGTGGACTTCTGGTTAAGGGGAGCAAACCCTTCAGACGCCTGAAAATGAGTCATTTTTATGAATTTTTTAATGGTGATAAAATAAACGCATCATTTTGAAATTTTGACATAATTTTCTTACAACTCTGAAGTACAGAAAAACATTTATTTTTATTTTTTTATAAAACAAAATGGCGGCGTTGTAGGGTATTTTTTCAGACGTCTTTTGCATGACATCGAAAACTGCTGCAGTTGTACTGCATGTTCTATTAATCTGAAGAAAAAAAATTATGTATCGATTACAGACATGTGCAGCGGAAGGACAAACCTTTATAATGATTAAAAAAGTATATACGAGTAATAAAAAAATAGGGAGGCTTTTAAAAAAATATTCTAATATTCGTAAATTTTTTCGACAACTCTCACTCCAAATTAAGAAACTTTAATATAGAGGGCATTGTAAAATGGAATAGGCTAAAACATGTTTGTGAAAAGTGTAGTGAAAATTCAATGTTTTTTACAACCTATTAAAATGTGAATTCACAACACGAAGTGATAACGATTATAGGAGAAAAACAAATTATTCACGTATGGTGTAGTTTTTCAGGAAATAATGATTTAGGATTCGGCTGTATAACGTTTAATGAGCATGTGTGAAGTCAAGACCCTTTATCACGCCCGCCGCTCACCGTATCGAACCCAGAAACTATTTCTGGCAGACCTAACGAAGTAACCTATCGTTAAACTGTGTAAAATTTAGCCTCAATTGTTATTGCCTCAGACGTATTCAAAACTATAAATTAAATCTCTCTTATTACCTCATGTAAAATTAGATACGCCACCCGATAAACGAAAGCTTTTTTTTTTCGCAAAATAAGCTTTGAGTTAAACGTGGCTATTTCTTATTTATGTAAATGCCTAACTGAGAAAAATAATAAGTTTAAACACAACAAATTTGGTGATTAATCGGGTGGTGGTCTAGGAGACAGAACGTTTGTTTCCTGATTCAGGGGGCATGGGTTCAATTCTGGAGGCTACCCAGTTCCTTCTTCATGAACATTTTTTACCATCTATTATTTTTTTTTAAATAAAATGAAGTATAGGTACACCTTTTTATAAAAGTCTTTTCCATATACGAATTAATAGGTTATATTTATCAGTTTATATTAATAACTAAAGTCATAAAAAATAAATACTCTACGAATAAAACTTACACTGTTTCAACTCAAGATGTTCATTTATTTTGTCAATTCTTGATATCATAATATAATAATAAAAAATGAACTTTTATTAAAATCATAAAAATCAAACGTATAACGAACAAATGCAATGTTTGATATTTTATATTGGTGAAAACGTTCGTATTTTACTTTTTATCATTATTTTTTATGTGAGTGCCATGTCTTACAAGGCCATTATTTAAATATATTTCTCTAGCAAGGCGAAACATGTCGAAATGCTATGTAACGATTCTTCTTCTTCTTGTCCTGTCACCTCCGTGGCCTGATGCCTAACATCATCCCAAGTGAGGCCTGCCGCTTTAACCTCGTCCTGCAGGGCTCTTTTCCAGGTGGCTCTAGGTCTGCCTCGCTTCCTCTTTCCCCCCATAGGGGACCAGTCTAGTGCGCCCTAAGCGATGCAGGATGGGTTCCGTCTCAGGGTGTGACCAATCCACAGCCATTTGCGTCTAGCGACTTGTTCTCCGATTGGCTTTTCGCCTGCCATGGTCCAGAGAACGGCATTTGTCACTATTTGGGGCCAATAGATCTTGAATATTGAGCGAAAGCACCTATTTATAAACACTTAAGTTTTCCAATTACGTACGCGGTACATTTCCAAGTCTAACATCCATCCATCATGTAACGAATAATCTAGTAGAAAGAAATTTTAAATTGTAATATATTGATTGCTTCAAGGATAATTTTTTTAACTGCTTCAAAAATCCCCACTAGAAAAATATGACATATATCAGAACCATTGACGTTTATATTAATTAAAAAAGAAATGTTAATTAAAGTGTATTCTTTATGAAGAAAAAATGACGCTATTTCCGTGAACTAAAACGTCAAAACATGTATTTTTACGAGTTACAAAATTAATGGTCCTTACTCTATAATTCATAAAATAAACGTCACGAAATGCTTTATCATTCTTGTCATGGATAGTTGCCTTTTGTTCGGTTCCTTCCCGTTTTTATATTTTACGTTTCCACACTATTGAGATGTCGCTCCCCGCAAGTACCGCCTAATTTTGGTTTATCTAAAACGATAATATATAAATCGGTCGGCCCGAGCCCTCCGGAGGCGTCTGGCAGATCAAAGGGGAGAAGACCGGTGGAGCATTAGCGGACATCAGAGAGGAATCGGATATATTTACTCGTTCGTGGCACTTCAGATGGAGATGAAAACAAATAATAGAGAACATTTTATTAGCTGTCAGCCCATTCAATAAAATAAAACTAACGACATGTTTGGTGTGAAGAAAAATGTTTAATTTTATTGCACACAAAATTTTTTAACTACGCAATCCAATGCCTAAATTAGTCGCTTTAACACATATCACACCGTGGCAGTCATAGCTAACGGTCGAATTAAAGTAAATGTCCTTAAGCGACGCCAGTCACGCGTTAACCGAGTTTGAATAATATAATACGACAAACAAACAAACAAACCATCACGCCGTTTCCCCGCAGGGGTAGGCAGAGAGAATGGACCGCCATACTACTCTTTCCTGACAAACCTCTCCAGCTTCCTCCACATTCATACAACGAGTCATACACGCACGTCGATTCCTCCGCCTTCTAACATGACCAACTTTTAAAATTTGATTAATTTGGTCATGCCATGTTTTCCTCGGTCTGCCTCGACTCCGTGCTCCATTTACATCATTAACGTATACTTTCTTAACCATTTTTTCTCCATCCATGCGTTCTATATGTCTGAACCATCGCAGCGATCCTTTCATAATTTTGTTCATAATACCTTCTTCCACTCTACATTCCTTTCTTATATCAGCATTTGATCTTTTCTATCACACATACGTCTTAGGGACCTCATCTCTACCCCATTTATTCTCCTTTCATCCTTCTTCTGCAAGTTCCATGCTTCGCTTCCATACATAAGGGATGGGACCAGAACTCCATTGTGAACGACCGTTTTCGTTTTCATTGATAGATTCTTGTTTCCAATAACTATTCTTAAAGCTCCATTCACTTTGTTACCCGCACCAACCCTTCATTAAACGATTAAGTCAAAATGGCTTTTTACACCGGAATCCTGAAAAGTACCGTGGCAATCAACGTGTTAACATACACAAGGATTGAAAGCTTATTCAAAATACGAAAGTACTCGTAGATGTTCTGAATTTTTTTCACCATCACTTTTGGTTGTGGCTTCACATTTGAATGACTTTTGAAAAACGTTATACTTTTTCAAGCTTTTCACAAACATGTATCTATGAGTTGTTTTGTTTTTGTATTCACTTTGTGTTATTAATTTTTATTTGAATTAAATTAAAAACAATTTACTACTAATTATTTCATTAGCTAATTTTCGATCAATTAATGAACTCCAATTGTAGTAATTATACGAGTTCATGATTTTTGCTGATTATTATTTTCATATATTACATTATTTTCCATGTTCTTTTATCCACACAAATAATCAAACAAATCAAACCAAATCAAATCAGTTTACTAACTCAAAAGACATTACAAACAGGAAAATGTTTACGGCATCTATTGAGTACAGGTAAAATATTATAAAAAATACAACATAGTACCAGGAACACATTAGAGATGGTTCGACATTAGAAAAACGAGATACTTTCTAAAGTCAAGAGTATTTGTCTCCTGAACGTACCTTCACTAATATGAAAGACGTCGATCTCCGAGGAGACCGCGTTCAGCAGACTAATTGCTCTTCCCACCGGTGTCACCAGAGGCAGATTGGTTCTGGTGGCCGGTAGGTAAAACAATCTGTGCTCTCGCTGTCGGAGATATTTATCAGGGACAAAAAGACCAACACCCTCTAGCACGGCCGAGTTCTCGAAATATCCCCTGATTACTTTAAAGAAATGGGTAATGAGATGCCCATCTCTTCGAAGCTGTAAATAATTGGTTCTAAGCATTCCTAAAAGAAATGCCTTGGATAGAGCCACGGATAACTACCATACTCCCTCATGTAGAGATACCTCAGAAATTTTTAATAATATGTAAGTTACCCATATATCACATCATTCTCAATGTGACAATAATTTATTTCAATACCGTTATTTTAAGATTTTGTAGTTGGTTGAACTTATTACATTTATTTCAAAGTTCCAATCCTAGGGATTGGATCGCAGCAAAGTCTATAAGCATCTTTGCTGGTTCTTGGGATACTGTTTGGGCCCTTTTAATCAGGTTGTTTCCCGTTTGTTTCACATATTTGTAAACTTACAAATGCAACAATAACACATAATGCTATCAGGTAAATGTGTTGAAAAAATTATTTATTTAATAATAATGATAATGTTAAAATAATGATTAATAATAAAGAACATTCATATTTGAATAAATATACATGCACTTAGTATAACAACACTTTATTTCACTTATCACAGACATGTTTTGAATCGACATAATACCTATATATAATTCGACATAACCTTTTTCAATGTTAAAATTTTGTACATTAAAAAAGTTTATGTTATGACCGAAACATGTCTGTGATAAGTGAAATAAATTGTTGTAATACTAAGTGCAGTACTGTACCATATTTACAAAGCTCCCAGTCTCTCCACACAGGTCAGACTGAATAGACTGAGATGGGCCGGTCACGTGCAGAGGATGCCGTCATCGCGAACCCCAAAAGATTGCTGGAGTGGCACCCAGGTGGTAGAAGACCAATTGGACGACCAAGGCTGCGATGGGAGGATGAAGTTCGGAGAGATGGAACAAGATTGTTAAGAGTGTCAGATTGGAGGGTCGAAGCGGAGGACAGGAGGAGTTGGAGGCGAAGAATACTGGAGGCTAAGGCTCGATATGGGCTGTAGGGCCATCGAAGAAGAAGAATACTAAGTGCAGTTATATTTATTCAAATATGAATCCACAACACAAAGTGAAGGCGAATATAGAAGAAAAGAACATTCATATTCAACAGAATTATAATCAATATCTCTCTATTTCATGGGAAATTTGAACTAGTTAATAACGAGTAGGTACTATAAACAATCGCATTGAAATACAGTAATATTCTCTTGGAATTTGACTGTCTGTTTATTATTGAATACAGAGTGTTTGTATATTAATTTATACCAATTTCTAATGATTTGTTATCTACATGGATGATTATATAATATATGGTGAATTAACGACTCATAACTTGTAACCTCTTGTTAGAACACATTATGGGATGAGTTCATTGGCTTGGATTTAATACATTTCCCAAGTCTGTATATCAAGAAATATTAAATCGTATAAGCCTCTGCCGTGTCAGGATGCCTGAAGAATCTGGTCTGGAAAAACAAGCACATGCGTATCGACAGCAAGATCAGAATCTACAAAACATGCGTGCGACCCATCATGACGTACGCTGTAGAGACGCGGGCTGACACTGTGCGAACCAAGGGACTACTAAGAACATCGGAGATGAAGGTCCTAAGATCAATTACTGGAAAAACCCTCCGAGATCGTGTCCGCAACGCAGACATAAGAAAAACCTGCGAAATAGAGGATATCGTTCAGTGGAGTAGATCCAGAAGAAGATACTGGAGGGACCATGTAGCCCGAATGGATGGTGACAGACTCGCATATACAGCCGCCTATGAAATCCCTTCCGGACACCGCCCACCTGGAAGACCGCCTAAGAGATGGAGGGACAGCTGGATCTCATCATCCGACGAGATATGATTTCTGTGTCACAGATCGTCAGATCTATCAAAAGAAGAAGAAGAAGAAGAATTATAAGCGTTGAGACATTTAGAAGTCGGACATTTGAAACGGCAAAATATCGATTCACGGATAAAGTAGAATAGACTGTATGAAAAGTTATAAGCTTCAACCCCAGCTATAAAGTAAAATATATAGGCTAGGAGTCTAAACCCTCACGGGAATTGAAATATCAGAAAATACGGACATAAGTGAAACCAAACCATGTATTTTTTTTACAAATAAAGTACAAAAAATATGATAATGTTGAATAATATTGTTTTCAATGTACTAGTACAAAAATATATGCCATAATGTAATTTTGTGAATTTCGTCTGTTTTCAAGTAATCGAAAAATTCGTTTATTTTATTTATAAAATATTTTGTGGGTAATACTTACTTATTTCTTTAGGAATATGGATATATTTTTAGTGGAATTATTTTCCTTTGGTCCAATTAAGGGCTAATATGCCATTTTTTTCTAAATCGCTAGTGCTTTCAGATATCAATCAATTAGTAGGGCGAAGATATCAATTAATAATCAATACAATGCTGCAGGGCGAAGGATGGTGCCGTGGTTGACTGTCAGGTTATGGAGCAGCAAGACTGGGAGAAGGCTAAGACACACCAAGGGTTGTAACGCCGGAGAAGAAGAAGAAGTGCTTTCAGAACGAAGAAAAACGATTAATTTTTCATGTGTGATTAAACCGATACAATATGGTTTGTTATAATTCTTTTAATGTCTCTTTTTTTATCTAACTCAATTAAATGATTTATTATTGGGACTTGAATGACTGGAACTGCCACGGTGAGACATGCCCTATTGGAAGATGTGTTTCTATAAAATGCTGTGAATCAATTGAAGTGAAGCTTGGAGCTGACAAAAAATGATGAAAATAGGATAAATGCCGCAGAAATGAGATCACCGAGAAGAATGTGCGGGTAAATGATATATGATAGAATATCGAATGACGAAATAAGGAAGAAATGTAACGCAGATAATTATATCATAATAAAATTTAAAAAATGATCCCTTAGATGGTTTGGACATATGGGACGAATGGATGAGAGAAGAATGGATAAAATGTTATATACGAGCAGTGTGAGTGAAGACCAAGGAAAGCATGGCATGACCAAATTCGAATCCAATTCGATGTTGGAAAAATCGACGAGCGTGCATGTTACGATGTATGAATGTAGAGCTAGAGAGGTTTATCAGGACAGAGCAGTAGGGTGGTCTATCTTCTGCGCCTACCGCCCTGGGAGAAACGGCGTGATGGTTTGATAGTTAGTAAGTAAATGCTGTGAAACGCCATCTTGCATAATTACTGCAAGACTTCCAGTAAGTCCTACTTCCTGGCTTCCTAGAGTGGTTTAGGTAGACCCGGGCTATGTGATCACTGACCACCAGGGTCATAGCAGACAGGGAGAGGGCGTAAGGTGTATCTTCGGCGTCACAAAACCGAGACACACTAGCTAAGGGAAGGTAACCTCTTTTATTTCCTAAGTTAGCCAGAATATACATACAACTATGAAACATAATAAAATCTATTCCATTTTTGAAATCTCTTTTTGAGAATTAAATTGCAAAATTATTCGAAGAACTCTATACCTAAGTACCGACTACACGAGCACCCTCTGTGTGTCTACTATGGGAGCGAAAAAATGGAATACCCATTTCAAACAATGGAAAGGAAACATTCCCATTGAATCATAAAAACATAAACTCTCGTAGGAATTAAGGGATTAAAATTCCGGCCAAGGAATTCTTCAGCTTAAAACAATACAAATATGGAATTTCCCCACAGTTTAAACATTTAAAATATATGTAATATACCTAAACTATTTATTTACATTACATACAATGTGGATTGGAAGTTCCACAAATTCAACACACGAAAAATAAGAAGTTATTTCAAGGTTTGGTTATAAGGTTTGGTTTGGTTATAGCAACAATACGGAAATTGTTTATTTAAAGATTTTAAAAATGTTTAAATAAACAATTTTCGTTTAAAATAAAGATTCCGGCTATCAGCCACATACTCTCGGATCGAATCAGATAATTGTAACATTAAAATGTTGGAATTAAATAAATTAAACTAGCTCAGTTTAGCATGGATTCTTAAATCTCTTTTATCTTTTATAAAAGCTGACTACATACGTAAACAAAAGAAAATTTGGTCTAGAAAAACTTAGAGATTGGTTCAGTTGCAGCACAATTTTCCTGTTTAGAGCTGCTAGCTGTCAAGGCTAGAAAAAGCCTTGATGTAGTCCAAACTCCGATAGGAGTGGAACACGAAGTAGTAGACGAATAAGAAGATACCTATATTTATGCCCCAGTTTAACTGTTATAATGCTAAACAAAGATATATCGTTGTTCGCTAAATCCCCGAAAATATTAAGTAAAAGCGTTTTTGCTTAAGGGATGACTCATGTATGCCTGAATTTAAATACTTTTTGTCCGATTAATAGTGCATTTAGTTTTGGCCTCAAGGGAAAAACATTAATTAATTAAAATTTTAATTGTATCTCAATAGAGACGAAGACGTAAACTGGAAACTGAACATGGATGATCAAGGTGTTTACAGGACTTATGACCTGTCATTGGTTAGGTTAAGCGCACGCTTTATGTAATTACAACATTCCCCATTCCACCTTTGTTATTTGTGATCATGCATGACACATTTTTGGAAGATGTATATATAATTCAAAATCCATATTTATCTTCACGTGGCAGTTTCAGTCAGCCATCTATGTAAATTTGGTGCACTAGTGAATTTTTTTTTCAAGAATTAACCTATACAACCGACCCACTAACGCCATCTATGGAGAATGATTTATTAATTAATCTAATTTACAACTATTCTCTCCCCTCGAGTAACTCGTAATTGCTTTATTAATGGCTTTAATTGTTCACAAATTGCCCAATGAATCGATTTCTGCCACAACAACAATAATTAATTACAAGTAATCTATAAGTATACTCGTATATTAAAGAGATGCTAAAGTTAATAGTGTGAATAATTTTGTAACATTAAATACTCAATATATATATATATTAATTCAAATAAAAAATTGATTTCACGACGGTTGAAAATTTTGATTTTTATATTTAAATATTGTGTTCTTATTCTTTTTCCTAATTGAAGACCTATGTGGTCTGTTCTCCAGAGTGTTGCTGCTCCTGTGAGGTAGATTCCCAGCTGTCCTTCCATCTTTTAGGAGGTATTCCACGAGGACGAGTCCCATGAGGCTGATTATGCAGTCTGGTGGTGTCCATTCTTTGAACATGACCGTACCAGTCCCTTTTTCGCTGTCTGCTCCATCTTATAATATCCTCAACCTCACATATCTCTCTGTAATAACGTAATATTGTAATAATTCACTTTTTTATTAGTGAATAAGGATTGAAACGCTGAAGTATTATCTTCTTCTTTTTCTGATCTGACGATCTGTGACACAGAAATCATGTCTGATCTGATGATGAGGTCTAGCTGTCCCTCCATCTCTCATGCGGTCTTCCAGGTGAGCGGTGTCTGGAAGGGATTTCATAAGCGGCTGTATATGCAAGTCTGACACCATCCATTCGGGCTACATGGTCCCTCCAGTATCTTCTTCTGGATCTACTCCACTGAACATTATCCTCTATTTCGCAAGTTTTTTTGAAGTATTATATGATTATTTATTGATTCTTGGACAACGATGAGATGATTCCGTTAACATAAAATAAAACTTCTAGAAAACAGACGTTTTCATTAAAATGTTACAGATGTATATTGAGGCTGAGTACCACATACAACACCACTTCTCCTTTCGATGTCTTTCTCCTCTTTTAATCGCTTGTTTATTTATTTTTCTGATAATTAATATTGCCAACTTGTTCAAATTTCTTACCATTTATTGATATGTACTCGTGTTCAAATCATATTAGTATCTAATTATTGAAAATCAATATTAAAATATCGATTTTCAAAATGTGGTTAAACCTATGAATGCAGATAATTTTAAAGCAGTAAATGAACGAATGAACGAATGCTGAACCAAAGTTGCCGACATCATGGATCGTACAGCTATAGTGAAGTGGGAATGAGCTGGACATTAGGAAACTCAGCAGCACCTGGTGGACATCTAGAATACTTCAATGGAAGCATTGGACGAATAAAAGGAGTGTCGGGTGGGCATCTAAAAGATGGAATGATGACATTGCCCGAATAACTGGAACGACCAGGCTAGTGGAAGAGGCCTTTATCCAGCAGTGGAGGGAAAAGGGTGAAGAAGAAGAAGATACATCATCATCATCAGCCGTCTATCATCCACTGCTGAATGTAGGCCTCTTCCAAAGCACGCCACCACCCCCTATCCATTGCCGCTCCCATCCATCCAGGTCCAGCAATCCTCTTCATATCGTCGGTCCAGCGGGCAAGGGGACGTCCAACTCTGCGGAATCCTGTACGCGGTCTTCACTCCAGAACACGTCTCCCCCATCGGCCGTCGGTTCTCCGACAGATATGGCCAGCCCATCGCCACTTCAGCCCGCCCATCCTCAGAACCACCTCAGTCACCTTGGTTTGTTGACGAATTTACGTTTCTAAATCCTCAAGGTTATTCCAAGCATGGCTCTTTCCATGGCGCGTTGGGCGACCTTGAATTTGTAGACTAGACCTTCCGTCAGTGTCCACGTCTCGGCTCCGTACGTCATGACTGGCAAGACGCAGTGGTTGAAGACTTTAGTCTTGAGGCATTGTGGTATTTTAGAGGTGAGAACATGACGTAATTTTCCAATAGTCGCCCAACCCAACTGAATTCTTCGGTCGACTTCTTTCTCGAATCGAAGAAGAAGATACGAAAATAAGGAAATCTTGAATAAATAAAAATGTATTATCATATAATTATGATATACCTGGACACACTCTTGATCTATTTTGATAACTATTATCGTAAACAGAGCATTTTATTTAGATTCGTAAGCGTAAATATTACTTTGTAGTGTGGTTATGCTACATAGAAAATGTTATTGATTGATAGGTTTTATGAGGTTTAGACGCGAAAAACACGGCTGTCAAGGTAGGATAGAGCTTAGTCGTGTTTTGATATGATTATACTAAGTGTGTTATCTATATTGATCGATAGTGCTTATGTTGGGTCAGCCGTAGTTTGACTGTGGGTGTTAGAATAAAAATAGACATTAAAATATTTTCATTTTAAGCATGGAACACAGAATTAAGACAGCTTAAACACATTTCTTTAAAAATTGAAAACAATCGATGTTAAATATAAAACGCGCTGTCTATGGTTTATTTGGAATTTATTTGATATTTCATTATATGAGTGATTAGTTTTATGTATTTTGGGGACATTTTGAAAGGAAAATTGAAGGGATGAGATTTTTGGTTATTGGACCTATGAATATGGTAGGGTCAGACGTCTGCCACAATATTTAGATCAGCTTATTGTCTTGATTGTAGTACTCAAAGTGATCGTCAATCATCGTGCGAAGATGGATTCATAGAACATATAGATACAACTTTAACATAGCCTAAATTATTCGTAGAATTGTATTTTTTCAATATCTCGAATGTATAATTAATTTGATCTTCTTCTTAGCGTCTAAGGCAAGCTCGTTTCATAGGGATGGGCCAATGAAACTAGCTTGCCATGGACGCTAGTGTATATGGTTTAATTACTAACTAGGTTACGAATGAAAATGAGGAAAAACATAAAATTTAAATAAAGATTTTTTTTCCACGTATTTTACTGGTTCCGATTTGCTTCGGCAGATCGCTGTCATCTTATAGTCTCCACATTATGCACTAGACTGATAAGAGGTGTGCCGAAGAGTGGTCACATAACACAGCATCTTGAGGAGCTCCACTGGCTGAAATGTCCAGAAAGGATACAATACAAGCTCTGCCGGACGGTCTTCAAGACGTTGCATGGTATGGCACCAGCTTATATATCTGAACTGTGCATCAACGAGAACCTGAACCTGAACAGTCTACATTGCGATCAGCTAAGACTTCGGTAGATTGACTATGCCAAAACGCTGTCCTAGCACAAACTTTGGCGACCGAGCCTTCGCGGTAGCCGGCCCTTCAGCCTGGAACAATCTTCCAGCTGACCTTAAGTGCATTGAGAATCAGTCAGAGTTCAGATCGAGACTCAAAACGCACATTTTTTATTTATCCTTTCCTTAAAAGAAGGGTTGATCGACTGCGTTGGGTGCAGCCCTCATTCTAAATATGTTTATTTTTAACTAGTTCATAAAACGGAGCACTTTTTACAGCGCCCTTGAGATGAGTAATTCATAAAAATGGCGCTCTATAAATTATCCAATTTATTATATTATTATATTATCATTATTTACACTGAACAGCTAACAAGAGTTAAAAAAACAACGTTACTATTTTAAATAAGTTGTTTTTATAATATTAATATTCTCGAACGATTTTTTTCAAATACCATATTAATACAACATTTTCACAAAACAGCAGTAGGTATATTTACTAACGAATCGATTAAAAATGATTTAAAACATATATATAATGTACATATATAAATTCGCAAGGATCTTTTTTATATATTATATTTAATATTTTTTCTTGAACATTTCATATTTATTTTAAAATAAAATCAGAAAGGTTATTTACGGATGGAAAAGTTTAAACGATTTGTTTATTTAAGATTTCATATCATTCACATGCATTTTTGGACTAAATATAAATTATTTACAGACCCACATAAATAATTTCAGGGGAACAAACCTCAATAAAAAGATTTAATGTATTGAGACTAAAAAATTCTTTATTCGGGAAATAAAACAGACATTTCCGTGTAAATAATTTAAATTGCTGGAAAGAGTTTTTTTGTTGTATAAGAATTAACTTATTTTTATTAAATAAATATTTGGTTTGGATCCACCGTCGGTACCTGCCTACGCTCCGAAAAAATCCCGCGTAGCTTTGATTTTAAAAGCTGATACCACTCAAGCCGAAATGACGTCACGGAAGCGATCTTAAAGTACTGGAGAAAATGATTATTTTTTGTGTTAATGGATTTTTGGTCACAAACTGCGGGGCGCGGTTATTCGCGGCGGCAGCCCGTCGCAGACTCCGTGAGGGTCATTTTCCAACATAAATAGATCCCACTTTGAATTGTGAAACATGTTTTTAATGGCGAATGCATAACGCGTGTCCCGCACGCAAGGTCAAGATCCTCATGTTTTTATAACGAAAAAACACCGTTCGGAAATTAATAAACGAAACTCATATTACGTAGGTCTTTCGTAAATATGCATAAGCAGCTTTTCTTTGTATTAACAATGTTACATTGAATTTATACAATTTATTTTTAAGCTGATATATTGGTTCTCGTGACATGTGATAGTTAGCGAAACCATCACCATTTTTTTGTCACGAGAATTCTACACCAGACCAAAGACAGTGTGACAATCACACTGCCATCGCCGGGAATCGAACCTGGAACCTTTGGTATGCCAGTCAGAGCTCTTACCACTCTCCCACGAAGGTCGTCAAGAAGAAGAATCAATCATTAACAATGATTGATTCTTCTTCTTTTTTAGCCTTGGATGTAGGCCTCTTTAAACGTTCTCAATTTTTATCTATAGCGTGCGTCCATCATCCATCTTCTTCCCCCGACTTGAATTAGGTGGTCAGCCAGTGGCGTTACTCCAGTAGAAGCCCAGAAGCCCGGCTTGCGTAAGAAATTTTGAATCAAAACCTCTTCTGGCTAACAGAGGTTCGGCTCTTGTGGCTATTCCTCTTACGTCTGATAGGAACATTGCTGGAAGGTTATTTGGTGGGTTGCTGGTCTATGCAGGGGCACGATTACTTAGATTCGGAGGTTTTGATTTAAAATTTCTTACGTATGCCGGGCTTCTAGGCTTCTATGGGAGTACCGCCACTGTGGTCAGTCCATCTTTTTTGGGGTCGACCGATGTTCCTTTTTTCCTCCCACGGTCTCCACGCCAAGACTCTGGGTGCCCATCTCTCTGTTCCCTGTCTGGCAACATGTCCTGCCCATTTCCACTTTGGCTACACAATTCATTATATCGACAAGCTTTGTCCGGTTTTTGTTTTCGGTATTGGATATTTTGTCCCTTAGACTTATGCCAAGCTTTTGTCTCTCCATAGTCCATTGTGTGCATTTCAGCTTGTGTATGGTATTGGCTGTGAATACAACAGTTTCCATTCCATATGTAATCAACGAGAGAATGCATGTCTCATAGATTTTTCTTTTGTGATTCATGGTGATGTTTTTGGGGTTTAGTACATGATCTAGTTTTTCATAAGCTACCCAACCCAGACCAAATCTTCTGGAAGGATTGATTATCTCGTACATATGTTTCATGAGCCCATAAAAAGGGGAAAAAAAGGATCTTAACTCAGAGAATAACACAATAAAATACCTAAATCAAGAAGAAGAAGGCAAATTTAATTTATTTTGAAAATTTAAGTTCTTGAAGCAGATCTTGAGTTCTAATCTTATTCCATATCATATAATTACTTAAAAAAATCGAATGCAATAAACATGCAGAGCCATCTATTGTCAAGTTTTACTCTAAATAATAATTTGAGATTGGAACTCGAAATCATTGCTCGGACGCCAAGATCTATGATATATGACAAAACCATAGATTTTCGCATTAAAGATGTAATATAAAAATCTATGAAATTGGACTTGCCTTATCTTACTTAGCCGGGTAGGTGCAAATGCGAGTATTTGGCGTCGGACATAACCATTCACTCTCTCACAATCCGTTTTGACACTGATAGTATTGTCAGTTGTCACATTACCTGGGATTCGCAGAACTTAAAAATCACCCGTGAACGCTAGGAAAAAGAACTTGTTGGTATTTCTGCTGATGTTAGGCAGTTTGGCTTTTCGTGATGTTTTATAGAATACCTTTCAGCAATTCCTACATACCCCATCACGTCTACCAACCATTATAATTCTATATTTATAATAAATTAGAGCTTGATTCGTAACAAAAATATACCTATAACCACCGCCGGATTCCACTTAATCAATTCTGAAAGTTTCCCAAGGATCTGTTCAGGATTAACCGAGTAAATGGTCTTCACAATAACACACTTTGGTTTTTATTTATATAGATAAATGGAGTAAACTCAAAAAGAATAGCGAATATAATATTTGTATTCCGATAACCTTGCTCATTATGGCATATTGGTAAGTCGAAACTGCTTGTCTTAGAAGTGTGGGTGGAGGTGAGACCACAAAAATAATTCTGAAATAAATTTTAACTTTGTACAAAAATAAAACAACTGCCGAATGAAAAAACTGCGACAAAAAACAAAAGAGACACCCAATGTACATTTGTTAGAATGATTACATCTGTAATTTTTTAAGGAAATTATTTGATCTGATTTTGGACATTTAATTCGTATCCTTGTCGTAATAACTCCTTCTCATTACGCATATTGTTAGGAACACGTTGTATCCAAGTTCCAACTTTGTACTGAACGTTAATTAGGCGAAAGTTTTGACATCATCTCTTTCAGCGTCAATTATGTCGGTTTATTTTCAGAGCCATATTTCGTCACCACATTCGCTGCAGTGGCGTCGGGGAAAATTAATTAAATTAATTATTAACTGTTGAAAATTTGAGATTTGAAATTATTTATGGATCCTAGCTTCTATAATAAATTAAAATTGGAATGTTTTCGAAATTTTACTAGAAAATATCAAAGTATGGATTAGAACCCATAAATGAATTATGACATTGGATTTTTTTACAATCTTTTCGATTTTATTATTTATTACCTTATTTTTTACTGCTTAAAATAATTTTTATTTTAATAAACATATCGATAGCTTCTATAATAAATTTAAATTGGAATGTTTTTGAAATTTTACTAGAAAATATCAAAGTATGGATTAGAACCAATAAATGAATTATGACATTGGATTTTTTTTACAATCTTTTTGATTTTATTATTTATAACCTTATTTTTTAATGCTTAAAAATAAAATTTATTTTAATAAACATATCGACAACCTTCACGGCTGAGTGTTTATTACTTTGTGTGCCTTTGTAGAAATTCACGAGACAATAAAATGGTGTTAGAATAGCTACATATCACATGTCACATGTCAAGTGAATCACCATGATAGCTATACCATTAACATCGATTTTGCTGCTCGCACTGTTATGATATAAAGAGCGATTTAATATAATAATAATAATGCGAATGATGGTGTCATGAACAAAATAATGAAAGGATCATTAAGATGGTTTGGACACATGGAAAGAATGAATGAAGAAAGAATGGTAAAAAAAATATATGTTAACGATGTAAATGGAACCAGAAATAGAGGAAGACCGAGGAAAACGTGGAACGATCAAATAAATCAAATATTGAATGTCGGCCATGTGAGGAGTCAGAGAAATCGACGCGCGTGTATGACGAAGCGAGGAAGCGAGAGAAATATGTCAGGAAAGAAAAGTGTGGCAGTCCATTATTTCTGCCTACCCTTTCGGGGAGATGGCGTGATGGTTAGTTAGTTTTTTTAGTTATAATAATAATTATATTAAAATAAACAGTTCTAATTTTTTTTTATACCTAGGTACATATTTGTATAAGAATTTCGGATAAAATGACGAGCGTGCATAACATGCATAACATTTAAATAGGGATATTATAAAGAGGAAGCACATAGTACACTGTGGCAGTCCACCCTTTCTGTCTACCCCTTAGGGAAAAAAGTGTGATAGTTTAGTCAAGTCAAGTTAGTAAGTCCATTTTACATATATTGTCCAGAGTCGAAATTATAATTCCTTGATCAGAAGTCAAGCGTTTAGACTTTTGGCCATGATTAGGCCCGCTGTTGATTATTTTTTGATAAGAATAAAGATTCTGAGATTAAATTTTCAATATTGTATATAGCATACATCATTTTGCACCAAGATAGGATATCTTCTTCTTTTTCATTCCGTGTCCTGTCAGGTCTCCCCAACGTTGACTGGTGTCACCCTTGTCATAGTGATGACCTGGGGAAAAATATCCAGAGTGGGATCCCCTTGCCTTCTCTGGAGGATTTTCTGTCGGGGTTACCTTCCCTTAGCTGGGTGTATCCAGTTTTATGGCGCTGGAAGCTCGCCATTCGACCTCTCTCTATCTGCTATGGCACTAAGTAATATGTGCCACATTACCCGGGGTTCGCGGGGTCTTTAAAAATACGTCTCATGGACGCTAGAGAATTGGACTTGATAGTAGTTTTGCTGTTGTAAATGCAACACCTTACGACATTTTGTAGAGGCATATTTTCCAGCAAAACATACCCCATCGTAGCCCTACTACCCTTTTGAACCCCTATAGGATATCTTATACTCATAAATTAGGTTTCTTCGATTTTTGATTCTTTTGAAATATACTATTACGTATTTTTAATACGCTTTAAGGTAAATATCATTATACGTCCCTGACAAGCTCTGACATGCGAACTACGTTATGATTTTCATTTTTAGAATTCATCTTTACTCCATCGTATAAATAATTTAGTCTATTTTGAAGCGTTTTATAAAATATTTTTAACATGTACTCGATGCCAAGAATAGTATCTAGAGTCCTCGCAAGTACTGACCGTCACGAATTTGATTAATATCGCTATCCAACATCTCTTCAAATATACTTTTATTAAATCTAATATTTAATATACCTTAAAAAAATTCTTAAAAAAATACGAAATTTAATCTTTACAAACAAAGTATAAAGTGATCCAATAAAAAGTAAAAGTACATTTCTACTTAAAAACACACTTAAGAAGTAATTTTCAAAAAAATATTCATATCTTTTTAAACGTGACTTTTTTATTACTTCTTGTTCCTCTCATATTGGAGGTTGAACCCCATCACGGCTATTTCTACCATATATACAGTAGCTCTAAGCAGGGATGTTATGGTGCAACTGAACCATTCGCGAAGGTTTTCTAGCCAGGATTTTCTTGTTTTCTAGACACTTCATTTTCAAAAAAATAACATTTTTATTTTAAATTCAATAGTAGAAATTTACTGAAAATAAAGAAAATAAAACATGGTTTTAAATGGATGTTTTGTTAAAATCCAATAATGTTTGTGTCTTCGACCGGTTTCGGCAGTTCGCTGCCATCTTCTGGGTTCACCCACTTCGCCACTTAGTTTTCCGGTAATTTTGCCTTGGACAATTAGTTGCAGGGGATTGTTTTTAATATGTATGAGATGCATTGTTTTTTTACTAAAACCAAATTAAATAAATTATGCAGTTCGTGATCTTATCGATAGAATAATAATAATATTATAATATATTGAATGATTTATAGAACGCCATTTTTATGAATTAATCAACTCAAGGGCGCTGTAGAAAATGCTCCGTTTTATGAACCAGTTAAAAATAAACACATAGTTTAAAGGGCTGCATCCGATGCAGTTGATTAACATTTACATCAGGTTTTTGAGTCTCGATTTAAACTTTGATGGATTCTCAGTGCACTTGAAGTCTGCAGGAAGATTGTTCCAGAAGATAAATGATATATTGTAACGGCTACAGGTTACGCTAATATCGTTGTTTATATCACAATTTTTAAAGAACTTGAAGGTTGTTGAATGTGTTTTAGTTTATCTCAGCAACGCTTACTTAATATGTATAATAAATATAAAAATTACAATACTCGTATATATGAAAATGCATCCATGAGTGTGACAATCGATGATGTAAAACGAAAAAAAAAATTAGTTAGGGAGTAAGATATGGCAACACGATATTACCGAAATTGTTCACTTTTGCCTTAGAATATATTGTTAGAACCCTTTTTAAGAAACAATGGGTGTAAATATAAATGGTCTTCATCTCAGTCATCTTAGTTTTGCAGATGACACAGTAATTGTAAGCAAGTGCCTATTTCCAGCAGTGGTGGGAAGTCGGCTGAAGAAGAAGACGTTGAAGTTTTTTTAAAGTGCTTTAGTTCATTGCAGCATAATGACGATGTATTCAAAGCATACTCAATATAATAACTATAAAAATAGTAGCATAAGAAATGAAAATACTGAAATAATTATGTGACGAGCAATATTTGCTTAGCAACATTTATGTGCCCTATCCTCGGCGGGATATTTTTTCAGTCATTATTACATATATTTGTCTTACGTATTAAAGAATTTTGGAAATGTTCCAATCGCTTTTAAGTCACAAAAATTTTCTAGAGTCTAAATCATGCATATGGACGGAGCTTTTTTTGCGACGAAATTTAAAAATATTCACACAATAGACGTTTTTTTATGGCCGTGAAAAAGATACGCACATGAAATTGTAACATATGTGAGTGTGTACAATTTGGTGTATTTTAAATACAAACAAGTGATTCATTGTACGAAATTTATTTATAAAGTTCAGCTGAAAGTGGTTGAAATATTTAAGTTTCACATTTCCCTAACAAAACGTTTTCTTAAATTAATTACAAATTATTAATACGAATCAAAAAGTCTGTTTTGTAATCGTTTTATTGTGTTTTTTGTGAATGACATTTTTCGCCTGACTAAGGCATAATCAAAGCATGTTGCGAAAACATTTACATAAAATATAATAAAACTTCTGGAAATCAAACGTTTTCATTTGTATTAATAATTTAATCTGGAGTTTTAAACCATCGTTCAAGAAACAATAAATTAAACTAACTTACTAACTAACTAATTAACCAGCACGCCGTTTCCCCGAAGGAGTCGGCAGAGAGATAGGCAGAAGGCCCTCTCGGGCTTCCTCTACATTCACACATCGAACCATGCACGCACGTCGATTATTCCGACTTCGAATTTGGCCGCCTTTTAGTAATTGATTAATTTGGTCATGCCATGTTTTCCTCGGTCGTCCTCGGCTTCTTTTTCCACTCACGCTGCTTGTGTACAACTTTTTAACCATTCTACTCTCATCCATTCGTTCCATATGTCCAACCATCTCAGGGATCCTTTTTTAATTTTATCCATGATGTCAACTGCCTTACATTTCTCTCTTATTTCATCGTTCGGTATTCTATCATAGAACGTTTTCTGCGGAGTTCATTACAATAAATTATTATAATACAAATTAATAACAACACTCACAAAGTCTACTGTGTATTTGTTTCCTACCTACGTATTTCCTCTCTCTCTATTTTTTCTTCCTATGGCCATACAACTCTTGAAGAATTTTAGCCTCCTTGATAATTTTGTTCCCAGCTCCAAGAGCATGCGCATTATGCTCTCAGTAGTCCGTTTCGCTCAACCTAGCCAGATCAGCTAGAACATTATCCATTTGGCGCGGTTTAGGCCTTCCTAGAAGTCTTACTCCGGTCGGTTTTGACACATACATGGTCTTAATTGCTCTGGTATCTCCGGCTTCAGAATGTAAATTAAAAAATACATATAAGTAAACTTACTACAAGGATAAATGTACGAAATGGAAGAAAAATAAGTGATTTTATTCAATATTAATCCATCGGTTTTGGTAACCAGCATCAATCTTCTACTCAGAATTATCTTCTTGATGGAAGTTCATGGTATATAATGAGCTTTTAAAAATTTTGAATAACCAATATTAATGCTTTAAAATTATCCTTAAAGCTAAAAACTTTGGTTGGTCATGTTAGAAGTCGGAAGAATCAACGTGCGTGCATGACTCGCTGTATGAATGTGGAGGAAGCTAGAGAGGTGTGCCAGGATAAAGTAGTGTGGCGGTCCATTTTCTCTGCCTATCCCGACGGGGAAACGGCGTGATGGTTTGTTGTTGTTGTTGCTAAAAATGACGTTTCTACTTTCGTAAATTCATAAAATACGTAAAGCTAATTCTAGTTAAAACATATATGATAACGTATTTTTTTGACAGTCTATTATTTAATTTGACATTGATAATTGTGTACATTGATAAAGGTTATGTTATTACCGAAACATGTCTGTGTAAGTAAAATAAAGAGTTGCAGTACTAATGTAGTTAGATACATTTATTCAAATACGAATCCACAGCACGAAATGAAGACGAATAAAAAACAGATTTTTACTGGTTTAACGGTACACATTAAGTGACTAAGCTTATAGAATTAACGATGAAAAATATACATCTGAAAAGACAGGTGTGTATTTTTATGGTTTTAGAGACAGCCAGAAGATATCTAGAGTTTACTGGTTTAGCGTTGATTAGAAGAAGGGCGGCCTGGGAACTATAAAATTCATTAAAAGAATTAGATTTAATCGTGACATACTGCTTTGAAGACAGAAAGAGCATTTTGTATCTTTTGTTTCGCAATCATTGAAGCCATCTCACCAGGACTATTTTTTAATAGGTGCTTTTATGATGTAGAACTAGTTTTAATACTACTGTAATAAATATTCAAATTAAACTAATACTCATTTCTGGTTTAATACAAATATATTTCGTGCATCAGCATTTGTTAATATAAGAAGTGAATGCGCTGCGAATGGTGGTGTTATGAACAAAATTATGAAAGGATCATTAAGATGGTTTGGACATATGGAAAGAATGAGTGAAGAAAGAATGGTAAAAAATATGTTAACGATGTAAATGGAACTAGAAATAGAGGAAGACCGAGGAAAACGTGGCACGATCAAATAAATCAAATATTGAATATCGGCCTCGTTAGGAGTCAGAGAAATCGACGCGCGTGCATTACACGATGTATGAATGTTGAGGAATCCAGAGAATTAAATAAATAAAAAATAATAAAAAAGATCTTCCCTGAAAATTGTCCCTGGCACGTGATATACGAGCGAAAGAAATATGTCAGAAAAGAAAAGTGTGGCCGTCCATTTTTCTGCCTACCCCTGCCGGGAGACGCGTGATTAGTTGGTTAGTTAGCATTTGTTTTAAGCAATTAATGCCATGATGCGAAAAACATTGTTTTTTTTTTTGTATATTCGATATACTTTAAACAAAAAGCATTTCATAATTTCCTAATTTAGGAAAATTTGCAATTAAAACATTTATTATTACACTTTTTTTCTTTAAAATTAAAAATAATAAAACAATTGGATTATATGGATACATTTTTAGATTTTACTTTTAATTATGTAATGTTTCGGGTATATTTTTAATTGAGTTGTAGTGAGACTCCTTGTGTTTTTTGGTAGTTCATTGTAAAGTTCAGTGCATTGTTTAATATCCTCGATTGTCCTGTCTTAGTTCGTGCATTCGGTAAGTGATATCTGTCACAGTTCCTGGTCCAGTGTCTGTGTATGTGTGAATTTTTAGTTAATTTGTAGCTGCTGTCTGTTGTTTCTTCCATGGTTACTCTGTGTACAATTTTCAAGGTCTCAAATTTGGTGAGGTCTGATATGTCCATTTGTCAGTATACTTGTTTGGTTGGGGTAAGATAGTTAATGTTTTAGGCTAATTTTATTATTTTAATTTGTTGTATTTGGAGTCTGGAGATGTCCTTTTGGTTTCCTGTCCCCCAGAAGGGAATCATATATATTAAGATTAATACCTGGAGCCCAATCAGAACATTAAAATATGCGGACTTTTGTTTTGGGACTCTTTTGTGGGCTTATCGTTCTACGGACTGGAAGAAATTAGAGAGACCTGGAGAATGGATGGTGATGGCCAGGGACCAGAGTCAGTGGAGAACTGTTGTGGAGGAGGCCAAATCCCTCACTGGGATGTAGCGCCGAGAAGAAAAATAAGAAAAATCGGAATACCATTTTACGTGGCTTCAGATTATTGAATTAACGCTACACGTAATACATTTGGAGCTCTTTGGCTTTGAGCATTATCGGTGGTAAGACAAAGGTGAGCTTAGAGTTATTCGCACCACGACAGAGCCGCATGTATCGCGCTGGGCGGCGTGCCAGGGCGGCGGCGGCGGCTCCCGTTACACGCTCCCGCCCAAACTGCCCGCGACAGTTTTAAATTAAAATGAATTCTTTTCGCTCTTCAAAAATAAAATTGTACGCACCGATGTCATATTTTTTCCTTTGACGCGATCCGGTTGACCGAAGACCGCGAATTATTATGTTAAGATGAAGACCGTTCATTTGCGGACAGCGGAAACATTGTTAACGCGTGTAGGGATATGTTACGCACTTCTAGGGTCTTTTATTATGAAATTTCCCCGTGTACATTGAGAACCTCAATGCGCTCGTACATTCGATAATGGTGCAAGACAAAATGTCGCTCGCATAAAATAAAATAAAACTTCTAGAAAACAGATGTTTTCATAAATTCACTGCAAAATCAGCAAAAGGAAAAGTTTAGTCTTATGACGCCAAAAGATTTGATTGAAACTTAAGTGAAGATGACATTTGAAATTTGATTGATTTGGTTGTGTCATGTTTTCATCAGTCATCTTCGATTACATGCTACATTAAAATCAGTAAAGTAAACATTCTTCAGCGTTATTTTTTATATGCCTGAACCGTCTCAGTGTTTTTATTTCAGTGATTCAACCGAGTACTTTTTTTTCTTATTTTATTTTTCTATATATTTTGTATTTAATCCATAATATTTGTATCATTCAAATATATTATAATTTCTATGGTATTCATACATTACTTGAACTGTTTATTATAAAAAAAATTTATTTTAACAAAAAAACTCATAATTTAAAATTTGAAAAATCACGATCAAAGATTTGAAAAGATTCGATAGTCACTTTCATCTAGTGTTGAATATTCACGTACGTGAAGGCAAATTCAAACATTATTCGAAACAACACTTCATCTATCTTGTTCACGTTCTATTATAGTTTAGAATAAATGCCACACTATTTCAGTGCTAGTGTTAGTACAGGGATAATGTACTAATAAATCATGTCATACAACTGGGATATTTGAAATTTTGAGGATAATGGAAATAAATAACCATTAACTGTGGAACCCTCATGTAATTAAATTAAAGAAAATGAAGTTATCTAAATTCTTAAATTCTTTATCTTCTTAAACAGCCGACTACGACCACTGCTGGATGCCTCCCCATACTTTCGCAATCTGTCTTGTGCTTTTCACACCCAGTCACTTATTTCGAATATCATCAGACCATCGTGTAAGGGGTCCCCTTCTGTTTCTCCTTAGTTTTAACCAGACTTCAATTCAAAATAAGTTCCTCCTTTAAAACATTCAAAACTTTCAGAAAACGTATGTTTTCCTCAAATATAATATTAAAAATATTTTATTTGAATTATTTAATTTTATTTAAAAGAAAATACGTAAATCAAAGACAGCATATTTGAACAATCGATTAGAATCGAAAATAAAATTTTAAATAAAAGTACACATTTAAAAATATTATTTGTGTTCGCTGTCAAAAATGCCAGTATCAATTATCACATTCTTCCTCATCTTCATTGCATACGCCTACCACACCGATTTCGAAACAAAAAAAGTTTTCTTAAAATAATTGCATAGCTACATATTTCTGACACTAACAAATTTGTATCGGCTAAACAAATAATTAAAATTCTTTAAAATGTTTGATATTCATAAAATATATTATTTGTAAATATATTTTGATTTGACTCAATAAATTGTGATACTGTAGGACTCTTTTTGACGGTACAATCGATTTTTTCATACAATAAACATTTATCAATAGAAATTAAAATCGTTCGCCAGATAATTCTTTAATTTAATCTTCATATAAATTAAGAGAATGAATGAGAATTTTGAACAAATTAAAATTGAACGATGGCAGCAATCAGTCAAATTAATTGGAACCTAGTGTTGAAATTTTCGTCTAACACACTATAGATTATTTAGTTCGATTCACGCTGTTTATTCGATCAGCTAAACATATTATGATTGATAATAAATTGATACAATAAGCAGTACATTTTTTAAACCTGTCGTATTTTTGTGGACTTTATATTTTACGACGATAGATGGCACTTCACATAATGAAATAGAATAATATTGAAATGTTTGAAAATACAAAATGTATGACCTTTTCCAAAACACCCAAAACATGTAACCGGGTTATAGAAAATCAACCCATAGAACAGGTCAGGACCTTCAAGTATCTAGGCATAGACCTGGTGGGGGGGAGCTGATCTGAGGGAAGAAATACAAGCCCAAGTAAACAAGGCAGCTGCAATCTCTGGGACTCTAAAGTCCACAATATGGAAAAACAAAGACATGGCCATTAAAGAGTAAGATGAGAATCTATAAAGCATGCGTAAGACCAATAATAACATATGGCGTCGAAGCAAGGGCAGACACAGTAAGGACCAAACAAGATTTGAGGACTTCCGAAATGAAGACACTGAGGACGATAGCAAGCAAGACACTGAGGGATCGCGTGAGGAACTGGTACGGTCATGTTCAAAGAATGAACTCCACCAGATTCCCCTATATTGTATTGCATAATCAACCTCATGCGACTCGTTCTCGTGGAAGACCTCCTAAAAGATGGAAGGACAGCTGGGAATCTACCACACAGGAGGAGCAACTCTCTGGAGAACAGACCACATAGGTCTCAATAAGGACGAAGAAGAATAATATTTAAATCGACCAATCATTTGCAAATCAAATTAAATTGTAACTTACAAGTTCACAAAAATGATGTTAATCGTTTGGCGCTAATCTTCATATATATAATTCACATATTCAATTTAATTGGTAGGATGTAAGTAAATGATCAAAATATAATAATGCACTTGCAGTATGAAAGGGATGGTTCTACGAAGATTATACCTTCTGCAAATTTCACGTCAGATCATATTTTATGTATATCTTAATTACTTTAATTCATCGATGCACTGATTCGAGTCTCGTCACGAAGGAATTATTTTTCGTTTTTGAGAAATACATTTTTAAAACAAGAAAATTATAATATTAAAGCTATTTTACGAATTACCACTAATGAATCATTCGATAAATTAAAATATATAAATATAAAAAAAAAATACGCATTTTCAAAAATAGGCAATGAGTGACCTTTTTGAATTATGGAATGTCAATTTATTATTATTATGTTTTTTTTTTTCGAAAAAGGAACTGTTACTTTCATGTTAAAATAATGGACACCACCAGACACCCCTATATTGCATTGCATAATCAGCCTCATGGGACTCGTCGAGGAGCAACACTCTGGAGAACAGACCACATAGGTCTACAACAAGGAAAAAGAAGAAGAATAATGTTTTTTTTGCAAGACTAACACACCAAGGATTTAATTCAATGATATTATAATATAATTTATTTAACTAACTAACCATCACGCCGTCTCCCCGAAGGGGTAGGCAGAAATAATGGACTGCCACACTTTTCTTTCCTGACATATTTCTCTCGATTCTTCAACATTCATACATCGTGTCATGCACGCGCGTCGATTTCTCTGACTTCTCACATGGCCGACGTTCTATATTCGATTTATTTGATATATTTAACATTTATTTACCAATCTATAATATGAGCGGATATTAGTTCATCATTAAAAAAAAGGAATCGGGTCGTGTCCAGGCTTGAACCCAAGTCTTCTGGATCAGGAGCCAAGCGTTCTGTCCCCTAGAAGACCATACGTTATTTTTTAACACCTTTTAAATATTAAACTTTGCTTGTAATGAATGAGGTTATATTATTTTACTCTAAACATATTATACAATATTTGTGGTTTTTATTTTGTACAACTGCATTGTAAATTATAATATAATGCAAACGCAACTTTTTAAAAATAGGTTTTATTTAGATACTGAGATATCTGTAAAACCAATTAAACAATCGCGTTTATATTTGAGCATACTTGATGCTTGTATCGGGAATAAATATTCTCGAGACAAGACAGCGGCCAATCAACCGAAAATAAATCTGCATTGTTCCCTAGAGTCGTGGAGGAATTAGAGATTGTGCCAGTGTGCTGCCAAAAAATAACGTTACGCCGATAGTACGCCGCTTATAATTACTTTGAGAAAACCTCCGCGGGAATTGGACCTGCCAGGCCAATCAGTACCCAAGGCAATAAATGCACTTGCACAATTTTATTTCATATCAGATGTATCGGTTGCCAATCTCTCCGGGCTCAGTCGTCCGGGCGGCCCCTCGCCGCTCTAGCCCTGGGCCAATACGGGATAAGCCAGTATCGGAGCTTTTATCAGCAAACCCCGAATAATGCGATATCCCATTAGCCGACCATTTCTTTATTCTGGGACGAGGTAGGCGCGCGTTAGACACGGTGCTCTGAAATAGAAAAACGTAAAGCGTTACGTATGAACCTGGGCGCCGTACGTATGGAAGAGGTGAATAATGTTTGCTTCTCTTTAAGCTCCACTGACTGAAATCGCGTGTAATTCATCGTGAGCTGTCGTAAACAAAGTAATTTACTGAGGTGAAAAAATATGATTGACACTCTCTTAGATATCTTTACAATCGTAAGGAATCTCTCATTCACTTTTACCTATTTTTCATTTCTCTCTTGAGGTTCAGTTTGCGGATCTTTTGTTATACAAACAATACGTTTAAGATTGAAATTTTTGATATACGTAAGGCTTTTATACTGTGGATATCCACGATGCTGTTTTTTATGAATGAAAACACTGTTTTTTCACATTTGAAGCGAAAAAAAACGGATTTTCATATTCGCCTTGACTTTTTGTTGTGGATTCACATTTCAATTAATAAAATTGAACCCGGCGGGGGCGAAAAGAGAAGGATGGAGTTTCGCATCGGTTAAAGTGTGGCAGTCTATTCTTTTTTGCCTACTCCTTCGGGGAGACGGCGTGATGGTTAGTTAGTTAGAAAAAGGTTGAATCACAACCGAAATGGATTGTTCTATCCTGACATAACTCTCGCTCCTCTTCCACATTCACACTTGCACGCTTTCAGAATTAATTAATTTTGTCATGCCATGTCTTTTATTTTGGAGACATAAAAATACAGTTATACTCGTATGCATGTGTATATTTTTTTCCAGCTTCAGATTTTTGTTCGCCATTACTGATGACGCAAAGGGAAAATTAAATATTCCCCGACGCATGAAAGTTTCTCGTGAAACTGTTCATCGATTGAGCTGGTAATGATTTAAACAGTATTATTTCTGGGAGGGGTAAATTATTCTCTAGGCACGTGGCGTGGGTTACTAAAAACGTTGGCAGCTTTGAATAAAACCGCGATCGTTTTGATAATCTGCCATCGAATCCACATTGCGGAACTTTATGTCTGAGCGAATTGAAAAGGTTGGTGTTATAGAAAGAATTATTATCGAACCGGCCTTGACCTCCGGGTGTTCACACTTGAACAACTTTATCGAAACTTCTTTTCGGAATCATAAATTATCGAATAACGAACCATGATTTAGAAATACATCAAACGTAAAATGTATAAGCTTAAAACCGCGATGAAATATTTCAACATAACTAACTAACTAACTACCTAACCGTCACGCCGTCCCCGAATCCCGCATCCCCACACATCCCCGAATGGGTAGGCAGAAAGAATGGATTTCCACTTTTTTCTTTTCTGACATATTTCTCTCACTTCCTCAACATTCATACATCGAGTCATGCACGCGCGTCGATTTCTCAGACTCCTCACATGGCCGACATTCAATATTTGATTAATTTAATCGTGCCACGTTTTCCTCGGTCTTCCTCTATTTTTGGTTCCATTTACATCGTTTACGTGTATTTTTTTTACCATTCTTTCTTCATTTATTCTTTCCAAATGTCCAAACCATCTTAATGATCCTTTTATTATTTTGTTCATAACACCATCATTCGCACCGCATTCACTTCTTATATTTTCATTCGGCACTCTATCATACACATAGTATCCACACATTCGTCTAAGAGATGTCATTTCTACTGCATTTATTCTACTTTCATCCTTCTTTTGCCAGTTCCATGCTTCGCTTCCATACATAAGGGTCGGTAGAAGAACACCATTATTTCAACATTTTAATTTAATTTCTTCTTCTTCTTCTTTTAATAGATCTGACGATCTGTGACACAGAAATCATGTCTCGTCGGATGATGAGGTTCAGCTGTCCCTCCATCTCTTAGGCGGTCTTCCAGGTGGGTGGTCCCGGAGGGGATTTCATAAGGGGCTGTATATGCAAGTCTGTCTCCATCCATTCGGGCTACATGGTCCCTCCAGTATCTTCTTCTGGATCTACTCCACTGAACGATATGATGTTATGAAGTATTTAAACTTTTGGGAGTTTTTCTCGCTTATGAGATATTTAAAAATAGTATGAGAAATTTGTAAAATATTATATCGTTACCATGGAATACCTACTACGAGTACTAACGTGATATTTTTTTAAACCATCGTTTTCTTTAAAAAATAAGCTATAAAGTGATTTTCTATAAGTTAAACTGGGTATATATATAATATATCAAAGTATTATATTTTTCGCGATTATACTAATTATACATAAGTTGAGAATACCCCTGCGAGGAGAAACAAAATTGTCAATATTATTTATATATTTTTAAACATAAAAATAATTTAAAATCAAAAATCAAATTGTATTATACATTAATTATATATTGGAGTATACCAAATTAAAACCGCAACCTTCAATAATTTATATTTATAGTAAATGCAGTACAACAAAAGAAAATCCAAAGAATATTAATTTATTATTTAAAATATGTTGTTTATCATTTTCTTTATAACTTTTAGCTTAGAAGGAATTTAGAAAGAGATATTAAAATATTAATACAGTGAAATAACCGGATGATAAAATAGTAAGATGGAGATTTTTGTAAAGTAAAAAAAAAAACTTTTTATCTATGGAATAGAAGAACCCAGGCAGCATGTAGCACATTTTGAAGTTGCTAGAATTATTCATGTATAAAATAGTCTTATTAGGATATATTTTTTTTAAATGAATGAACACGGATTTAATTAGTAAGAAAAGTCACAGGTGTAAGTCGTTCAAAACATTCACAAAAATGGAGCCCTCGATTACGTCATTGTGACTATTTATATTTGGTTTGGAATGTGTATTTATGAAATTCATTTTGGAATTTTCATTTGCAATATTTTGAAATGCAAAATTAAAAAGATATATTTTTGTCTACCGGTATCTCGTGGTCGCTAACATCCAGTAATGAATATGCTACGAGAGAAGAGAAAAATGTATCCTCTTCTACCGATGTTTCGGAGATCGTTGCAGACTTCATATTTAGGGTAGTGGAGTGATCACGAGTGGGGGGAGTAAGGGGGATCCTATTGACTCTTCGAGCGGTGCATGGCCATCACCGTGGTGATGGCCATACTACGCTTGAGGATTGATCTGATCCCAAGTACCTATCCACACCTCCTCGACTTTGGTCTCCCCTGGAAACTATGCGAAATGCTAGAGATCGAGTGTGAATAACCTCGGTGGATAATATTGATGCATAGGCTAACGTGGAAGGACACCTCGCCAACCCGTCTGGCAAGCGTGGCGTTGTAATGCCAACCACCCCCCGTATGACATGTCATGCATGGAGAAGTACGGGGGAGGCCTATGTCCAGCAGTGGACGACAACGGCTGTTAAAGAAGAAAGAAAGGAGTGATCACGAAAACGTCAAGAAGTGACGTCCACTAATCACTTAAATCAATAAGATATGTAAAATTTGGATTGCATTTCTCTTTGAGACTAATTTTTAAAGTTCAAAGGTGTTTCACAAACGAGTAATGGCAGATTTAGGCGATAGATGGTGTTGGCAGTCCTAGGTCGGATTGTGACGTGTCCCTGACGGCACACGTGACGTCACGGGCTGAAATTCCCGCCGCGCCGTTGTTGGCGAGCTCGCGGTTTCCCGCGGCCAAGACAAATACTCGCGGGAGCTTTCCGCCGATTCGAATGATAAAGCAGGTAGTCTAAGTGATAAAAATAAATGATGCCTCTGTATTGTAGACACCAGCGTGGGACTTACACAAATGCGTACCCTTGGATTATATACGTCCATAGTTTATAAATAATGTACAATACATCTGCTGGTTTTGAAGTCACGTGGAGGTACATTCTTAAATCGCATTTTTTTACATACACTGCAGATTTTTATAAAATTTCATAATAAAATGATCTCTCTCCCTCTCTCTCTCTCTCTCCTCTCTCTCTCTCTCTCTCTCTCTCTCTCTTTCTCTCTCTCTCTCTCTCTCTCTCTCTCTCTCTCTCTCTCTCTCTCTCTCTCTCTCTCTCTCTCGCATACACATATGAAGGCACACATTCATACAGAGAGTCATACATGTACGACTTCTTCGATCTTCCTCGATTCCGTACTCCATTCACATTAAGAACGTATACTTTCTTTACCTTTACCATTATGTCTTCTCTCTCTCTCTTTCTCTCTCTCTTTCTCTCTCTCTTCTAATTCCCGTCCAATCACGTATGTTCCGGAGCCAGGAAGTCTGTCTTCTCCCCTCACAACTCAACGACCCTCTATTTTTCTCTTTATGATTGGGTGCAGTAGCTCGTACTTCTTTCCATACCGTGATGAGGACACTTTTCATACTTTTCCAAGTCAGTCAGTAATTGTCAGCACACTTACATTGCTAATCTGTCATGGAAGCTATACGCCTTCATCACAGAACCAAATTTAATATCCTGGATGATAACGGATCACCAGTAAAGGCGATGAAGATGAAGACGAAACAAATAGTCCAAGTATGTGCCACATATGTAGACGATAGGAAAAAAAATCTTTAAGATATGTCGGGTATTTGTTCTGGCGGTCTGATTTGTATAATAGATCAATCGACGATGTGTGTAGGTCACAGAGCGTTCATGGCTCCGTGTTAAGCAACCGGGAGTTGGCGGTCGGGGAGTGAATATCTGGGAGAGTAATGCAGGCATCAATCTTATTAATGCACGACATGACCGCATACTGTGCCGGTGGCGGGTGGGATATAATTACCCAAGACCTGTGCGGGTTGCACTGCAGACACACAACAGCTTTATATAGAAATGATTATGTTTGTATTTTATATTTAGGTAACGTGTTCACAGCGAATGGCCGAGCGGACAGTGACGTCGAAAGATAGGGGTTGGTGCTGGTAACAGAGTGAAAGGAGCTTAGACCGTTAAGCAAACTTTCTTCTAAAATTTATTATCGCTACGCGGCACATTTTTCGCCTACGCATTTTGAATAAAATGTCAATGTTAAAAGAATATTTTCTTAAAACAAAATAAAAATATTAATGTTATTATTTAAAATTTCTTGGTAGAAGTTCATTATAAATAATGAAAATCTTACGTATTGTTTATTGAACAATGATGTAAAACTCTATATTAAATATTTAATACGAATGAAAACGTCAGTTTTCTAGAAGTTTTATTATATTTTATGGGAACCGATGATGTCCGACACTCCTGTTCTGGAAAGAGAAAGTTGCGAATAAGTATAGTAGACGGTGAGAAACACTATTATTGTTATAATACAAATGGTCAAATATTCAATTGAGGTTATAAAATGCTCTTTGGTTTTGTTGCGTAAAAGTTTGTATATAAATACGTTCTGTTTGGATGCGTATATATACTCGTATCTTAATTTCCGGCCTTCGCGGCGTGTATACGAGAAAAACAGAAAACATGATTCACGGGGAAACACATAATTGAAATTTCACATTATTAGAAAACATCTTTTGATTTTTCAGAACGCGGCCCGCCTGATTAAGTTTCAAAGGGGAGTGCTCATTTGTCACGAGAAAAGAAAACATCAGATCTCCAAAGTAATACGAAACTGCTAACACAGATTAAGAGGTTCCCGCAGCATCTAATCAGTCAACATACCTAATGCTTTTAATACTTCATTCCATGATATGTTAAATTTTAATAAAAACAGTAGAGAGGGTGTTCGAAAGTGTTATAAGCATAGTGGCAAATTAAGTACCAACAAGCAATCGACCTCCAGGAAGATCGCCCTAAAGATGACGAGATTATTAGACATCTACATGCCAGGAACAAGCTCCGAAAAATAACACGATACTGTCCTAAATAAACCAGAAGAAGAAAAGTATTTTTGTTATCTATTGATAAAATAACGTTTGTAGCAAATTTACTAGAAAGCTAAATTTAATAATATTTTAAAATACCAGAAGACGGCAGCGAGCTGACGAAACCGGTCGAAGACATATAAACATTAGTGGATTTTAACTAAATACACATAATTTTATTTTATTTTATTTCATATTCATTATGTTAATATTTTATTATTAAATACAAAAAATGATTGGCCATAATACAAAACGTACCTATTTTATATTTATTATATTTGTAAAGAATGTTTTTTTTAAAACTCAAATCGTGTAAATTTTAAATTAAACATATCAACCGTCAAGCAAATGTAACATATAAGTAAATTTGATTTTTATTGCAAACTGGAGCAACGAGCGATGGCTTGTGTGTCTTAATAGTTAGATGGAAATATATAGTTTAGTGTACAACAAAAATATTTATAAAATTAAAATACTCCGTATAAAAATAAGTAGGTTTTGTAGATACTGGTTCTGATTTAAAAAAAATGGTTTGATTCATGTGGTGCTCCTGTCAATTTGGAGATATTTCTTGTATAAGTGAATTGTTTTGGTCAATTTGATTGTTGCCGCACTTTGTGATAGTTATTTGTGACACGAAATACGTTTTCACTCTTCTGATGTTAAAATAATACAAGTTTTTTCGTTTATAAAAATAATTTTGACAGGTGTAAAAATAAATTTTTCATTTGTTCCAAAGACAATTTGAATAAATTCTTCAATCAAATTTTCAAGTTTTTGCTGGTGTTGGTTTGTTTTAAGTGCCTAATTAAAATGAAAACAGTGGAATAAAAAATTAAATAAACACAAATATCCGGATCGTCCAGCCGACGACAAGTGCACCATCTAAAAGAACATTATGTGTTAAATTATTTTTATGTGTTATTTTATTTTATATCATTGTATTTTGTATAATTTGTTTTAGATTTATTATGTAGACGTTGAATGATTGAAGTGTGCGCGAGAGATGCCTATTGGTGGCGATGAGGCTCGCAACCCATCACACCGCGTCTCTCGCGTTGGCGAAAAGAGAAGAATGGAGTGCAGCATCGATTAAAGTGTTGCAGTCCATTCTTTCTGTCTACCCTTTCGGGGAAACGGCGTGATGGTTAGTTAGTTAGGTTTTGTAGCAAATCTGCTACACCATGAAATTGGGTTAATATTATATGGGTTTAATATTATCTTATTTGTTGATTATTGAATAATGATGTTAATCTCCTAATTAAATAATTAATACGAATGAAAACATCTGTTTTCTACAAGTTTTATTTTATTTTACATGAATGGTAAGTTGCGCTTTTCTTAGGCGTTATTATGTCTTAGTTATTATAGACATTTAATAATACACTAGAAAGGCGAAACATGTCATTCGCATAAAATATAATAAGAAATCTAGAAAACAGACGTTTTCATTATTATTATCCGTTAATATTCTCGCTCGGGACACGTGGAAAGTGCGTCACGGAAAAATAACCCGGCAGACTAGACTACCTTGTAAACGCTTAAAATTGGAATGCCATAAAAACGACACTAATTTCAGCAACGTGTTTTATTAGGTTATTTTTCTAAACAGTAATTGATAGTGGGAACTAAAGATAAAGTGTATATTTTTTACACAAAATAAATGTTTGCATCGCGTCATTAAAAATCTGAAAATATCATTAGACAGAGACTGCTGGCGTGTTTTCCGCAATCTTAAGATGGCGATAAAATGCGATTTATAGATCGTAAATATTATGTTTCAGCGAAAAATTATAAAATGTAACATCGCGAGTACCTGTGCGAATAATTAAAAAACGTGCTACCAGAATTTCATTACAGAGACACTTTGTATTTCCTTGCGGCAGATGTTTGGAAGTATGTTCTGTAATGATTTTCTAGGCTGCCGAGAGGAATAAATTTGGCCTATTATAATAACACAATGATGTATGGACGACAAATTTGCTTATTTGAATAACAGTATGGTGTATTAATTCATACTCCTACTAAGCCAAATTGATTTTAATGCTGACCTGAAAAACGTAAAGTGTTTCCTCTGACCTTAAATTTATGATGATAGGTTTATATAAAATATAAATAATTTAAAACACGTTTCGACTTATTTTTTCACCTCTTTTTTGTTTGTTTTTGCAACCAAGAGATCCGTAGATCAGCAGCCCCTTATAACGAGCACCTTGAGAACCGATCGCCTAGCATGGATTGGGTACGAATATAGACCAGAAAATTAATACCTCGTACGCGTCAAGACCAACCGGAGTAAGACCTCTAGGAAGGCCTAGACAGCGTTTAGTGGATAATGTTCTGGCTGATCTGGCTAGGTTGAGCGAATCAGACTGCTGGAAGCAAAAGGGGCAGGATTGAGGAGTTTGAAGGAAAATCATCAAGGAAAGCTAAAACACTTCAAGAGTTGTATGGCCAATGGAAATAAGTAAGTTTATTTTTGTTTTATCAAACCAACCGGTTTCGCTCCCGTCAGGATTACAAAACAAACTAAATAACTAACTTATAAATCATCACGTCATCTCTTCGAAGGGGTAGGCAGAAATAATGGACTGCCTCACTTTTACCGATGCGGTATTCCATCCTTCTCTTTTCGCCCCCGCGGGAGACGCGGGGTGATGGGTTGCGAACCTCATCGCCCCGGTTAGCACGGTAGTTCACAAAACAAATCTAAAATAAATACAATGATATATAAAAACAATAATAACATAATACATAATTGAGTTCTTTTCGATGGTGCACATTTGACGATAGCTGGACGATCCGGACTTTTGTGTTTAATTTAATTTAATTTATCATTCATCATATCCACCGTTCTTTTAATTAATTGTAATTTGGCACTTAAAACTGTCAAACTCCAGCAAGAACTTCAAAACGTTATCAAAGAAATTATTCAAATTGACATTGGAACAAATGTACATAAAGGTTTGAAAAAATCACGTAAATTAATTTTAACAGCTGTCAAAACTCTAAATAACTTACTTTAATAATACATCATATTTATAATTACAACTAACTTATATTAATATTTTTGTAGATTATTATTTTTATTTGTTGAAACGTTTTTATTAGAACATTTGTACTATTTCAAGTATATGAATAAATTAATAAAAAAACGAATGTAAATCTTCAACCAAGAACATCTGCAAGTTGTTAATTTAAATTTTACGTTATTTCATAGATGGTTCCTTCAAAGGTTGCGTAATACAATACAAAATCAAATAAACAATTGTAAATATTTAAACTGCACTTTGATTCGCGTACGTACATATTGCAATCAATCAAATATATTTTCGGACGGGTTTGAAATAATTTAAATCAAAATATCGAGGAATGCACGCCTGGCAGCCAGAGTTGAGAAGCTGGGATAATTTAAATTGTCTCTGGGAAAGACTGACGTTCGAGGACGTCTGAAACGATATTTCATTGCCTTTGTCGCGACAAGTGTCACGCACCGAATGTTTCGAATCAGATTCTACCCCTCCCTAGAGCCCGCTGGACCGGCCGAAGAATTTACTAATTCGAATTATGAATTTTCAAATAATTCTTAACAATGTAACATCGAGATACCGCCCGACTTGATGGACAGTTATCAAATATAATACCAGTTAGATTCATTGGGCATATTCACGCCTATTGTATAATATAATATCTTCTTCTTCTTCTTCAAGTGCCCTGTCGGGTCCCCCCAACGTTGGCGATCACCTCGGCGAACCTGTTCCTGTCCTGAGCCGCTCGGAACAGCTCCTCAACACTTCGGATGCCGGTCCACTCCCTCACGTTTCGCAGCCAGGACATTTGTCTCCTTCCGGGCCCTCGGCGTCCCTCAATTTTTCCCTCCAATATCAGTTGGAGAAGGTGGTACTTTTCCCCACGCAGTATATGACCCAGATATGAGATCTTTCGAACCTTGATAGTTGATAACAATTCCCTGTCAACTCTAGCTCGCCTCAGGACTTCGGTATTGGTAACCATGTCTGTCCAGGGAACTCTGAGCATTCGGCGATGGAGCCACATTTCAAATGCTTCCAGTCTGTTCATTGTGTTAACTTTCAGGGTCCAAGTTTCACACCCGTACAATAAAACAGACCACACATAGCATTTGATCATCTTCTGGCGGAGTTTCAAGTTTACATTATCATTGCAGAAGAGTGATTTCATTTTATTAAACGTAGCTCTTGCTGCCTCAATTCTGCATTTTATCTCTGCATCTGGGTCAAGGTATTTAAATTTTCCCACCCTTTCAACGTTACGGCCGTTCAAATGCAATACTGATCCACTGTAGTCAAGCCGTCCGAATGTCATCCATTTGGTTTTGCTGACATTTATTGTTAGCCCCAATCTTTCTTTGGTTCTAATATAATATAACAAATGATTTTACTAAAACCGATATTTAGAATGCCTTCAATCGGGGATTTATAAACTGAATTGTAATGATTGTTCATCTTTTTATATAGGTAAACAAGGCGTAATTTTAAATTAAAAATAAAAAAGCACATAAGATGTCTCTCTAATAATTTTTTTTCTGAATTTGCTAGCCACCTCATTGAAAAAGATCATTAATTTAATGAATATAATGGCGTCTAATTTTGCATGTTAATAATAGAAATATAACTTTTAGCAATCTCGAAATTTTAGATATTAAAAAGCAATTAAAAATGAAGAAAATATTATAAATAATCAAATAAATTTAACGTCAAGTCCAATCTTTACCTGAACCCCAATAAGAACTCAAAATTTAAATTGGTTCATAATATTTGTTATAGAAAAAGCATAAACGTTCCAAAATAATTTTTTATAACATTTGTCAAAACTGATCATATTTGTAAACAATTTTATAATATTTTTAATATGTTTCTTTATAATATGTATCACTGAAGAAGGACCGGTTGTCCGAAACATGTCTGATATGTAATTAAAAAAAAAAAGTTTATGTTGTATATGTATACAAAGTATATAAAAAAGAAATTTATTATTTAGAATTGGAAAAGATATCATTTCAATAATTTTGTTGATTCCAAATGAATTATTATTTAAAATATTTTAATGTCAACTCTGGATTATTCTTATTTAGAAATTCAGCATTCTAAATCGTAAATATTTAATGTGCATTGCCTAAGCGTTCTAACCCTCTAATTTAATTTTTTTTAATAAAGTGTGTGTTGTATACAAAGTATATAAAATAAGAAATATATATTTGTTTCATTTGGAGTTTAACATCATTGTTCAAGAAACAATAAATAAATTGTAATATACTCGAACAGTGATACATGTATAAGTGGGTTTTTAATGTACAGTACATAATATATAAACATACGAAACAAATTCATTAAAGACTAGTAAAAAATGGGGATTCAGGATTAGATAAATAATTTTGGTATATATAAATAATTAGACAAGAAAGCTAATTAATTTGGACCAAAGTACTACTAGCTGCAATTTTTCAGGAGCACAAATTGGCATCAAAATGCGGAAAATTCAGGTGTTTACGCTCGGTGCCTATTAATTTTATTGGCCCAGAAGTGTATTCCAACATCTTATTACTTTCACGTGTCTTCCGATCCAATATTTAACTCGTCGATTCATTAATAATGGCGGAAATTCTGAATTATGTTCACATAAACAAAAACTGCGTCATATATCAAATTTTCACGGCCACTGTTGACTTATCCGAGGTTGATTTCTGGGAAATTACGCCAAAAAGTATACGATATAAAATGCCAACGAGTCTACCGCATGTTTCACGATGTTTTCCGGAAAACGTTTATCATTTTTTTTATCTCATTATACCCGATTTTCCTGGGGTGTCAACAATTTACATAGCGCAATCCATTTGTATATACAACACGACTATTTATTATAACTATCACGCCGTTTCCCCGGATGGGTAGGCAGAAAGAATGGAGAGCCATACCTTTCTGTCCTGATATATCTCTCTAGCTTCCTCCACGGTCCTCTTCCCTCCAGGTCATGCCATGCTTTCCTTGGTCTTCCACAGCTTCTATTTCCACTCACACTGCTTGTATACAACATTTTAACCGTTCTTCTCTCGCCCATTCGTTCCATATGTGCAAACCATCTCAGGGGTCCTTTTATTACTATTTATTATATATATTATATATTATAATATCATTTATTGTTTGTTGATTAATGATGTAAACTCCATATTAAATAATCTATACGAATGAAAACGCCTGTTTTCTAGAAGATTTATTGTATATAAGCTGTACCCGCCACGCGTTTCTATGTCTCGGTCGTTTTTTTAATCAGTTAATATTCACAATACTTGTGAGTATACAATCTATTTTGAACTTACTGATAGCTAAGGCATTAACACTGTGGAATTTCACTGTGTGTTTCGGAGGATACCTCCATTTCAGGTGTAAAACTTTAATAAAAACTAAAAAAAGAAAGACTAATATAAAATAAAACCTTCTTCTTCTTCTTTTAGACCTTTGGTTTGTTCCAGTAAACAGGTTGGCCTGTCTTGGGAGGTCGACTCCCAGCTATCCCTCTATCTCTTTGGTGGTCTTCCGGGGGAATGGTAACCGGCAGGAATCTGATGCGCCAAAGCGTGTGGGATTCTGGTGGGATCCATCCTCTGCAAGTGCGCATTCCAGGACCTTCTGCGTTGTCTGCCTCATCTCACGACATCTTCCACCTTACAGATTTCGCGGATAGCCGTGCTCCTCACCCTATCTCAAAGAGTCTTTCCTGCTATCATCCTCAGCGTCCACATCCCTGCCACCCGCACTTTAGCCTTCGTTCTTGTGGTATCCACTCTGGCCTGAAAGCTATATGTCAGTATAGGCCTTACGCAGGTTTTGTATATTCTGACCTTACTGTCTAACTAACTAACTAACTAACCATCACGCTGTCTCCCCGAAGGGGTAGGCAGAAAGAATGGACTGCCACACTTTTCTTTCTTGACATATTTCTCTCGATTCCTCAACATTCATACATCGTGTCATGCACGCGCGTCGATTTCTCTGACTCTTTACATTTTGCTGTAAGAGTTGTCGTCTCTAGTCCGTATGTCATCATGGGCAGTATATACATGTCGTAGACCTTTCTTTTGAGACAAACCGGTATTTCATCATTTTCAAAGACGTTTCATTTCGTTTTATTATTATGTGTACTTTTAGTTATTATACCATATCATTATTTTTGTGTACTTTTAGTTGTAGTAATTATGTATAGAATTTTTTATTTTTTTATAGGAACATAGAAGTTCCCGCCACATACCCGAGGCTGTTATAGGGCGTAGCGGCGCCCTTTTATCAGCCTCGCTCGTACACTCCCTGGGCCTGTCCCCGGTCCATCCGGGACTTACATTTAAATACGGCAACAACAAGGGGGTGCCAGACCACATTTAATCTACTCAATTTCACCTCTATGCTCCGCTGTACTTTATTGAATAAATAAATAAGCATAATATATAATACATTAATATTTCAAGAACATTATATAAAAGATAAAATATACACCGCAGGAATATACAGCGGGAAGAACAGGAGAGGCAGAGGAGACAAATGCGGGATGGGAAAAAAAATAATAATAATAACGTAGAGTACAGTTTTTGGCATGTAGGACAAAGGACGAGGTTTAGGAAGCATTTCATAATATTAAATAAATAAATAAAACCACTGCACAAATTATTATTATGACCAACAGGGAGAGGAACGAGACCCGTCACAGAGGGGCAACCTCCCTCTCCCAGCTGGAAAACAGCGCACCCTCAGAGGGCAAGAAACAGCACAAATTCCGGTGAATTCCGGTGGGGTAGACAACCGTAAAAACCCCTCTATCCAGGAGCAGTAGCCCCAGCATCCTTATATACTTGGAGGCCGGCTAAGTGTCGGCCTCGGCAAATGCATTAATCCACGCTCTCACGAATACTTTCAAACACCCAAAGTTATGTTGACTCTCCGTCAGATCTGAGTTCCAGACCGGGCGGACAGCCACTTTTACATCATCTATCATCCGATTCCGCGCGCTCACCAGGGAACTACACTCCCAGAGGATGTGAAAGGCCGTCTGGGGCCCCCCGCCGCACGTACACTCCGGGTCCGGCACCAGACCAAAATCATGGAGCCTGGCACGGAAGTTTCCGTGGCCCGAGAGCATCTGCACAACGTGGTGATCCAAGGCGATCCACTCACTGCTCATCCTTCTTCTCAAGGAGGGAAAGAAAGAGTGGGTCCACCTCTCTCTGGGCGATTCGTCCCATCTCTTTTGCCAATCACACATGGAAGCCTCCCTTATCCTTCCGCGCAAGGCTGTAAGTCCGTCCTCCTCAGGGTCAAGAGTGAGGCCCAGATGGGTCACCCTCTCGCCCCGCTTGAGGCGTCTCCTGGCAACCGCCTCCAGCACCTCCAGATCGGCAGGGAGAACCCCTCCAATTACCGGAAGCGCCACCGAGGCGGCAGTCCTGTAGGCACCGGTCAGAGCTAAGAGGGGCACGCGTTGGCCCCTCAGCAGTGCGGAGGACACCGTCCGAACCGCTAGACGACCCGACCACACACCCGCCGCGTACGTGATTCGGGGCACATACACGGCTTTGTATAGTAACCGAGTCGCCGGCGCCCGAAGGCCCCACGCCGCAGTGCTGAGGCGCCTGACCTGCATGAACAGATTCGCGGACCCCTCAGATACCGCCTTTACATGCCCCAGGAATGAGAGCGACATGTCGACCTGAACACCTAGGTACTTGAGCGAACTCTTGAACCTGATGCCAGATTCATTCATCCGTATAGTCGGGTTTCTGTTACGGCTTAGATTCCCACGGAGAAGCATGGCGGACGTCTTGGCAGGGGAGAAGGAAAGCTTGTTTCGTTCGCCCCACGCCGCAATCATCCTCAAGCATTCATTTGAGACCATTTCAAGTTCATTCCGGCTCTTTCCGCACACAAGGAGGAGCGCGTCGTCGGCATACGCGACCACAGTGCTAGTTCCCGGTAACGGTAAGCGGAGGACGTCGTCGAATAGGACGTTCCAGAGGGCCCAAGGACCGAGCCCTGAGGGCATCCCATCGTCGACTCTCTCTCGACTCGAGTTTCTCCGTGGATGATTTCAACTCTCCTGTCTTTGAAGTAGTCGGAAATTATATTAAACAATTCTCGAGGGCATCCTCGGCTGCGTAGCTTCGAAAGTATCATGGGCCACCAGGCGTTGTCAAACGCGCCGCTTATATCGAGAAACACACCCACCGCGTACTTGTTATCCCCTCGAGCAGAGTCACTTACCCAATCCAGCGCGTATTTAATGGCATCCTCAGTGGAGCGTCCTCTGATAAATCCAAACTGCCTAGGGCATGGGGGGGAAAGGGCAGCATCGAGTCTGCCGCGCACCAGCTTTTCCAGGACTTTTCCTTAGAAATATAATATATAGGAAATAATGTCTTAGGAAGTAAGTGTGTGCGGGAGATATGCTTACAGGTGTCGATGAGGTCCGCAACCCATCGCGCCGCGTCTCCCGCGGAGGCGAACAGAGGAGAGTGGAATGCCGCATTGGAACGCTAAATATTAGAGGGGGTATGAAAGAAAAGAAGAATGAGATGTGTGTAGAGATAGAAAATAAGAGTTTAGATATTTTATGTGTGACTGAATGCATGATGAAAGAGTGTGGATCCAAGGAGCATGCAGATAAGCTTGTTCTGTGGTCGGGAGTACCTAAAGACCACAGAGCATGTCAGGGCATGGCGGCGGTGCTAGCTCCAAGGATGATAGAATGTATGAAAGGGTATGAATGTGTTAGTCCAAGACTCATGTGGATTCGCTTCAAGATCGGGTTAACGAGAGTATTCCTGTTAATTGGTTATGCTCCCGTCAACAACGAAAATGAGGCGATCAAGGATGAGTTTTGGGATAAGGTGAGCGAGACATTGATGTGCAAGAAAGACAATGAAAGGTTAATAATTGCAGGTGATATGAATGGTTGGGTGGGAATTCGAAGGAGTGGATATGAGGATTGCCTGGGAAGGTTTGGAGATAGAAGAATAAACGACAATGGAAGGAGACTGCTTGGAGTGTGCATGGAATGGAGTCTCTTTGTGTCGAACTCCTTTTTTGATCATAAGAGAATCCATCAATATACTTGGGAAAGAGGAAATGAAAGGTCAATTATAGATTACGTCATTGTTGACTCTAGATTGCGGGCGGATACTATTGATACGAGGGTTTTCAGGGGAGCCGAAATGGAAACGGATCACTTTTTAGTGGTGGCAAAAGTGATCCTTTTCCGGGGATGGCGAACCAGAAGAAGCAAAACAGTGGCCGCACCAACTAGAGTCAAAGTTGAAAAACTACAAAACAATGACGTAAGAGATAATTTCGTGAGAAAAGTGAACGAAAGATTGTGTGTGCCTGATGTAAGTTTTTTTTTTTTTTTGCATACAACAGGTCGTTTGAACCCAATTACTGTATACATTTATTTTTCTAGCTATTATATTGATTCTTATGACATGTGATAGGTAGCCAATCTATCGCCATTTTATTGTCACGAGAATTCTACACCAGACCAAAGACAGTGTGACAATCACACTGCCATCGCCGGGGATCGAACCCGGAACCTTCGGAATGGAGCCACAAAGGTCGTCGAGTTTGTTGAATGTTGACGATACCTGGGAGTATTTAAAGGAAAGTTTGCGTGAAGCAGCGAAAGAATCGTGTGGTGTATGTGTACAAGGAAGAAGGAAAGGGGATGCGTGGTGGAATGATGACGTAAAGAGTGCAGTTACAGAGAAGAAGGATGCTTGATTGAATATGCTTTCGATAAATAAGAATGACAGAGGTTAGTATGAAAGTGCAAAAGATTTGTATAAGGTATGCAAGAAGAAAGTGAAGTCGGTAGTGAAAGCGCAAAAAGAAAAAGCTGAGGGAGGAAGAAGGGCTCAAAATGACAAAGAACTTCGGGGACAATATTAAAATGTTTTGGAAGGAAGTAAAGAAAGCCCGAAATCCTCCTGAAAGCGGATGTGTGAAAGCAATTTTGGATAGTGAGGGAAGAATGTTAACGGAAAGTAAGATCGTACAAGAGAGATGGATGGAGTATTTTAAAGCAATGTATGGTGGTGATACAAGTGTTGATGAAAGCATTAGAACTGGTGTAAACGCGATTGGTATAAATGACAATACAGAAAAAATAAGTATGAATGAGATTGAAAGATCTGTGAAAGCAATGAAAAGTGGAAAAGCTGTAGGGTATGACTGCATCGCTATAGAATTTATCAAAAACGGTGGCGAAGTAGTTTCCGCATGGATATGTAAACTGTTCAACCAATGCTTGGAGGAGGGATATACCCCACTCGACTGGAGGAGAGCAGTTATCTTGCCTCTGTACAAAGGAAAAGGATCCCATATGGAATGTGGAAACTACAGAGCTAGGTATTAGTATTTTGAGTGTTGTTGGTAAAATCTATGGCAGAATTTTAATAGAAAGAGTAAGAAAGACGACGAGTGATAGAGTTTGGGATGTGCAAGGCGCTTTTATGAATGGCAAAGGATGCATGGATAAAATTTTTGCACTTCGTACAGTGACAGAGAAGTTTATGGCCAAAAACCGTAAACTCTTCTGTGCGTTTGTCGATTTGCAAAAAGCATATGATCGCGTAGATAGAGGTAAACTGTGGGAAATATTGTCGGAATATGGAATAAACACAAAACTGATCACGGCAATTACATCGCTGTACACAGAAAGCACTGCTAGTGTCAGAGTAAATGGGGATCTTACAGCCTGGTTTGATATCAATAAAGGTGTCAAACAGGGGTGTGTAATGTCTCCATGGTTGTTTAATCTATATATGGACAAGTGTATGAAAGAGCTGAAAGGGTTGGAAGCAGGTGCAAAAATGGAAGGTGTGTCAGTAAGCTGTTTGTTGTATGCGGACGACGCTGTGCTACTTGCAGACAACGAGCGCGAACTGCAAGCCCTGGTGTCTAGTATGTATGAGGTATGCAAGCGATACGATTTGATGATGAATGTGAATAAGTCTAAGGTAATGATTTTCGAAAAAGAAGGAAGCATGACAGTCTGCAACATTAGTGTAAACGGTGAAAATCTGGAACAAGTGGATGAATTTGTTTATTTAGGAAGTATGTTTACAAAGGATGGGAGGGTGGAGAAGGATATTGAAAGAAGGGTTGGGGCAGGCAACAGAATAAATGGTGCACTTAAAGTTGTCATCGCAAACAAAAGCCTATCCAAAAAAGCTAAGATGGCAGTGCACAATGGTGTTCTTGTGCCGACCCTTATGTATGGAAGTGAAGCATGGAACTGGCAAAAGAAGGATGAAAGTAGAATAAATGCAGTAGAAATGAGATCTCTAAGACGAATGTGTGGCAAATCTGTATATGATAGAGTGACAAATGCAAGTATAAGAAGTGAATGTGGTGCGAATGAAAGTGTTATGAACAAAATAAGGAAAGGGTCATTAAGATGGTTTGGACACATGGAAAGAATGAGTGAAGACAGAATGGTAAAGAAGGTATATGTAAACGGCGTGAACGGAGCTAGAAATAGAGGAAGGCCGAGGAAAACGTGGCACGATCAAATCAATCAAATATTGAATGTCGGTCACGTGAGGAGTCGGAAAAATCGACGTGCGTGCATGACAAGATGTATGAATGTAGAGGAATCGAGAGACGTATGTCAGGACAGAACAGTGTGGTGTTCCATTCTTTCTGCCTACCCCTCCGGGGAGACGGCGTGATGGTAAGTTAGTTAGTTCAAAGACGTGTCTCAGTTTACCAAAGGCGGCCCAACCCAGTCCAACTCTTCGAGGTAGTTATGCAGTTTGATTCCCTTTTCCGAGTCTGATTTTATGACCAAGATACACATACTCTTTCACACACTAGGGCTTATGCGTTATTATATTTATGTATGTTTGACATGTTTTTAGGGAGCTTTATTTTTTTGTCCGTTTATGAGGAGCTTTCAAGTTATCCGTAGCTTTTAATCAGGTGCTCGTGGACTCAAGATACATCTTTTTCATTTATCACGTCATTTAAAAGGAATGACGCACAATGTGACGACAATATGTCTATGTTTACGTCCCGTGCGGATCCTTACATGACAGGCCGCGTAGATCAATCGTCCTAGACTTTTCAAACATGTTTATTATTAAGGTGCTGACACACAAGGTGTATTTTAAATATTTCAAATTATACAAATAACGATTACTGACGTAACTGGATAATTTATTACATCACCCGTATACGTCGATGTATATGTTTTATGTATACAATATACATGTAAGAATATTTCACCATTTTCTTTCAGCATGTAGAAGTATTCCATTGAATATATGCCTCTTTAATTTTACGTATTGTTTCTTGAACAAATGTGAAACTCAATGTTAAAAAATTAATATGAATAAAAAAGTCTGTTTTCTAACTACAGTTAGTTAGTTTTTTTTCTCAGGAAATTGAAATAAACTTTGTTTAATCGACAAAATATTAAAATAATATTAAAAAAACACAACATGTTTCGGAAGATACCTCCATCTTCAGGTGTATGAGGTATCATGGAGGCAGTGGCGGTACTCCCATAGAAGCCCAGAAGCCCAGCTTGCGTAAGAAATTTTGAATCAAAACCTCTTCTGGCTTACAGAGGTTCAACTCTTGTGGCTATTCCTCTTACATCTGATGGGAACATTGTTGGAAGGTGATTTGGTGGGTTGTTGGTTTATGCGGGGGCATGATTACTTAGATTTGGGGGTTTTGATTCAAATTTCTTAGGCAAGCCGGGCTTCTGGGCTTCTATGAGAGTACCGCCACTGCATGGAGGTATCCTTCGAAACATGTTGTGTTTTTTAATATTTTGTGGATTAAACAAAGTTATTTTCAATTTCCTTAGTATATTACTATGGAATTCCACAGTGTTAGTGCCTTAGCTTTCAATTTTTTTCTTTTCTTTATTACATTATCTGGGAACTACGTGTTTTGCCCTGCTAAGGCATTGGTATAATGCACATTTGATGGAACAAGGAACTTGAAACATTTGATAATGTCTTAGCTTGGCAAAACATGTCCTTTCTTTAAAATATAATAAAACACCTAGAAAACATTAGTTTTAATTCGTATTAATTATGTTTTTCGTTTATTGTTTCTTGAACAGATACATATTAAACAATTAATACGAATGAAAATATCTGTTTTCTAGAAGTTTTATTATAATTTATGAGAATGATATGCTTCGCCTGCCTGTGGCATTATCAAACTTTAACTAGAAAAAAACAAGATCTTATGTATGACAAACTATTTTTTGTATCGTACAATTATATATTTTTATATATTTTCGGGGGTATGACACAGTCGATTATTTACAAGACTTTTATTTAGAAGGGAAAACGAACTCTCGAACTTGTAGATTGTGCAATCATTGATTTTTTTTGTCGCTGAAATTAGATCGTTCACGACAGGCGAAAATTTTCATACTTTAGTGACAAAAACCATTTCAGTAAAAAACACCTTGAAACAGTCTCCGATTTTCAACATATAGGCTGCACTGTCTCATATCAGGGTGCATATCTTCTCAACAAGTTCAAACAGTTCAAAAAGGAGACTACGTACAATATGGACAAAAATATGCAGTTTAATTGCTCTCACCTCGAGAACCCTGAAATATTCTTAAATATTCGCTAAACCCTGAAATATGGTTTTATGTTCCCTAATAGCTAGGGCTAAAGGGGTATAGAGATCTCAAAACAACGGCGTCTTTTTGAAAGCGAAGCCCAGGAAAAAAATATGCTTTTTATGTCAATTCCGAGCCCTATTCATTACATTATGCAATTATATTTAGGAACACAATTATTAGTTGCATTTTGATTTTTTCAGCTATGATATATGTATCATGGTTAAATATTGTACTTATATAATGCAACCATAAGGCAATGATTTCAACTACAATAATATTAAATATTGTTATTCAAACAAAATTAACTGATTTGAATACTAACATAAAAAAAAAAGAATTTAGGGAATAGGGTTCGAAATTTCAAATCGCAAAATTCAGATGTTGATTGGTTCAAAGATTTAATAGCCAGTAACATATTAATCAATTAGCACAGTTCTAAAAATTGTTATGATCATTCATTAAAACGTAATGTTCCGAATCTTTGACAAAGAAATTCCATCACGCGGCAACGTTTCTCGTCGCTTCCGTGATAAGTTATGAAAATAATTTTCAACAGGTGCCAATGTAATCTTTTAGAATTAAATGTATGAATCATTTGTCAGTCGTTTACAAAATAGCGTTAAGGCATTTTCTGTAATATTTTACGCTGTTATTACTTATAACGTAAAGTTTCGTTTGACTAAAATAAAAATTCTTTTTTAAGTACCGATAACGATGGTGATTTTAAATATGTTTCTATATATTTATTTCTTAATTTGCAAAATGTTTTGAACACATAAACCCCCCGAATGGCGATACTTAAGGAGGATAGAGAGTCAAGAGTTTATTAGAGTAAAATTTTGTGACGACGTTTAGTTGAAGAAATGATACGGAAGAACCTTCGGAGCCGTCATAATGGACGATGCGCGACAGATGCCCTCTAGCTCCCGCGGAGACAGACTCGAGATTGTAGAACGGTGCGCGTCGTTCGCGATTTATAATTTAAAGTCAATGTCAGGCAGCTACAAACCGAGTATTTATAGAAAAAGCAAAGCTGGTCCTGCCGAATCTGCGGGACAGAAATGTGGAGGAATCAAGTCCAATGACCAGCTAATGTTGCCACCGAAATAAACCGATTTATGCTCGAATAGAAGCAAACACTTCTGCGCGGAAAATCGGAGTGGGCGTTTACTGAAATCCCTTTTAACTTTGGTTGTTATGCAATATTTTGCTTTGTTTGACCGTCGGAAAGTTCAATAGACGGCAATGATCTCTAGGGCTTCTTTATTAAGATTAGCAGCGCATTAATGTGCTAGGCGCGGGAGATTACTTTTTGATCTCTTCCTAGGTGCACATAAATCTCTGCGATTTGTGATGACAGTTAACAATGATCTCTCTCTTCTTCCTAGCCTATGGCCTGTTTATTTAGAGCGGTATCTTCTTGTATGGCGTCTTCAGGACTGTCTGATCTCTTAAGATAGTCTTGTTGACTGTTAAAAATGATGATTAAAAAAATGTACTAGACAACTGTAAATAATTTAAATACTCAAAAGCAACGCGGACGGACGTCGCGGTGCGTATGTAGTCGACGTCTTTGCGTGATCACACAATACTTCTGAGCGAACAGGGAGATAAGAATAGATAGTTTACGTATAAAATTGTAAATTTAGTGTAACAATACCTACCCATCAACATAAAAATAAACGTTAAGTGCGTTAAATAGATGTATTATTAGTATTTAAGAGAGGACACTCAAGATTCACTCAATCTGTATATGTCAAGACATTAGGGTTGTATTAATTTACAATATTATAAGAAATGGTTTATTGTCTTAAGCTTTCCTTATGGACTCAGAGCTTGATTTATTAACATGATCGTGTCTTTCAGATGGAACTGTTTACAGCCCAGCGTCAGTTGATTCGAGCATCGTCCAGTATTTATTTGATAAACATTTAACCCAACGGATGGTTTATTTGGTTTAGTATATTGCACTAATAAATTGTTCAGAATGTTTCAACTTCGCACTAAAACGGATAAACGTAATATCACATCAAAAATGTTTATTAGAAGGGAATAAAATTACGGAATAAATCAAAGACATGAATTACCAAGCGAGTAGTTAAACGTGTGAAGTGAAAAGTCAATAAGAAATCATATCTTTGATTTCGCAATAAAAGTGAACTTTTATTTATGTTATGAATTGCGTTGGAATTATTACGTAAACGTGGAATACGTTTCAATTATGCCTAATACTGAAAAATATTGTTTTGCAAAATAACATTGGCAGCATCCTTTCGGAACACGGTCTCAGGCGGAGTATCGGACATCAAACAATATGATTTTATTATTATACAGGAAACACCTGCCGACGATAAACAAGACGCTTTCTGCGTCGGAAATCTGCGAAACTCGCAGATACTTACAGATTAACTTGATTGAATTAGTTTTAGCTGTTGTCAGATTTATAAAAAGAGCGACCTTGCCCGTTGAAAAATAACAATTTTAGTCTCGAGTTTATCTTAAAGTTAAAGACTTTCTTTATGATCTCTAGGTGCAATGGATATGGCTTGTTGTGGAGCATCTTTTGGTAAAATATAACCATTCACTCATTTAATTAATGTTCTTATCGGTGAAGCTCTGTTTTTAGATTCTCAAATAAGTTTTTAGAGTCTCTCATAATAAGTTTTTAGAGCATGAAAGATGTTTATAGAGCCTTGAAGTTTTCTAATTTTATTCTTCTTCAAGTGCCCTGTCGGGTCCCCCCAACGTTGGCTATCACCTCGGCGAACCTGTCCCTGTCCTGCGCCGCTGGGAACAGCTCCTTCACACTTCGGATGCCGGTCCATCCCCTTGTGTTTCGCAGCCAGGACATCTGTCTCCTACCGGGCCCTCGGCGTCCCTCAATTTCCCCCTCCAATATCAGTTGGAGAAGGGGGTACTTCTCCCCACGCAGCATATGACCCAGATGTGAAATCTTCCGAACCTTGATAGTTGACAACAGCTCCCTGTCAACTCTAGCTCGCCTCAGGACTTCGGTATTGGTAACCATATCTATCCAGGGAATTCTGACCATTCGGCGATAGAGCCACATTTCAAATGCTTCCAGTCTGTTCATTGAATTGACTTTTTAAGGTCCACGTTTCACATCCATGCAATAAAACAGACCACACATAGCATTTGATCATTCTTTGGCGGAGTTTCAAATTTATGTTATCATTGCAGAATAGTGATTTCGTTTTATTCAATTTATTAAAACAGACTCTAATAAAGCATTTTAATTCACAATTCTCAGGAAGTGTCCAATTTGGTATATGATATAGATTTTTACTTATCATTTTAAATTAACGTAAAATTCTTGAAGAGTTTTAGCCTCTTCATGATGTTATTCTAAGCTCCCTGCTCCCAGGAGTATGTTTTGACTAGCTTAGCTAGAACATGATCTATTAAGCACCAGATATCTCTGGCTGGTCTTACTAGACGATTGATCGGCTTTCACGGTGTTTGTTAAAGGAGCTGCCAATTCATTCTATCATTCTCTTTATGGCGCCTATGCCTCAAGTTCTCGCTGTAACACTGGTTCCCAGGATCATTCTTAGAATCTTATTCTATAGAAGATCTGGAGAATAGAATTTTAAATTAATCTGTGCATTATCATTTATGTTTTCCCATTTTGGATTTTACATCATTCCTCAATTTAGATTGGCAATTGTTTTTGTTGTTGTTACAACTACCTACTTATAACTGAAACTGTAACAATAAATAAAACAAAAATAGTTTTGAAATATTTTATTCTACATTTTAAAAATATATCACATGATAAAAGAATTAAAACTATTCAAACATTTGAGGAGCTAAGTTTAATTCTAATTCATAATGGCATTGTATTCATATTAATTTTAAATGAAGCACACAGTCTCTTTTATAAAATAAAAATTCATTTATAATCGAAAACACAGGCAAATCAAACAGAATTTTTAATAACAGTAAAGTCAAACTAAAGAAATAGAGTCCAAACTCGTAAGCGTCTAAACCAGCTGGAGTAAGAATTCAAAGTAGGAGTAAAGTATAATGTTCTAGCTCAGTGGTTCCCAAAGTGGTCCTTACAGACTCCCAGGGGTCCCTGGGATCATTCAGGGGGTCCGTGGAAAATTGAAATTGATTTGGGGTTCCTGAACAACTTGACACATTTTTATTACTATGGAAGTTATAAGAAATAACAACAGATATTTTTCATTGTCGACTGGGTTAAAAAAACTCTTCAAAACATGTAGTCATCAGTAAGTAAGTAAATTCAAACAGACTTTGGAACATTACAAAAAAATGCTTTCTTAGATATACTAGACAGTCTGTAAAGTGATTGCCAAATTATAGTAATTATAAAAAAAGGTCATTTAACTATGGTTAATGGTAATCAGCAATAGGTTCAAATAAAATTTATACCTTAAGGTAAAAGGGTTAACCCCTATTGTGGGCCTAGCTTCATTTGCAGTAAAAAAAATGGTCTCAAACTGCGGTTGGCTATATTTACAGCTTAGACAGATGGTCCCAGTTCATCATAATATTACGTACAATTTAATAATAAGGAACTAAAGTAAAAAGATTTATAAGATACAATCATAGTCTCTTTGCGAGAATAATGTGTTATCTCAAAAAATTGAAAAATGAAACAAGATACCCGTCTGAAAGAGACGTGACACACAATTTACCAGATGTGTTGTCTCTTTCCCTTATAAATTCTCTATTTTTCACTTTAAAAATACCATGTTTAAGTAGAAAATAAAGTTGAACACGGCAGATTTGATTTTCGAAATGTCACGTTATTCTCGCAAAGAGGTTATGAGCTGCAAATGTAGTTTACCGCAGTTAAAAAATATATTTTTTACAGTAAATGTAGCCAGCCACACTATAAGGGTTAACTACCCAATCAGTAAGACAAGGTCCAATAAACCAGTGTGCAGTGAAGTGATGATGTGACCATGAAAGTAATACTATAAAAAAAAAAAAATACAAAATGATGATTATCTTAACACAGATTTTGTGAAAACAATTTTTAATTTGTTCCTTTATATTGAAGGTTTGTATATTATCCTATATATTGGACGACGAATAAAGTAAATCTAAGGACACCTAGAAAAAAGCCTGACGGAAATATATGGAGTGAAATCACATGGTACAGGATGAAAACAGAGAGAGAAGAACATTGTCTAAGGCCTACACAGTAGTTACAGGACAATTAGATATATCCATATTGACATATCGCACGTTGAAAACAAAAGTGACACTATACAAAAATCTCAATTTTTCAGTACGGTCATTTAAAGTTTTGCCTGCTTACTAACCTAATTAAAATCAACTAGGGCGCATTAAGACGTATTTTATCTCTCAATATAAATTATATATAATCTGATATTCGCGATATATAATACAAAAAAATATAAGCAGTGGCGGCTAACGTATAGGCACTGTGATACTATAGCACCTCCTATTTCCACTTGATATTATCAATAACATTTAATATGAGTCCGTTTTTCTTTCATTCTTTCTTTATACGAGTACTTGCAGAATATATCATGATATAATCTTTAAGCTTAACACGATCGATTTGGCTCGCGCTGTAATGTTGTAAAGAATGATTCAACTAAATAATAATAAAAATATAAAACTTAATAATTACGAGCATGCCGAATGCTATGCAATGGCGATTGACAACATTGCACCAAACTATACAAAAATCTGTTGATACACACGCTATAGGAACATGACACAAACACGCATTCTCAGCATGGCTACAAACAATACTTTGACATAGATATGCATCTATCAACGTGTTAATATTAGTAGCCATGAAGTTTATGAAAAAAATCCAAAAATCTTTGTATGGAACTGTGCAATTTACAGTTCCAGCGGAGTGGTATATACATAGAAAGATGCACACGAGGCTGTGAGGGAGACGTGCAACTTCGCTCCAGCAGTGCCGACCCTTGTGAACTGGTGGAAAGGAGTTTTTGTATTACTAAGTGTGAGTCGTACATACTGCCATGTGTGTACAATAATGGATTTAATTATTAAATGAATAGATTAAGCTTGAACAATTTATACTAAAGTAAGTAAAACATGTTTGATTATGTTCTTACAAGTTTGTGAATTCATTTTTTTTTATACAATTTTAAAACAAAGGTTAAACATTTTTAAAAATTGACTCCACCTCTAATTTAAGCTATGAGGCGTCACTGATTATGAGTCACAAAACTTTTGAGTCTCAAAAGACTTTTAACAAATGCATAGATTTAATAATACATCTATGACTAGAAATACCATTAAAATTGCCTATTTTATAAATACTACTAAATGGAGTATAAATAATATATTCTATATTACACTGCAAATAACAAAATGAAGTAAAATATATAAACATTTTCCCTATTGGTAAAGCACTCCTTAGATAAGCGTTTTTTTTATTGTTTCTTGAACAAAACTAACTATCACGCTGTTTCTCCGGAGGGATAGGTGGAAAGGATGAACTGCCATACTTCTCTGTCCTGTCATACTCTTAAGATTCCTCTACATTCATGCATCGTAACGTGGACGCTCGTTGATTTTTCTGACATTGAATGCAGGTGTTTTTTTAATAATTTGATCATGCCATGCTTTCCTTGTTCATCCATGGCTTCTCTTTCAACTCACATTAGGACTTTTCAACTATTCTTCTCTCATTCATTCGTTCCATATGTCCTAACTATCTCAGGGATCTTTGAATAAATATTACTTATGATGCAATTATTTGTCTTACATTTCTACCTTATTTCATCGTTCGGTATTCTGTCATATATTGATTTCATGCACATTCTTATCTGTGATTTCATTTCTACGTCATTCATCTTAATTTCCAGCTCCAAGTTTCACTTCCATTCCATGATATAAAAATCCATTATTAAGTATTCATGGTATGGTCAAACAGAATGCAAATTCCATATAGAAAAGCAATTTTTTTTACCAGAGCGAACTGTAAACTCCATGTAGTGTTAGTTTGCTGTCAGTTGTAGTGAATTGAATAAATACTATATACCAGGGATGGCGAATGACGGACCCGCGGGTCACACGGTGACCGAGAAATTCGATACACAACCTTTTTTTTAGCTCATCAGCGACTTACGGTAAGTAGTCCGGAAAATCGAATTGGTCGCTGCCGAACTCTACTGACCGGAACTTGCTTATGGGCTAAAAAAACGGTCGCCACCGAATCCTCTACCTACTGGCCGGAAGTCGCTGTCGACAAAGAAAAAAAATATTGTGAAAAAAAGGTCGCTGCCAAATTCTCTGCCAAGGTCGCCATCGACATCCTTCTAAAAAATAAAAACGTGTCACGATTTTCAATTTTATATAAACCCTAGCCAGCGCTTTTTTTTTAAATATAAATTTGACCCACTTGTGAAAAAGGTTCGCCATCCCTGCTATATACTGTACACGTTCCGGAGGATACTGAATTATTGATATGTACCCCAGGAACAGTATGCATATGTACCCGAGAGCTATAATGTCTTAAATGAATTTTTGGCCGAAATGAGTTATGTCAGATTTTTATAATGTTATGAGTGCGTCTAAGGTAACTGTCTGTGTATACAGTTATTTCTTACTATATACTGTGTACTGGATATTATTTCGATTATAATATAATATGTACACGACTCTTTTCCGAAAAAAAAATCACTTAAGACATTATGGCTCCCAGGTACAGATATGGTCAGTCTTCTGACATAAAAAACATAATTATAGAAGCATGGATTGGCAATAACTGCTGATTCGAATAATCAACCAATAAGGAAGTCATTAGGAACATAACAAAAAACAATAAAAAGAGAAAGTAAACTGCCGCATTCTGTCTGACATCTACTACTGCGAAACACTTAGTTTGCATTCTGTTTGACTAGTCCTTTAATATTGATAAAATAGATACTGGGTATTGTAAAATATCCTGCCCTAGCAAGGCGAAACATTTCACTCCCATATAACATGATTAAACTTCTAGAATACTGATGTTTTCATTAAGATTAAATAGCATTTTCTAGTTATAATGGATTTATAAAATACATATTCATCAAAAGCAAATGTCTTCTGGGGTAACCTTTTCTAGGGATGCACTTATACTCGTATATAGTAAAATAAATGAGAATCTAAGGAATAAAACTTATTTTTGATCATATTACTTATGAATTAATTGTAATAATCTATTCATAGACCTTATTTCTAAATCATCATCACACATTAATATGATGAAAATGTTGTTATTACGTTCATAAAATTATTTTAATCACTAGACATTTTGAACATTGTTCTGCAATCAAGATCACTTAGTTAATAAATATATTAAATATAACAATTTTAATAAGTGCCAGCTTATTATTTAATAAATATGTTTTATTATAAGATGAAATATAACATAAGTTTTGAATTACAGAAATCATAAAGGCTTTCTCAGAAGTTACTGTGAACATCATACGGAATAAGAAATATCTAAAATCTTCCGAGGCACATTTAAGTTAATTTATATTTAATTAAATAACTCTCTGGGTCCTTGCCAGTTTTTAAAAGTATTTACGAGTGTATATGTTAGAAGAAAGTTGTTGCAGAATGCTTGCCAGACGAGATGCAAAATTCGTGACTTGATTCAAATTACTGTTGTTGAATCTTGTCACCGAGTGCATGTGGGAATTATCGCAACTTGCAGTGAAATGAAGCGTTGGAATTTTGTAAGTACCGAGGTTTGAAAATATTTCTTCCTTCCACTATATTTATGAAACGAAGAAAATGATAACCTCTTAACAAATTTCATATTTTTAGCTTAAATAAATAAATTTTTTTTTCAAGTCAATGTTAAATGTAACAATACTCCACAAAATCACATATAATAACACATTTTGCGCGGGAAACGTAAAAATATGTGATTCTTGAAATTTAATTTTTACTATTTAATATGTTAAATGGCATTGGAATTTTTTCAATGCTTTTATTTTATAATGTAGGTTAAAAAAGCCCATTTAATTAAAACAAAATCAAGAAGTATATTGGACTTAATTTACAGTAAATTATCTAGCAAAGAAGCAACCGCATAAACAGTGGCGGTACTCCCATAGAAGCCCAGAAGGCCGGTTTGCGTAAGAAATTTTGAATCAAAACCCTCAAATCTAAGTAACCGTGCCCCCGCATAAACCAACAACCCACCAAATTACCTTCCAACAATGTTCCCATCAGACCTAAGAGGAATAGCCACAAGAGCTGAACTTCTGTAAGCCAGAACAGGTTTTGATTCAAATTTTCTAACGCAAGCCGGGCTTCTATGGGAGTACTGCCTCTGTGTATACAATGTGTTAATTTGAAAAACCATAAAAATATGTTTATGATAAGTCATAGAGAAGTTTATTTTATTAGGCCTTGCATAAAATGTGTAATTGGGATGAAATTATTCTTACTTTTTGATTATATTTATGATAAAATATGTAAAAATGTACATAAATTTAAATTTGTGTAATTCATGATGAAACAAGACAATTCATCGGATTGTAAAAAAATATTATGCAATAAATACAAATTTAAAACTTATAAAATCAACCACTTAATAATCACAGAATTTTGGATCAGTGATAAGTTCATCAGCAAGTTCTGTTAATCGTCCTTTATGTAACAAATTTGTGAAGTATCAAAGCAATCAGGCTTCCGCTTGAAACGAAGAATCCGCTCCTGAAAAAAATAAAGAATAAGAACATTGAATTATACTTCATTATATATAAGTTCACACAACATATTCCTAAATAAAATTTGTTAGTATGTAGTACAGTAAATGACCAAAATCGTTTATAAACAAAAGTTCGGAAAAAGTTATAAATAAATTAAATATTAAATAACCACATTGTTTCCCCAACGGGGAATGTCAAAAGGATGGACCGCCAAATAAATGTACATTGATTGCAAATGGCCGATTAAAATTATTATTGATATAATTGTGACACGTTTTCCTCAATTTCTTGTTCCATTCGCATTGTTAATGTACACTTTCTTCGCCACTCTTCCTTCATTAAATCTTTCCATGTTCATAATGATTCAATTCGCACTGCATTCACTTCTTAAATCTGTTTTTAGCACTTCCTTTTTATTTATTTATATACGCTAGAAGAACTTCAATACATAAGGTAGGTTAAGTAATTCATAAGGAATTAGATGCAAAATATTAAATATAAATTAAAATAAACAACAAAATGAAAACGAAACATTAAAAACAAAGTAAAGAAATTTAAGCAAGGTTTTATTCTACTTTCATCCTTCTTTAACCAGTTTCATGCATTATAAAATAGATTATTAAAATATAATAAATATATTTTAATAAAATGTGACTAATACACAATACATACTCGTATATCGCACCGTGAGTGTAAAACCGAGATAACTGCAAATATAAATTTTGGAGATATGGGAGTTTAAAGACTTCATATTGCTTGGAAAAACTGTTTTTTTTTAAATAAACCAATGATTTTCGGTTTATAGGTATATTACTATAAACCTAAAATCATTGGTTTATTTAAAAAAAACAGTTTTTCCAAGCAATATGAAGTCTTTAAACTCCCATATCTCCAAAATTTATATTTGCAGTTATCTCGGTTTTACACTCACGGTGCGATATATAAAATAGCAAAACCAGTTTGCAAACACCAAATATACTTTGTAGATAGAAAAAAATGTACTTACCAGAGCGCCACTCTCGCGATAGGAGAATGTCTCAACATGTTAAAACGTGCAACTTTCCAGTCGTTGCTTTTTTTATACTCCGTCAAAATTTTAGTAGCGCTGAAAACAAAATGTTTACAATTCAAATTCAATTGTTACATTGAGAAAAATGTATGGAAATACGGAAATCACACAAGATCTAAAGTATATATTTTTTATGTATTAAAACACTGCTTTTTCCACTTATGAGTTCATTTTTCTCGACATGTTTCGAAGGCTTACACCTTCGTCATCGGGAGAACGATATAAACTTTAGTCGATATAAATGTTCTCCCGATGATGAAGAAACGCCTTCGAAAATAAACTCAAAAGTGGAAAAAACAGTGTTTCAATTCATAAAAAAATCGACATTATGGAATTCCACAGTGTTAACGCCTTAAGTTTATCCAAAAGTAAAAATTTATCCATGTTTTCAGTATTACCTTCCTTTGTTAGAAACAGCAACAAGGGCGCACTTCGGACCATATCTTTTCACGTCGATTGATCCATATCTTGACATGCAATTTAATATCTGTAACAGAACAAAATCATTAGTAATGTAGTGCATTTGTAAAATCAATCACATTTCACAAAATTAATTTAAGAAAAAAAAAAAACAGTTAAACGTGAATCCAAATCTAAAAATAGCAAAACCAGTCGGCAAACATTATCATCTACTGGTCACATACGTAATTAGTACCTCTCCCATCCGAGATCCATGAAAATTCTGGAGAATTGCCAAAGTTTCAAAACAATGAATTATAATGTCCACAGATGTACGGGGAGTAAATTTATAGCACAACGACAGCATGCAATTGTATTCAAACTATTTGAATGTGTGCGTAAAAATATTAATAAATAAGAGAGATACTAGCAATCATTCCGATACTTTAATGGATATGTTTTTTGCGATCTTGGGAAAATCCGTGTAACTCGTCTCTCTGGACCTTCAGGGTGGTTATAAATGTGCAAAGATGTCTCATTCGCTTTCACATTGCCGGAGACACGGCACAGTGTCGAAGGAGTTAAGCATACATTACCCACCACACATTTATAACAACCCTGAAGACGGAGACTGCAACGGTCTCCGAAATGTCGATCCAAAAAGATTAGTAACATGGATTTTATAACATATCGCTACCAACCATGAAAATCTACACAATAACTTTAACGGTTATATTTAATCTTATATTAAATAAACAAATATATCAGAAAATAATAATAAATTTCTTTAAACATTTTTCGCCATCACTTTTTGGTTTTGATTCATATTTGAATAATTACTGTTAAAATTTAAAACTTTGTTATAATATCACAATTTCTTTTTATTCACTGAGAGTGTCGCGACAGCTGTTTCGCCAACCGATGTTGGCATCATCGGGCGTTACAATAATCTGTTTATTGTAACACCTGATGATGCCAACATCGGTTGGCGAAACAGCTGTCGCGACACTCTCAATGAATAAAAATAAGTTGTGATATTATAAGTGTTTTAAATTTTAACCGTAATAATGTTGAAGTATCATAGTGTTTCGGCTAAAACAATGGACTATATTTGAATAATTATAAATATATATTGTATTTTCACAAACATGTTTCAGACCACAGATGTCACTACTCCTCAAAGCAGATATTTTTTCTACACAGAGAAAGAGCATCTGTGACTCAAAATATGTTTGCGAAAAGTGTGAAAAATATAATGTTTTAAAAAAATTATTTGTAACAAAAAAGCAGTAGTGAAGAGTTCTGATTATGGAACTGTCTTGTGTGTGAATATTGCGAATTTTGTCAATAGTTATGGAGAAGAAATAACATCTATTTCTGGCACAGAAGCAAAACTTTGAAGAATCCAGAATTCCATCCACTCGAGTGACTTTTTGGTGGAATGTTTGTTTTATTTTAGCCAACATGTGCCATTATTCAATGTCAAGAGGGACTTCTGGTGACGTAATTGAACACAAATGATGTGGGAAAAAATCTAGTTTTTGACAAACTTTAGAAATCAACTTCAGTATTTTTCCAATTATGTAAGATTTAATCACCTTTTGTTTCCAAGCAAAAATTAATTTATAACTTTCATACGAAGCACTCACTTTGTGGTTAGACATTTAAAACTTATAGATATAAAATAATAAAACACTTTGTATTTAACCACGGTGTTAAATACAAAGTGTTTTAAATCTCTCCACACAGGTCAGACTGAATAGACTGAGATGGGCCGGTCACGTGCGGAGGATGCCGTCATCGCAAACCCCAAAAAGATTGCTGGAGTGGCACCCAGGTGGAAGAAGACCAATTGGACGACCAAGGTTAACATGGGAGGATGAAGTTGGGAGAGATGAGGTGAAATTGTTATGAGTGTCAGATTGGAGGGTCGAAGTGGAGGACAGGAGGAGATGGAGGCGAAGAATACTGGAGGGTAAGGCTCGATATGGACTGTAGGGCCATCGCAGAAGAAGATTTAAGCACGGAATGATTATAATGGAAAACTTCAGGTGTTTATAAATAGGTGCCTTCGCTCAATATTCAAGATCTATTGGCCCCAAACAGTGTCAAATGCCATTCTCTGGACCATGGCAGGCGAAAAGACAATCAAAGAACAAGTCGCAAGATGCAAATGGCTGTGGATCGGTCACACTCTCAGTCGGAAACCAGCCTGCATTGCTTAGGGTGCACTACACTAGATGGAGTGCCGCATCGGTTAAAGTGTGGCAGCCCATTCTTTCTGCTTACCCTTTCGGAGAGACGGCATGATGGTTAGTTAGTTAAAAAAATATTTCAATGTAAAAGAGTTTTATTAAAATGGCAAAAAGCAAGTCATGCTGTTATGGCAGGTGATAGTTACACAAATTTATTTATTAACTAAAGTTAAAACTACGAGGGTTGTCCGTAAAATAAGTTTCCCTGTTTGCACGGGCGCGTGGATCGCTGTTACGTGCGATCCGGCACCACTGGATCGTAGCTTGGTCTTCCCCCTCCACATCCCCACCCAACCGAACTCGCTGCGACACTCAGTGTCGGTTTGGCAGCCGTAAAGAATGGAGTTCCCGATCGCATCGCCCGCGAGGTGTTAAGTATGCTCCGTGATTTGTTTTTTGTGTGTCAAAGGCCATTCGGCGACAGAAATTCATTCTCAACTGACAGAAGTGTATGGAGAAACGTGCATGAATGTTCAAATGGTGCGCAAGTGGTGCAAAGAATTCAAAGAAGGGCGCATAGACGTCCATGACGAACAGCGGTCCGGACGGCCATCGGTCAGTGACGAAACGATTGCGAAAGTGGAAGCACCAATGCTGGCAGATCGAAGACCGACGATTCGGGAGCTTAGCGAGATGATCCCAGATGTCAGCAAGACAACTATAGATAAGATCCTAACAGAACATTTAGGTTATTCTAAGGTTTGTGCAAGGTGGGTGCCCAGGATGCTTACGGAGGACCACAAACGATGCTCATTGAGAAATTCGGATGGGAGATCGTCCTACACCCACCATACAGTTCGGACTTGGCCCCGAGCGACTACCATCTCTTCCCTGATTTGAAGAAACACCTCGGTGGTACGCATTTGCAAATGAAGATGAGCTGAAAGAAGAGGTTCTGAGCTACCTTCACGGCCTGGCGGGAGACTTCTATGACCAGGGAATCAAAAAGATGGTGACCCGGATGAAAAAGTGCATCGAAGTCAACGGGGACTATGTAGAAAAATAGCTGAAAGTCTAAGCTTTCCAATGATGTATTGCTTGTTGTAAATAAAAATTGGTTTCATTGTGAAAAAAAATAGGGAAACTTATATTTCGGACAACCCTGGTACATTGTTATTAAAAAAAGAAGAAAAAAAAATGTTACTTGCGTGAACTTGTAAAGACAATACTAATTACAGTAGATTGATGTATGTCACAATTTCAAATGGTGATATAATGAAATAATGTAGAGTGGAAAAAAGTATTATGTATGAACAAAATCATGAAAGGATCACTGCGTGAATGTGATGGTATGGACATATGGAAGAAATTAATGAAGAAATAATGGTTTATAATGCTGTGAATAACAATGTGAATGGAATACACAATCGAGGAAGACAGAAGAAAACATGGCATCACCAGATTAATCCAATTTTAAAGATCGGCTGTTAGAAGCTAGAAGAATCGACATGAGTGTATGATTCACTGTATGAATGTGGAAGAATTTACAGAGGTGTGTCCAGGATAGAGTAGTGGCAGATCATTCTCGCTGCCCACCCTTCCGGAATAACGGTGTGATGGTTTGTTGTTATATATACTGTCATATAAAAACATCTCCATTCCGTGAGGATAAGTGATAAGTTTAAAGAGGTATATACGAGGTCTGTTCAAAAAGTATCGCGAATTTTATATTTTTTCAAAAAGTATTTATTTATTCATGAATATCTATTTTGTCCCCTTCAAAGTAATTCCCCTCGGATATAATACATTTATGCCAACGTTTTTTCCAATCCTCGAAGCACTTAAAAAAATCATTTTTGTGATCTTGTTCAGCTCCTCCTTCGATGCCGTCTTTATCTCCTCAATCGTGGCGTAGCGTCGTCCTTTCATGGGCCTCTTCAGTTTTGGAAACAGGAAAAAGTCACAGGGGGCCAGGTCTGGGGAATACGGTGGCTGCGGCACCATTACTGTGTTGTTTTTGGCCAAATATTCGCACACAAGCAACGATGTGTGAGCAGGGGCGTTATCATGGTGCAAAAGCCAGTTTTTGTTCTTCCACAAATCCGGGCGTTTCTGGCGGATTGCTTCGCGCAAATTGCGCATAACTTGCAGGTAATATTCCTTATTGACCGTACTACCCTGTGGCAAGAACTCATGATGCACCACGCCCCTGCAATCGAAGAAAACTGTGAGCAAAACCTTCACGTTCGACCGAACTTGGCGCGCTTTTTTTGGTCTTGGCTCATGCGGCAGCTTCCATTGGGATGATTGAGCTTTGGTTTCCACGTCATAACCATAAACCCATGATTCGTCACCAGTTATGACCCTCTGGAGCACATTTGGGTCGTCACGGACCGAGTCCAACATCTCCTGAGCAATGTTAACGCGATGCTGTTTTTGGTCGAAATTGAGCAATTTTGGCACGAATTTCGCGGCGACCCGACTCATGCCCAAATCATTGGTTAAAATCGAATGGCACGAGCCAATCGATATGTTTAGGTCCTCAGCAACTTCTCTAACGGTGATTCGACGATTGGCTAATACTATTTTCTTCACTTTATCAATGTTTTCGTCTGTTGTTGACGTGCTCGGGCGTCCGGCACGCTCTTCGTCGTTCATATCTTCTCGGCCCTCTGAGAACATTTTGTACCACCGATAAACGTTGCTTTGGTCCAAGGTAGCTTCACCATATGCCACAGTCAACATTCGAAATGCGTCCGCGCACTTTATTTTGTTTTTCACACAAAATTTGATACAGATTCTTTGATCCATTTTTTTGGAATAGGCAAAAATCGAAGACGAGCCAAAACACATCCAAGCAAAACAGCTGTCAAAAATTAACTAAACATTCAAAATGGCCGACCTTGTCAGCATAAGTAAGGGACATGAGTACCAACATAACGCTACAAAAAAAATCAAAAATCAAATATACGTAGCCAGCGGAAATTCAAAATTCGCGATACTTTTTGAACAGACCTCGTACAGTAGAAACTGGATAATTGGCATTCCAAGGGAACAGGCCTACGATGGTCAATTAACCAGGTTTTTCAATTGTCCAGGTCCAGATTGTGCTTAGGTGTTTTAACCTCATAAACAGAAAAGCAATAAAAACAATTCAAGGATTGATGCATAAAACAATCAATCAAAATTTAAATATAAGTTTAATATGTTTGGTGTGTTTTTGGGTAACACCGTGTGATAACTCCTTCTCGACCGACGTTTCGGAGATCGTTGCAGTCTCCATCTTCAGGGTAATGCAATCTCCATCTTCATTACCCTGAAGATGGAGACTGCAACAATCTCCGAAACGTCGGTCGAGAAGGAGTTATCACACGGTGTTACCCAAAAACACATCAAACATATTGCTGCCAACCGTGAAAATCTACGCAATTATAAGTTTAATAGGTAAATTGTAATTGTGCATACGTGCATACAAACAATAAATTTAATTATCGTGGTTTGAAAAAATCAGTTATGTGGGCCTGTTTCACATGCTAAAAACGTTGCACAACTCTTCGAGAGATTTTCCGGTGTCAAATTCTTAGATTAGTTTTAGTTTCGAGCTCAAATCAAGGCCGTTATATTTGGGTTTGTGAAACATTGCTATCTAAAATGGACCACCTTCAATGAGTACAGAACAAATACTGAGGAGTTGACAGTTTACAGAGATCGAGATGGCAGTGCTCTTCAATAACAGAAGTACTCTCCGGCCAATTACAAAGGTCGAGAAGGCAGTGCTCTCCAATTACAGAGGTTTAGGGCCAGAATGTCGAGTTCAATTAAACAGGTTTCTTTTTTTCCAATTAAAGTGGTTTAAGTGCTCCAAGGGGGTGAGACTAGAAATTTTCTGCCAATTATAGAGTTTTGTCAATTAGCCAGGTTCTTATTATCCAGGTTCTACTGTAATGTTTATATAAAATTTGTGTTAAAATAATAGTAAAGATAATCTATATGATGTATAAATATTCTACGTAAGAAACACTCCAAATAAGACAAACCTGGGCCATGTTGATCTTGCCACTTCCAAATGACTGAACATGTAAATATTCTGGACGGTGACGTGGTGGGTCACAGGCGTCGATGCTCTAAAAATATTAAAATACAGACATTAACAACACATCACAATGTATGTCATTAAATTAGGTATGTGCGTGTGAGGGGGGTATAATATCAGTGTCAACATCAAGCAAACTAATGTGTATAAATTAAAATTTAAATTAATCACAAGGTTTTTGAAAACTAGAAATACCTGACACCTCCAAAAATTAGTACATGGTAAATTGAATATCTTAAATATAAGTGAAGTATAGAAACATGGCATATTTGGGACACATTCTCCGCAGAGGATGTATGGATAAAATTTTTGGACTTCGTACATTGACAGAGAAGTTTCTGGCCAAAAATCGCAAACTTTTCTGTGCGTTTGTCGACTTACAAAAAGCGTATGATTACGTTAATAGAGAAAAGTTGTGGAAAATATTGTCTGAATATGGAATAAGTACAAAACTGATCACGGCAATTAAGTCGCTATACACGGAAAGCACTGCTAGTGTCAGAGAGGAAATGGAGAACTTACAGCCTGGTTTGATATCAATAAAGGTGTCAAACAAGGTTGCGTAATGTCCCCATGGTTATTTAATCTGTATATGGACAATTGTATGAAAGAGCTGAAAGGGTTGGATGTAGGTGCCAAAATGAGCGGAGTGTCAGTAAGCTGTCTCTTGTATGCGGATGACGCTGTCCTACTTGCTGACAACGAGCATGAACTACAAGTCCTGGTGAATTGTATGTATGAGGTATGTATGCGAAATGATCTGATGATGAATGTTAATAAGTCCAAGGTAATGATTTTTGAAAAGGAAGAAATCACGACAGTCTGCAACATTAGCGTGAATGGTGAAAACTTGGAGCAAGTAGTTGAGTTTGTGTATTTAGGTAGTATGTTTACAAGAGATGGGAGAGTGGAGAGGGATATTGAAAGAAGGGTTGGGGCAGGCAACAAAGTGAATGGTGCACTTAAAGTTGTCATCGTAAACAAAAACCTATCCAAAAAAGCTAGAATGGCAGTGCACAATGGTGTTCTTCTACCGACCCTTATGTGTGGAAGCGAAGCATGGAACTGGCAAAGGAAGGATGAAAGTAGAATAAATGCAGTAGAAATGAGATCTCTTAGACGAATGTGTGGATATTCTGTGTATGATAGAGTGTCGAATGAAAACATAAGAAGTGAATGCGGTGCGAATGATGGTGTCATGAACAAAATAATGAAAGGATCATTAAGATGGTTTGGACATATGGAAAAAATGAATGAAGAAAGAATGGAAAAAAAATTATATGTTAATGATGTGAATGGTACCAGAAATAGAGGTAGACCGAGGAAAACGTGGCACGATCAAATAAATCAAATATTGAATGTCGGCCATGTGAGGAGTCAGAGAAATCGACGCGCGTGCATGACACGATGTATGAATGTTGAGGAAGCGAGAGAAATATGTCAGGAAAGAAAGGTGTGGCAGTCCATTCTTTCTGTCTACCCCTTCGGGGAGACGGCGTGATGGTTAGTTAGTTAGTTAGTTTCTCCACAAAGAGAAATACGATCTGCTGCACCTCATTATGAAAGGGAAGATGCGGTGTGGGAAGACCCTAGATGTCCTGGCTCGAGAATATCAAGGAGTGGGCCGGAATTCGGGGGATGGGGGAGTTGACTGGAACAGGACAGAGAGGCCAACGCCTGGGTGATAGCCGACGTCGGGGGACCTGACATGGCACTCGAAGAAATACATATTCTGCCTAAGGTTTGTGCGTGGGCAACCTACCGTCTACACTATCTCTTACTCTCTTGCTTGTTCATGCAAGTGTATGAGTGTGATAATTTTTTGTAATATAGAAATAATTTTAGTTCATTAATTTACAAGTCATCTTTTAGACACTGATAATCATTATTAGTCTTTCTCTATAGTTTGGAAAACAACAATATTTTGTTTTTTAGTATTCTAATGTTAATTAAACACAAATAAGCAAGTATGTATAATAAAAAAAAACGATATGAAGATTTATTTTTAAATAGTTCACGAGAGAAACAGAACCATTTTAAGTAAATCGGTATAAGATATTTCAACTTAATTGGAAATTTTTATTAGGTATCAACGTACTTGATGAGTTAAAAAAAATAAAAAAAATAATTATAACTCACTAACCATAACGCCGAAAGGGGTAGGCAGAAAGAATGGACAGACACATTTTTCTTTCCTGACATATTTCTCTCGCTTTTCCAACATTCATACATCGTATCATGCATGAGCGTCGATTTCTCTGACTCATCACGTGGCCGACATTCAATATTTGATTTATTTGATCGTGCCACGTTTTCCTCGGTCTTCCTCTATTTCTGGTACCATTTACATCATTAACATATAATTTTTACCATTCTTTCTTCATTCATTCTTTCCATATGTCCAAACCATCTTAATGATCCTTTCATTATTTTGTTCATGACACCATCATTCGCACCGCATTCACTTCTTATATTTTCATTCGACACTCTATCATACACAGAATATCTACACATTCGTCTAAGAGATCTCATTTCTACTGCATTTATTCTACTTTCATCCTCCTTATGCCAGTTCCATGCTTCGCTTCCATACATAAGGGTCGGTATAAGAACATTGTGCACTGCCATTTTAGCTTTTTTGGATATGTTTTTGTTTGCGATGACAACTTTAAGTGCACCATTCACTTTGTTGCCTGCCCCAACCTTTCTTTCAATATCCCTCTCCACTCGCATATCTTTGTAAACATAATACCCAAATACACAAACTCAACTACTAATTTTCACCATTCCCGCTAATGTTTAATATTAATTATAAATGTAATAATTTATAAAAATAAGGAATAGGAAAATGATAATTTAAAGAGTGATAGGAATTAACACTTTTAAAATATTATTAAAATGAAATAAGTATCTGTAATATAATTTAGTTTAGTTATAGTATTGTTTAAGAAAATATGATTTTAGGAAACGTACCATATAGAGTTGAGCAGCCCTGCACAAGTAGAGAGAATTCAAATATTTATCCAGTGAATGAAGACACTCGGTGCTGGTTGAATAATGGTCGCAGCCACGGATCAAACAAGCGGACCAGTGAGACAAACGAATGAAGCAAAAACCTAAAAAAAAAAAACATTACAAAGAGACGCCATACATATATCGTACACAAACCAAAATGTGTTGAAATTTAATAGTTAAGGTTATATTAAATATATTGTTAATTTTGTAATAATATTAAATTATAATAATAAATCAAAACTAACTAACTAACTAACCATCACGCCGTTTCCCCGAAAGGGTAGACAGAAAGAATGGACTGCAACACTTTAATCGATGCTGCACTCCATTCTTCTCTTTTCGCCAACGCGAGAGACGCGGTGTGATGGGTTACGAACCTCATCGCCACCAATAGGCATCTCCCGCGCACACTTCAATCATTCAACGTCTACATAATAAATCTAAAACAAATTATACAAAATACAATGATATAAAATAAAATAACAAAGAAGAATAATTTAACACATAATGTTCTTTTAGGTGGTGCACTTGTCGTCAGCTGGACGATCCGGACATTTGGGTTTATTTAATTTTTTATTCCACTGTTTTCATTTTAATTAGGCACTTAAAACAATCCAACACCAGCAAAAACTTGAAAATTTGATTGAAGAATTTATTCAAATTGTCATTGGAACAAACGAAAATTTTATTTTTACACCTGTCAAAATTATTTTTATAAACGAAAAAACTTGTATTATTTTAACATCAGAAGAGCGAAAACATATTTCGTGTCACAAATAACTATCACAAAGTGCGGCAGCAATCAAATTGACCAAAACAATTCACTTATACAAGAAATATCTCCAAACTGACAGGAGCACCACATGAATCAAACCATTTTTTAAAATCAGAACCAGTAATCAGAACCAAAATCAAAACTATGAATTAATTTTACCGGTGCAATACGAATCCCAGCCAGCTTGGTGGAAGTGGGCTGTTGAATCAAAATTCTTATTCATTTTAATGGAAGGAGAGTAGGCTGCCAGCTGCAGACCCTTGGGAGACCGGAAGAACTCAAATAATCTGGAATATAATATAAACATACTAGTCTTTCAAATGTTGTTATAATAAATCAAATGACAAGTAGGTTTATAGTGACTTGACTCTTGAGTAAAAAAAACATGCTTAACCCTCCCTTCCCTATGATGGGTATCTTCTACACGTTGCTTCTAATAACCATCAATATCTCTATAAATATAATAAATATAAGGTTAAGATTATAGGTATTTTTCCATAATATATTTACGCATTGATTTAAAAAATAATATTAATAATAATCAGAATTTATCGGGTACATCGGAGGTATTTTGTGAACATCGAAAACCAATTCGCGTATAAACAGCGCTGTGGGTGCGCGACACTATATTCGCATCTCACTCTTGAATACTTCACTGTGGAAGCGCGAGGAGCTCAAGTAGCTAACCGAGGGCAGTAGCTCTCGGGCTTGCAACCAGAGTGGACCTATGCCCGTTCCGTGAGCATTGCCAGATGTTTTTTTTTAATGTTTTCAGCAAATAAATCTCAATTATTATAATTTTTGACTTCAATTATAAATAATTAAGGGGATTAGCTATGAATGTTTTTATTTTTACGATTTAAAATCGCTAATTTTTGATTGGGTACTGACTACCCAACACCAGAACGCACGTTTTTATTTTAGCACCGTAAGGGAAAGATTAAAGATTATATTTATGGACAAAAATATCACTTTTCATTGAGGGATATTACTATGTAAAGTTTTAGTTCATGTTATATATGGTATCTGCATTAAATCATTATTGAAATCTATGGTTACAATTCACAGAAGTAGAAAAGAATCTAACTATCAATATTATGTGAATCTATGTATTCATAGTATTTATCAAATTTTGTCCCCCTTCCAAACAAGGATTTTCTGATTATTTGAAGTCTAAAAATAATGCATATTTGAAAAAAATCAGGTAAAGTTTCTGTGAACCATCAATAGATGGCGTTGATATAAACATTTAAAAATATGGAATCTACAGCATTGCAAACAGAAAACAATGAATGTATATAAATTCAACCTCAATAAAGTAAACTTTTGATAATATAAAATACAGAAAGCTGTATTTTACATATTTCAGGACATGATATATCCAATTAAAAAAAATCGTTTTTAAACAAAGTTATCACAAACTGCAGTATGTTTAAGTGTAAAATTCCACAAACCGGTTAATTGGAAAATTTTAAAACAGAAACATTTAAATGCATCAGGAATACAAAAAAGGTGTGTAATTGAGTGTGACTATTAAATTAAAGTTGCTAATATTAATTCTGTGGTCATAAAATGGAACATTTAATATGCTTTAGATCCTATTTCAATCAGAACAAAATATTAAGTTGTCTTAAATGGATTAAAAAAAATTGCTCTGGATTATTGTAAAAAAATAAAAATTACTTCTGGAGAGATGTTGAATCACTAAATTCATTTTTTTTGACGGATCGTTTCATTTCCATGGAGACTAATTTAGTATCAAAGATAACCGGGAATACTTCGTGGACGTCATTCTTGAAAGATTCGTATCTCGCGGGTAGGGGCTCCAAGAACTGGTGGAAGAAGATTAGGATGTCGGAGAGAGCATTGTGCAGCACCAACGGCTTCTTGACTCTTTCCAACACCTTCACTACTCGAGAGAAACCCAGGACATGTTTGATGAATCCTTCTTCCTCATTGCCCGGATTAACAACTCCATTTTTTTTGCATTTTGTTACGGTAACCTGAAAAAAATGTTATTAATATCCAATTTAGACTTTCATTTATTGTTTCTTAAACTCTATATTAAATAATTAATACAAATGAAAAAGTCTGATTTATAGAAATTTTAATTATAGGCTATGGGAATGACATGTTTCGCCTTTCTAAGGCATTATCAAATGAGATACATACAATACATTTGATAATGCCTTAGAAAGTTGAAACATGTCATTCTGATACATTTGATAATGCCTTAGAAAGCTGAAAAATGTCATTCTGATACTATAATAAAACTTCAAGAAAATAGACATTTTCATTTGTATAAATTATTCGACTTTTACTTTACGTAAAGAGAAAATAAGCATTTATCTATCTTATGTTTATCTGTAACCAGCATTACAACATAAATTACAAATACAATTATCTAATTCAATTGTCAATGTCAATTGTCAATTGTCAAGTCCAAAGAAATTATCCCGAGATCAGTCTCAATGGGTCGGCTCTCCAAGTGGTACAATAATACACATATCTTAGCCAAATCATACAATAAGGACGAAACACTTTCCAGAAAGAAGCAGACCGAAGAATTCAGTTGGGTTGGGTGGCCTTTGGAAAATTACGTCATGTTCTCACTTCCAAAATACCACAATGCTTCAAGACTAAAGTCTTCAACCAATGCGTCTTGCCAGTCATGACGTACGGAGCCGAGACGTGGACACTGACAAAAGGTCTAGTCTACAGATTCAAGGTCGCTTAGCGCACCATGGAAAGAGCCAACCTTGAGGGACAGATTTAGAAACGAATTTATTCGATAACAAACCAAGGTGATTGAGGTGGCTTTGCGGATGGGTGGGCTGGCCATATCTGTCGGAGAACCGACAGCTGATGGGGAAGACGGGTTCTGGAGTGGAGACCGCGTACAGGATTCCGTATAGTTGGACGTCTCCCTGCCCGCTGGACCGACGATCTGAAGAGGATTGCTGGACTTGGATGGATGGGAGCGGCAATGGATAGGGGGCGGTGGCGTGCTTTGGGAGAGGCCTACGTTCGGCAGTGGATAACAGACCGCTGATGATGATGATGAAAGAAAGAATCTAAATTAATATAATATTTATTAAACTTACCTCATATCCTTGATTGGATACTGACAATTCAGGAAAATCATTAGCTAGTTTGATGGACATTAAATAGCAAGTTGCTGGGCTACCCTTAAGTGTATAAATATCATTTTCTTTGGCTTGGGGGTGCCACCTAAAATAATAGAACAAAAAATATATTAGTAATTTTTTTAACATTTTTAATTCTAACGTCTAATATTGCAGTAGGTACAGTAAGAATATTTTGGATCAATTAATTTAATCGAAATATTTATGAATCCATTAATCGGGGATTTTTTTTTAGCAAAATATGAAGTCAAGCGCAATAAAAATATGCAGTGAGTCCATGCAAATCGGTGCCTAGATATATTTTATACATGATACGCAAAAATACGAGTGTTGCTACTTATATTTCTGGCCTTGGCAATAGGGAGTGTTACCAGGCGCCATCCAATGTTTCCATTGGTAACATTGAAATTTTTTTACAAAACCTTATTCATAACATTTTATCATTTGAGCGCCATTTGTTTTTTACAGTAACTTAAACAATTCATTTTGGACAAAAAATGAAATTAACTAGTGAACATTTTCGTACGATTATTTTTCATAACTTTCGACGTGGATTATCAAGACACGAGTGCACCGATGAACTTATTTTTTTTATATGGAGATAAAGTACCATCCTACAGCACTGTAAAAAACTGGTAGAACGAATGCAATCGTAGTCAATATTCATCCCAGGATGAATTTCATCAGGGTCGCCAAAATCGGCTGTTGTGACAGAAAATATCAATGCTGTGCGTGAAATGATAAAACAAGAGTTTCATGTGATATACCGTGAGATTAAGGTATATTTGGGCATTACCATGACAAGTATCAATAAGATATTGCTTGATAATTTGGCCGTAAAAAAAATTGTTTACGTTGGATCCTACATAATCTGACAAACGTTCGAAAGAAGGCTCGTGTCGATTGGTGTAAGGAAATGTTGAAAAAATAAGTTAAAGGTGCGTCAAAGACTGTAACATCTACACAGGTGACGTATCATGGATTTATGCAAATGATCTCGAAACAAAACAGCAATCGACTGTATTGGTCTTCTAAGACGAGCCAAATACAACAAAAGTTGTTGGCGGAAGAAGCACATCAACGCAAATGGTTGCTTGTTTCTTCGGCATTACCGGTCATGTGGCGACAGTGGAATTAGAGAAATGTAGGACTGACACTTTTGAATGATACACGACCATTTATTTAACAGAAGTCTCCTGAGAAATTTGGAAAATGTCGAAGAAGAGGTGACTATTCCTTATAATGACAATGAGTCTCTCTGGATCTCATCATCCGACGAGATATGATTTCTGTGTCACAGATCGTCAGATCTATTAAAATAAGAAGAAGAAGACAATGAGTCTCTCAAACATCGGCTCAAACAAAATCATTTTTGATCAACCAAAACATCGAATTGATGGGTTATCCGCCGTACTGACTTATTTTGGCATCCAATGACTTCTTATTGTTCCTGCACATCAAAAACAAATAACATCATCAAAGACACCCGAAGATACGGCTGATGCGTTCAAAACGCATGTTTTGGATTGCCTTAATCAAAGTGGAAAAAATGTTTCGATAATTGGTTCAAACGCAAAAAATTGTATTGATATTCATTGAGACTATTTTGAAAAACAATAAAACCAATTTCGAACATACTTATTAGTTTTTTCATGATTAGGCCAGAAATATAAATAGCAACCCTCGAATAAGCCGTAGATCGTAACCGCCATTAGAGGGTAACATTATAAAGGTCTTGGCGGAATCTTTCGTTATAGCCGCTACTGCTGCATTTTTGGCTTAACGTAATATATCATCATACTCAGTTAAGGCGTTAAATAGGAGTCACTAAAAAAACATATTTCAATTTGGGTTTCAAATTATTTTCTTTTCTACATTTTACAAGTTTCATCTTCAAAATTCGACATATACTTAATGTTTTTATATGGAATTTATTATTAAATCTAAAACCTTATTTATTGTTTATTTATACATAATGCACAAATGAGACATAACAAACAAAAAACATTTAGGCGAATCATTTGGACACAAAACGGTGTTACAAAGATAAGACAAAGATAAAACAACATAAAACCAAAAAATCATACATATCAGAAGGAACCCAAATATGTCTACGTCAGTGAGGCAGTACTCTTTCCAGAATTTGTAATATATTTTTTATGAATACTGCCTCATTGACACTGTAAATGTCCAAATCCGAGACGATAAGATACAACGTCCGAATTGCTCTTCCTACTGGCATCACCAAAGGCAGGTTGGTTCTGCATTATGGAGGAAAGGACAATCGATGTCGGCGCTGTCGCAGGTAATTATCAGGAACAAAAAGACCTATTTGCTCCAGAACATAGGGGTTCTCAGTAGAGCCCATAATCAGTTTGAAAAAAATGCGTTGATATTAATCCTTTCCTCCTCAGTTCGAGTGAGTTATACCCAAGAGAAATGCCGTTGGATAGAGCCAAGGATATACCCCGTACTCTAGAGGGCTCTCAAGAATTTCTTTTGAACCCTCTCCAACATGAGAGAATACATGTTTCTTGATCAATGATGTAATACTCCATATTAAATCAATCAAAATATTTTACTTACTCTGAGATCAATGTACTAGAACGCAATAATTGTTCACCGTGTTCTATATCCAAATATGATTCTAATTCGCCATTTTTGAGATCCTCATAGAATAAATTTTCTTCATGCTTATTAAGGTATGGAATGCCTTCATGAATGACCTGACATAAAAAAACAAAACATAAGTACATGTAATAACAAAGAACCAGTGTGATAGTAACCTGTTATATATAGCAATAAGTATTTATTGTTACTTGGACAGTGAAGTAAAACTCCATATTAAATAATGACATGGAATTATGTGAAGAACTCAAAGAGGTATATACAAAATCATGAGTATGATCCTTAACAAAATGTATTTCTAATTGTTTGTGTGATGGTCTGGACAGAACAATTGGACACACTCAATCAAACATAGTTTTCATCAACCAAATTTTCAAACATATATATTTTTAACACTAATACGAACGACTCTTCTTTGCGCCTGGTCGAAATAACCAGCCCTTAAAAAAATTGGAATATTTTTATACGATGACATATTAAACGGTTAGTTAGAAAGTTTCAATCCTGGGATTGGTTTGCAGCTTCTTCAGCATTTCTTCTATTCTTCTCTTCCATTCTTCCCTGTCTTGTGCGGCTCTTTTGAAATCTGCATATGATGAGCAGCGCACGTCCACCAACAGGTCCTCTAGGTACTCTTGGCGTGGGCATCCCCTCGGTCATACCCTCCATTATGGCATGCAAGAGACCTTCTTGACGTATTACATGGCCGATCCATCTTGCACGCCTTTCGGACAAGGTCCTGAGCAGGTGCCTTCCTCCTTCGATTCCTTGAAGAACTTCCTCATTCGTGATGTGGTCTCTCCAGGAAATTCCTAATAGTCTTCTACACATTTCATTTCACATTTCACCACATTTCAAAAGCCTCTAGTCTCCGCTTATCTCTTTCGGATGGGCACCATGTCTCGCAGCCGTACATCAAGATACTCCATACACAGGTCTTGATGAGGAGTATTCTCAGTTTTAGGTCTATATTATTTGATACTATTATTTTCTACCTTTTATTAAATGCAAACCTAGCCTGATGTATACGGCTGTCGACCTCGCTCTTAGAAAGAAGCTCAAGCTCCAAATATTAAGCAGAAGCTTTAAAAGTGGGCTTCTCTACGGATGTGAGACTTGGAAATCTACTACGGATATAATTGTAAAACTCCAGGTGTTTATAAAAAGGTATTTCCGCTCAATATTTAAGATCCCAGAGTGTCAAATGCCGTTCTCTGGGCCATGGCAGTTGTAAGGCCAAGACTGAACCCAGCCAGCATCACTCAGGGTGCACCAGACTAGTCCTCCGGGGGCAAAGAGGGGGATAAAGAGGAAGCGAGCCAGATCTAGAGACTCCTGGAGAAGAACATAGCAGGAGAAGTTTAAGGTGGCAGGCCTCCTATGGAGTGGAGTTGGCATCAGGTGTGAGATAGAGTCAGATGGAGAATCAAATCAGTTAATTTTCTCAAGAGATATAACAAACGTTAAAATAAAGTTTAAGGCATCTATTGACAACAGGTAAAATATAATAAATATATAATAGCAGGAACGCATGAGCGATGGATTGACATTAGGAATACAAGATACTCTCCAAAATCAAGAACGTACTTTCACGAATATGAAAGATGTCAATCTCCGAAGCGATCATATTCACCAGTTAGATTGCTCTTTATTTATTTCATTTATTTATTTTAAACATATCTAAAGCATTACAGATTTTTTTTTCCAATACACTAAAGATACAAGTTAGAGATACACAATAATAAGTAATACATAATAGATTAATAAAAAGAGCGAGAAACATAAGATGCATGACAAATTAATAAAATAAATATACCATACAATTATAATAAAGATAGTACTTCCCTCAGATGAGCCAAACTATCACAAAATATGTCAAACTCCGAGGTGATACGATTAAGCAAAGATATTGCTCTACCTACCGGCATAACCATTGGCAGGTTGGTTCTGCATCGTGGGAGATAAAACAATCTATGGCCCCTTTGTCGAAGATAATTATCAGGACGAACAGACCTACATCACTCAGGATTTCTGAGTTGTGTATACAACCGCCTATCAGTCGAAAGAAATGGACACCCAAGTGAATGTCTCGTCTCCTCTCGAGTGACTGGTAGCCTAGCATCCCTAGCAAGAAATCAGTTGGAAAGAGCCACGGGTAATATCCATACTCCCTAAGATAGAGGCATCGCAGAAATTTTTTCTGCACCCTCTCCACCATCAGGGAATATCGAACCTCATGCGGCGCCCAGATAATGGAAGTAAATTCCAACCAACTTCTCACCAGAGAGTTATACAGCAGCTTCAGCACCTGAATATTACGAAAGATCTTGGCGTTTCTAATGACAAAACCAAGCATTTTGAGGGAGCTATTACATAGTGAAGTTATGGGAAGACTAAACGACAAGCGAGCATCGAACAACACCCCTAGATCCATGGACGTCGACGCTCTTTCAAGCTGGGCTTCATCCATTAGATATCTGAAGTAAATTGTTTTAGTTGCTCTTGTAAACGACATTACAAAACACTTGGAGATGTTGAAGAACAATTTGTTATGTTTACTCCATTGCATGATGCTTTGTATATCGCGCTGGAGATTCAAGCAGTCTGAAGGAGACTGAATTTCACTGAAAATGTTTAAGTCATCAGCAAGTAAGAGAAATTTTGAAGACTCAATTATCAATTATCTCACTGACATCACCAGAGGCAGGTTGGTTCTGCATGCTTGGAGATAAAACAGTATGTGCTGACGCTGTCGAATATAAACATCCGGAACATAAAGATGGATGGATAGCCTCCAAGACGACCAAGAATCCTCAAGGCTCTATGCACCTCGGAATGTGGTAAGATAAGAAGAAAACTGATGATTACAGCAAGATATATTATTGCGGATATTAATGTGATAAATTCTTGATTGATTACAAGTTTGAGCACATGATTGAATGACTCAACACCTATCCGACCTAATTTTTGATTGTGGTCCAGGACTTACAGCATAGAACAAGGATTTGCTAGTCATTTGATTAATGGTGGTACCTTTTAACAATAACAGAACTAATCATAAACTGAAGGTAGAGAATTTTGGTTGTAAACGTTTACCTATATTTTTTAAAAGTTTCAATACTATGGATTGATTTGCAGCAAAATCTAATATCTATTGTTAGTTCTTGGGATGCCACTTGGGCCTTTTTATATGGTAGTTTCCTGTTGATTTCCACATTAATTTTGACATAAAATATTTAGCTTTTTTTTTTTGCTTGTGCTGGTTTCAATATTTTTATCTTGATTTATTCAAGGTGTTGTAACCAAGTTTATAAATTGTTTCTGTGTGCGAATTTAACTACGTGTTTTGTGAGTAATGTTTGTGTTTCCACAGGCTATCTATTAGTCATCCCAAAACTATACAGTGTGGTTAATAGTATAAATGCATTACAAAAACGGAATGCCATTTTGGATCACGAATCACCCCACAAAAATGTTGTGATATGTCGATATTATCAATATTACTGAATAATGATTACTCTACTAACCTTATTGAAATCAAATTTGTGAGAAACGAGGAAATCAAGTGCACCTCCTTGAAAGATACAGTGTTGATTTATTCTTCCGATTGACTGAGGGCATACTTGGAAATTATATGTTGAAGCAACATAAGAATTAAGCTCTCTGTTGAAATGGAAAGCAGATATGCCGACTTGTATAGCCACTATTCCATCTATAGCATTCCGTAGATTGCTGTATCGTTCGCCGGCTGAATCAAACATGCTGAAAAAGAAGCAGCGATTAAATATAATGAAATAAACACTAAGTAGTTTTTAATCATTATCATGAAGCGACAAAAAGTAATACTATAGTTATATTAACTATCTAGTCTTTAAAAACATAACCTAAAATATATACCTCTGTTTGCAGTTTTGGCTTTTGAGAAGTCCAGAGAATTCGGCATCTAGCGAGATGAACGTGCAAGTCGTCAAATTCTTTTCAATTTCATCAAAACGCTCGTCAATATTGAATCGCGTGATATCCATGATTACTTTTATAGAAATATTTTACAGAACCAAGCGCGAGTTATCAGTGTTATGTCAACACAGATCAGCGGAGAGAAGTATAGTGCGTCCAACTTTTCTATGGAGTTTGGAGTTATCAAAATCGGAACTGACGCCGGCCGCCATATTGAATTAAAAAAGGAAATTAGTGTTGCCATATTTCGTATAATTATTTTACTGAATTATTTTACATGAATTCGTTTCCCTATTATGGAAATATCTCACCATAGATATACGGCATTTGGTATTTTCTAATTTCAATTATAATTAAGTAAGTATCTCGAATCATCGTTAATTTTAGATGTGTTAAAAAGTATAGATTCATTTGGATTAAATTTTTTTAGCAACGTATAAAAGCGATCTTCAGGTTAGTAGGTAATAAATAATTATATATTTTTGTCTACGTCGCACACTGTATAACTTACATTATGGGTTATTAATTTTCATCCCATTATGACAGATGGGATAGAATTTAGGGCGGACATCAGAGTGTCGGAAATGAAGACACCCAGGAATGCATTTGGCAAGACACTGCGTGACCGAATAAGGGAAATATTATATATTAGGTCAAAGATGTCATTAGGTGGAAGAGGCAAAGGAGATGACTCTCTCACATTGTGTTGCACGACCAACCCCAAGGCAGATGACCCCCGGGCAGATCATCAAAAAAATTAGCAGAAAATCGACCTCGCAGGAAGCCAATCTCTCTTGAGAAATAGGCTACAAGGCTTACTAAGAAGAAGAGGAAATTCCAGAAATTTGGGATGTTTTTGGAAACAGGCAAACTAATATTATTTTTTCTATAAATGCTACCCTGAACGCTGGAAGCGCCGCGCCACAAGATGGCACTGATAGCGCCCTCGCCAACTCTATGGATAAGTTGGTTTACCTATAACAGATAAACAGAGCAGAGACAAAATACAAAGTAATGTAGATAACAGAGTTCGAAATAAAATAAATGGCAATATAAATGATATTATATTTGAAACATCGGATATTTATACTGAAATCTCGTGATTGAGGCCCATCTTGGATTATTATTAGTACTTTTTATTTAATACGGTTAAAAAAGATTACAAAAATATTTTACAACTTATAATACAACCCTAGATAAACAATTAATTAACAATTATATAAAAATCGCAAATGAGAACAACAAAAATATTAAATATTAGTGTTTAAAAGATATTAAAAGCATTTTCAACGAAAAATCGCGAGAGATGTAAGTAGATGTATAATATGTGAAATATTATAATGCAAAATAGGAAGAATTTTAATTACATCAGCCCCGCGTTAAGCCATACAATATATAATAGAAATGGGGGTATTTTTAAATACGGCAGGTTTAGTTGGGGGCCGTTCGAAATAAATTTTAAACACCCAAATATATTTACAATTTAATAATGCGGCGGTGGGCAGTAGCTCAGTTGCCTTATCCGTCGAAAAATTGGTTCTTGTTTTGCTCATTGATCCGGGGGACGCTTCCGGCGTGCTTTATGTTCTACATGTTACCGGAAACTGACTTGGTTCACATTCTCTAACCTTTGCTGGTCTGTTGCTGTTGTTAAAAGCATATTCTCTTGTTCAAAATCTACGCAGAAAGCCAAGTCGCCATTCAATATATTGTTATATTTGAAATTATGAGTAGATTGTGCTATGCGTTATATTTCGTACAGAGATTCTTTTCGGTTCTCAATTTAAGCGGGAAATGAAAGTTTTAAAATACATTTATTAAACTCCATCAGATTGCGCGGAAAAGATTACTTTAAGCAGTTTGAAGTTATCACGTTGACTTAATTAGATCACTACCAGGCAGTACTTTCTATTTCATTAATGAGTATGAAAACATTTTATAAAAAAAGTAAAAAGCAACATGAAATAATTATATAAATATTTTGTTAACTGACATTAATGCAAATAATGCATTTGATTGAAATCAAGTTGCTGGCAAATATTTTAAGACGTGGACTTGTATTCGGATCTTCTGGCTCACATATGTTCATTTCTAGTGGCTATTCCTTTTATAGGTGAATTCAGTAAAAAATAGCCTTTGACAGGGACTTGGGTTTCTTGGTTCTGATTTTCGTTAGTCTTTAATACGATTAAATGATTACGTCTTCGAACATATATTTTTTTTGGATATCGTTGGTGAAGACGACACTACACAGAAGGGTTCCCACCACATACCCGAGGCTGTTGTAGGGCGCAGCGGCACCCTTTCGTCAGCCTCGTTCGTACACTTTCTAGGCCTGTCCCCGTCCATCCGGGACATACATTTAATTTACGCAAACACAATGGGATGCCAGGCCACATTTACTCTACTTTGTATTTCCTTCTGTGTTCCGCACTTCCACATGCAAACTTCTATTTATTTAAAATATAGAAATAATATTGCTAATAACAATCTTACAAAATAGAGTCTTACCACCTAGTTTTAAACATAATACACACTTAGAACTATTCACATGGGGGAAGGCGGGACACAGTATTGAGGGGAGGAGAGGGAATGTGGGGATCTGGGGTGGAGCAAAGTAGAGGGGGTCAGCAAGGCTAGAGTAGAGGGAGGGGCACAAAATAAAGTACAAAATAAAGTTCGAACATATATTGGTAAAGGTAAAATCATAATACTAAAAAATTACCTTATTGTGTATAATTAACGAATAAATTATTCTTACAGCCACGTATTTTTTTACAGTTTCAATTGCGTTCTAAATCGTTCTCAATTGCGACCCAATAAAATTTTCTATTCTATGTTTACGCGTGCGTTCACAACTATTTTACGATTTTTTTTAGAAAAAGAATTACAGCTGATTTCCATTCCACTAGATATTTTGACTCTCAACATAACCTAGTGGTTGACTTTCGCTTAGTACATCGCAATTCAGGCGTCCACAAATATCTATGTTTCTTTGGATCTCAAGTGGGCGACGTAATTGTGAACGATGGATAATTATATTTAATTTTTATTTATTAAATAGTAGGATATTGTGTTATTTAAATAAGATACAATTCGTAACATATCACATCAGGGGTATTCATAACATTTTGTTTATTATTATATTTCATTGAGACCAGAGGGGATACCATAAGAACAAATGCTAAGGTGTGGGTGGCAGAGTGCGGACGCTGAGGACAATAGCAGGCAGGACTTTTCGAGATAGTGAGAGGAACTCGGCTATCTGTGAAATCTGGAAGGTGGGATATGTTGACAGATGGGGCTGACAACGCAGAAGACATTGGCATACGCATACGCAGAGAATGGCTGCCGTCCTCCCGAAAGACCACTAAGAAAATAAAGGGATAGCCAACTTCTTAACCGTCGCGTTGCCATGTGGTCAATTGAGTTTCCACTGCCAATTTAAAGTTGATTTTCTTAAAACCTATGGACCCTAATATTATAAAAAAAATTGTAATCCTCCATTGAAGTGTTCTCAATATTTCGTAATAAAAAAAAAAGCAAAAATTACTTCCTTCATCCCAAAAAAAAATATTTTCTAAGACTGCCCTCACCTTCATTCGTGTTAAGGTAGAATTTGTTTTGCTAATATTTACAACTTTATCGAAAGTGACAAATACTTACTCGCTGTTTTGAACGTATTATAAATTAAATGTTTGGCCTTTTTCATAGGTACGTAATAATACCGACTGGACGGAAACGCAGCACGCAACTTAATAATATCAGAACTGTGAAAATATTAACACTTTACCAAAAGGGACAAATATTAATACGTACTCGTTGTCTTGAACGTACTATACATTTTGCCTAGGTGCCTTTATCATACGTAAAATTAAGTCTCGCCCCGCCGGCCGCGGCGCGAGACAAGTTTATACTTGGTGTCCAGTTGCTCGTATGCTGTGACGCATTCCATATCAGAAATCGCATGGTTCCAGAAAAAAATTAATAATGATATGTTTTTCAAATAATCCATGTATGTTATAAATATCGATCTATTCCTTATGAAATTCCCTACAAGATGACATAAATTAAAATTTGATTCATCGAGTCATATGCTTGATATTTAGATAAAGTTAGCGGTAAACTGAATTTACCACATGGGAGCGAGCGTTTTGTTTTGAACACGGTACGTTAAGGGTTAAGAGAGGCCTGCCTTCTTCTGGGAATCAACTTCTTAAGAGAGGCCAGCCTACCAATAATAACAAACCAAGGCTCTAAAATGAGAAGAACAAGAAATATTTTTTGATTAGTTCTCTAATGAAGTTATCTGTAATGGTGCTTTGGTGAAATAAATTGTTCAACGATGAAACATGAAATTCCACAAATGATTTGGTAAATCACAAATTCTGAATAAAGGGTTTCTGTGTCAAATACATGTTTGTAATTTAATTAAATTTTTTAATAAAGTTCGCGTTGTTTACAAAGAAATAAACATTGTTTAGAATTTTCTAACGTGTGAAATCATAGAAGTTTTTACTATGTACTAGTTAATACCCGGCTTGCATTCTTGTAATTTGTTTGAAGTAGGCACACATATGTATATTATACAAAGCAGACACATTTAGGCACATTTACAAAATAAATAAAAGCAAATGATTTTTGGCGTATATTCGTCTTGGAATACTTTATCAGCTCCAAAGGATGTCAGTTGAAATGCCAAGATTGCCAACAACAACTATACAAAGTTCAACTAATTCGGATGAACGATGCACGCACCTATAGAGAATTAACACACAGACTTTCATTTCTATATTATACATAAGAAGACGATAATATTGATCGATAAAGCATTTATTTAAATCCACATTTAAAAAAAAATACTCGTTGTTTTCCCACAATATATTATAAAATAATCAATAAATCTAGGTGGTGGTCTAGGCAGGAAACAGAATGCTTAGCTTCTGATCCAGGTGGTTCAAACCTGGACACCACCCTGTTCCTTCCTCACATTTATAAGCTATTTCTGCTCACATTGGAGATTGTATCAAACAATTTTGTTCTAAATGATTGCAATCACTCTGATATTAGCTGCTGATAGACAAACTGGACGCACATTCACAGATTCTCAAAGGAAATATCGACAGGTAATCGGTATCGGTTCCGACAGGACGTATCTACTCTTTCGCTCCTCGCGCATTTGCTTCAACTAGTATAATATATAATAGAAGTTGCTCCTTATATATAGAGGTGTGGTGTAAAACCGACAGAAGGATGCTTCCAGAATATTAGATCAAATCAGTTTATTTTTCTCAAAATACATTACAAACCAATTTACAATATATGGCATATATTATATTTGAGAACAGGTAAAATACCAGAGAAAGAGATGGTTCCACTTTAGGAAGTACAAGAGTAGTTATTAGAAACAATAATCTATCAATGTAAGCGAAAATGGCAGAATAAATGCGGTACAGATGAGGTTCCTAAGACGTATGTGTGGTAGAACGATGTACGACAGAATCTCAAATGCTGATATTAGAAAGGCATGTAGAGCAAAATAAGGTATTATGAACAAAATTATGAAAGGATCGCTGCGTTGGTATATATGTAGCGCATATGGAGCGCATGGGTGAAGAAAGAATGGTTAAAAAAGTATACGTTAACGATGTATTATAAATGGATTACGGAGTCGAGGTAGACCGAGGAAAACATGGCATGACCAGATTAATCAAATTTTAATGGTTGGTCATGTTAGAAGCCGGAAGAATCGGCGTGCGTGTATGACTCGCTGAATGAATGTGGAGGAAGCTAGAGAGGTGTGTCAGGATAGAGTAGTGTTGCAGTCCATTCTCTCTGTCTACCCCTGCGGGGAAACGGCGTGATGGTTTGTTGCTGTTGTTGTGTTGTCAAGGGTATTTGTTTTCTGAACGTACTTTCACTAATATGAAAGACGTCGATCTGCGATAAATGCATAAAAGATGTCATACCTTAGACTGACGAATGATTAAAATGATGCATGCCAGAATTTCAATTCAGATATCAGGAGGGAATGAATAAAGCGGAATATAGTATCACGGATAAAATTATGAAAGGATAACTGCGCTGGTTTTGAAATGGTTAAGAAATTAAACGTTAACGAAAACTAACTAACCAACTAACCATCACTCCGTCTCCCGAAAGGGTAGGCAGAAAGAATGGGGTGATTACATCACAAAAACGGCGCTTTGAAAGTTAGCATATTATTATTATTATTATTATTAAAACAATTCACGTAGGTATACACGAAATATCTCCAAATTTACGGGAGCACCACATTAACCAAACCAAATTTTCAAAATCAGCCAATGACATTTAATCATCAACAACCTTAAAAATGTGAATGGAAAACGGACTATAACTTACCGCTTGCCATTTGAGAATCAGTGTGTTCTGATATCTTACGATCTCCCCACCATTATCTATTCGGAATACCTCTGAGAAATGATTGGTGTTGCCTTGGTCAATCTTATGATAATTGTGTATTAATGCGGAAGCGTGTTGCCAGTGATATAATTGTTTACTATCTTCAATTTGATGACGTATATATAATTATTACGTACATGATTGTGTTACTCAAGAAATTGTAATACGAGAGTTTGGCATAGATACTTTTATTACTCTTTTATTCCGTGTTATAAATACACGTGTTTTCAAGTTTATTACGGTGCAAAGTATTTGATTATTTAATTTTATTTTTACCGCAATTGTGTAAAATTAAAAACTGTATGATATGATGATGAAGTTTAATTGAATGGAAAGTGAGTAGAAATTCAATGTAAATGATATCAGAAATACAGTGTCACTTTTGAAATTAATTTTATTAACGTGCAATTGCATAAAATTTTAATTTTTAATTTTTATATGGTGAATACTATTAAGTTAACGGAATTCATTTTTTAAATATGTGAGGAGTCAGAGAAATCGACGCGCGTGCATGACACGATGTATGAATGTTGAGGAAGCGAGGGAAATATCTCAGGAAAGAAAAGTATGGAAGCCCATTATTTCTGCCTACCCCTTTGGAGAGACGGTGTGATGGTTAGTTAGTAAGTTAGTTAATATGTTTTATATGTCATTTAAATAGTGCAATTTATAATTTATTAAAATGATCAAATATTATAATGTAAAATCTATCTATCTATCTATCTATCTATCTATCTATCTATCTATCTATCTATCTATCTATCTTCTATCTATCTATATAAATAAAAGGCGATCTTCCGGGTGTGTGTGGACTATTTCTGAGGTTATTCCTGAGCTGATCCTTTTGAAATTTGGAGAATGGACTAATTGGAATTCAGCGGTCGTCATAGGCATATTTTCGTTATTAATCGAGCTCTAATTAACTTTATAAAATAATCAATTAATTGAAAATTTTCGTAGTGCAAACGAATATAGACCTTAATGTTCGTATCACCTGAGTATCAATCTTTTGAGTCTATATTCGTTTGACATGGTCTGGAGAGAATTCAGTCTCCATGTAATTTTTTGTAGTGGCAACAATGTGTTTTTCTTTCTGACAGTCCAATATATTGCGTTTTACTTTGGGATGTATAATACTTAATACGTTTTACTTATTACGTACTAAAATAATTGGTTATGTACATTAATGCAGACAGGTGCTTCTAAATTATAGCGAGTATAATTTTTACGTGAGTGTCATTTTGAGGTTATGAACGACTTTAATTGGATTCCTTTAATATATATTGGGTGTATTTACGGCATCGTTCAAATTGATCGCAGTTCAAATTATTTGTTAATTTTTACGTGAGTGTCATTTTGAGGTTATGAACGACTTTTTAATTGGATTCCTTTAATATATATTGGGTGTATTTACGGCATCGTTCAAATTGATCGCAGTTCAAATTATAAACGAAACTTTGTTTTCGTTATTAATTACTTCTAGCCGTTCGATTGATCACGTGGTCTCTGAGCTGTCATCTGATATGTTTCCAATCGAAACTTTCGATTGCGTCGCAATATTTTGTAAGTTAATATTTATATTTCTAATTCATATATATATCTTCAGGTTATTCTATTTTGCCGTTGAAATGAATGCAGATTATATTTCCGCATTACATATTTCAAAGCTGTAGTTATAAATTATAGAGAAGAAATTAAATATCGTTTTACTTACGTATTATTTTAGGTTATGTTTGACTACATGAAAAAACGACCCGGCCATTGTTGCGTCATGATTTTAATTAGTTTTTAAAATACAAGTTGTATTATACTGGAGGGTTAAAATACAAGTTGTATTATACCATGTAGCCAATAAAATTAAAAATCAAATTTTATTTCTAAATTTATATCACTGAATTATGTTAAAATAATATAATAATACATAAATTTGTTAAATTTTGGTTTTAGGTTGACAAAATGCCATACAAGCGGAAACTCATTGGAAGTCGTACCGCTTCGTTTGATGTCGCTAAATTGCAGATGTTACGAGGCAATGAAATTTGTCCTGAAGTTAGATCAACTGGCACCTTTCGGTTTCCAATTTCCGGTAATTGATGTAAGAAAATTTCAACTGATTGATTATTTGGCAGCTGAACACGCACATTTGTAGTTATTTTCAATGTTTTTACGTGTCTTCACAAATAAGGCTATTTCAGGCAAGCATTATTTCATTCTCTGCCGTCGATTAAGGATTTACAGGTAATGTTTCCTTAAAATCTCCTGCAAGTAATATTAATGCGTTTCCAAATGGTCTAATGTTTCCACGCAAACCTTACAATGATTGATTAAGAGCCTCGAGTGTTTTTTATGTGTGCAATTGTGCATTGATTCTTAAAAATATGTTTGGATTTCTGCAATACTTTCCCAATTCCAGATGCTTTTAAAATGTTGCATGCAGGAGTTTCAATCAATTGCGTTTTCAATGGCAATTTCAAAGCGAAATGAACAGTTCTTCCACTTGGTAACAATGTCACGTCTATTCCGGATAACGCAAGGGCTAAGGCTATATGATTTTAGGATCTAATTGCTCTCAGAATCAATCAAATTAGGAACGTTTTATCTGTTCCTCTTGGCTTATCTATCATGAAATACCACCAGATCAGTTCGGTGGTGGCATTCCCAATTTATCGAGAGATTTGTGAGTGATTCCCAAGCACAAATCTTCAATCATTATAAATGCTTCGTTTTAGATTTCTGCTGTGAAATCCATGTTCATATTTGAATTACCCATACATATTCGACCAAGAATATCTTCGGCCATGTGCAATTTATATTTCTCCCATAACTCTGATCGAGATGAAGGAAAGCAGGCGGTCAGTATTATTGCAAACTATAGGTTAATTTGATTTGGGTGTGACGTGTAGCAGGCGTCATCAATGCATACATCGCAGTGTCAGTCATTCTCCAATAACTTTAGAGCTTTACATGCACCGTGGGTGGCATGTGAAACACCATTGACAATTCTCAATTGTTGGAAAGGCGTCGGACCGGATACATTTACCAACAACATGCGTAAAAAAGAATATTCATCTTGATTGGGATGCGCGGTGTGGTCCGCTTATCATAGTTTCTTTGAAAATGCCAGGTCGAATCGCCCTCCGCGCTTGCATTGTTCAAATGATTTTCTGTTCGCATTTAATGTATAATAACGTAGACACTTCCAATACAGCAATATTTTTGCAAACGCGTCATTTTGACATAACAGGAAGAAAGCAGTTGTGTAGCCATTGGATTCAGGTACATTTGCAGCTGTGAAATAAACGCATTCGCTTTCTAGATGTACCGCTAAGTGAACTGTCAATGACAATAAGGTAAAATATAATATGGTTATTTTATAACACTCAATATAACGTATGTCTTACAAACGTGTAAAAAATAAAATTTTATTTACAGCAGATGACGGTGGCAGGGCAAAGATGGATATCATTTTAACATCATCGCCTATTTGGGATGAGACTGTCAATGACAATAAGGTAAAATATAATATGCTTATTTTATAACACTCAATATAACGTATGTCTTACAAACGTGTAAAAAATAAAAATTTATTTACAGCAGATGACGGTGGCAGGGCAAAGATGGATATCATTTTAACATCATCGCCTATTTGTGGAAACACGTTAGATGTATTCAGCTGAAATTCCTGATTCAAGTGTTTATCCTCAATTGGCTGAAATTGTATCAAAAAATATGATTCATGGTCCATGTGTATATGGTTATAATCATGGTCCACAAAATTTATTCGTCATGCATGGTTAATGAAAAATACAAGAAATGTTATCCAAGAACATAATTTAATTGGGAGGACAGAGGAATACTCATAAATAAATAATACTTCAATCATTTACGGTTTGCGGATGACAGTGGTGATTAGCAGTAACCCTGAGCAAATATCCACGATTTTGGAAAAACTAAATAAAAAATCAAAGGAAATAGGACTATGCGTGCATTTTGGGAAAACAAAAATCATTGTACCTACTCCTGTACAAATCACAATAGACAACACCGTAATCAAAATAGTCGATTCATATATATATATATTTGGATTACACAATAGTACTGAGTGGAGAAAATCAAATCGCAGAAATCGAACAAAGCATATTTTGAAAAGCCCACGAACCCCATCAACCTTAAACTGAAGGTGTTGGATTGCTGTGTCCTGCCGGTGTTATCTTATTGGTTTCAAACCATAACGTTGTCTCAGAAAAGCGCTATTAAATTAAGAATTGTCCAAAGAGCTATGAAAGTTGGGAATCAGTATAATGGACGGGGTAAGAAACACCAATAATTAGAGCCAGAACAGGAGTGTCGGACATCATCGGAAGAGTGGCAGCGCTAAAATGGCATGCCGCTCGCAGCCCTGATGATAGATGAACTGCAACCCGAAACCCAGGACGTCCTCAACTTCGATGGAGGGACGACATTGAAGACATTGAAGCAGATGGAGGAGGCCTACGCCCAGGAGTGAACGGATATGAATTGTATATGTATGAATGTTTTATGCAAATGGGATATAGTATATTTATTTGTTTTTTTTATTTCACTTAAAATATTAAGGAAAAAATTTAAGACTGGACGTTTAATGGTTTAAACATAAAGCTGAAAAAGATAAATATTAACTTTTTTTTGGGTGACATCTTTAGGGTAACGTTTGAACTACACTATATTATTTAATCATAACGCGCTTTTGCACAGCTATGTTTAAGACCAATTGGCATCAAAAACTCATTTCAGACTTTTTGTAAACTTGCCACCTTGGTAATAATGTCCAGCCTTCAATTGTTCAATTCACATTAGTATTATTCAAGTTCACAGCAAGTTTGTTTGGATTAAAAAAATGTTTTAAAGATATGAACTGAATTAGGATACACACACTCTTGCACCTATACACATGTCATTTTATCCAATAAAATAATTGATATTGAACTTTTGTATTTCTTTAATATATATTGGGTGTACTTAGGTGTAATCTAGCAATAGCGAAGCGTTGCCGGGTCAGCTAGTATGTATTATAAAAAGGAATATCAAACGCAAAAATGGTTTAACTTTCACATATTTTTTTGGATGTCATTTGTAGGGGAAGAATTGTTTTCGATGAATATTCCGTTCTTCGCAAACCGCGAATAAAAGGTGTCGAGTTGTGAGGAACATAGTAACCGGAATCCTAATTCACCGGTATGCTAATCAGGCACGCTCCCTGTTGGGACCTTGTGTACTTTGCCTTTCAGTCGAGTCTCCCTGCATTTGTTTATTAAATTAAATAATGGAATGGCGGGTGGCGCCCTCACGCAGTTGGTCACGTGCGGCTCATGTCGGGTTCAAGTCAAATTGGCGGGAAATGTGATTGTGGCTTTGGGTGGGAGTGAATATATATTTGAAATGTGGATATAATAGTGCGATAAAGCGAAAATACCATAAATATTGATTTTATTTCAAATTAAGAGAATATCTTCTTCTTCTTCTTAGTCCTTGTTGTATGTTACACCTATATTATATGTTCTCCAGAGGGTTGCTTCTCCTGTGAGGTAGATTCCTAGTTGTCTTTCCATCTTTTAGGAGGTCTTCTACGAGGACGAGTCCCTTGAGATTGATTATGTAGTGCAATATAAGGGAGTCTGGTGGTGTCTATTCTTTGGACATGACTATACCAGTCTCTTCTTCGCTATCTACTTTATCTTATCATATCCTCAACCTCGCATATCTCTCTAAATCTGGTGTTCTTTACGCGATCTGTCAGTGTCTTGCGTTTTCTCAGTGTTTTCATCTCGGAAGTCCTCAAAACTTGTTTGGTTCTGACTGTGTCTGCCCTTGCTTCAACGCCATATTTTTTTATTATTGGTCTTACGCATGCTTTAAAGATTCTCATCTTACTATTAATGGCCATGTCTTTATTTTTCATATTGTAGATTTTAGAGCACCAGAGACGCAGCTGCTTGTTGACTTGGGCTTTATTTCTTCTCGCAGATTAGCTTCTCCAACCAGGTATATGCCTAGATACTTGAAGGTCCTGAGGGTACATGTTTTGGGTATTTAGGAAAAGGTCAGAGACCTCACCCATGACGGACAGTCCCGGATAGATTCGTTCTCACTTTGTGTTGTGGATTTATATTTGAATAAATACGAGTAGAATAAAAGTTTGTAATTTCACAACCTTCTTAGATGCACAGATTTTAACAATCAATTGACACAGTATCGTCACTTACATCATCATCATAGTCTGTCCCTCGTGTCGTAGGAAGACTGTCCTTCACGGCTGTGGGTCCGGATGTGGCTAAAGAGCCCAATCCTGGATTCACACACTCTGGGGCATCTAGAGCACGGGAAGGTGTGGTGGCAGTGGAGCTACCACTGTCTCCTGATGGTCTCTCATATCTCCTTCTCTTCCTCTTCTCTGCGGCGTTGTCTCTGCGCTGTGCTTTATAGTCCTGCCTGCCTTTATGTATAGTTATTCTCCAGCAAGGTCTGTCTTCTGCAGGTTTTTCCCAGCAATCAATATCGATGTTAGTCCTTTGGAGGTTCGCTTTTATAAACACTTCACTTTTTCCAAAGTGGATGGTAGTAACACTAGAAATAAAATGAATTTTGCTTCAGTATGTCTGCAAGAATATTAAAAATAGCTCAAACATAATTTAAATGTACAAATGGCTGTCTTATAATTAAGTATCTTCGCCGGGAATAGCATTGTCCCTAGTCGGTTCATTGTTTGTTCATAAAACGAATGACGAAATATTAGGACGATTGTTCTAATTACTCTCCCGAGCAAAAGATAAAACAATATAATAGAAATGCGTACCTGCGAGGAACAAAACAAAACCGGGAATTATTTAAAACAGAGATAAAAATAAGTGTCAAACATCAAAATGTAATGAAATATCATATTTTCCGACTGAAATGAATTCGGGAAATTTGATTGCTAACTTGTTTTCTCCGTTCGCAGGAAGCTCATTACCATTTTTGGTGAATGAAGTTATTGTTTCCAAAAATATACTTGTTTTGGTAAGATAGTGAAAAACAATTTACACTTGTTCTTTTTACATCAGATATGCGAAAATTGATCGAAATTACGATCGAAATTTGGCTAGATTCAGAGTTTAGATGTTTAGATTGATGGAATTTTTTATTATTTTAAATACAGGGTGTTTTAATCAATCAATAATTAAAAAAATGATGAGGACTACAGAACCATTACATCTTAAACAAATTTTTATTTCAATTTAAAATATTTATTAGGTAATCCATTGTTTTGGCGGAAACACTTTGATATTTCAACATTATTATTCTTCGTTATTATTCATTATTAAAAGCTAGAATGGCAGTGCACAATGGTGTTCTTCTACCGACCCTTATGTATGGAAGCGAAGCATGGAACTGGCAAAGGAAGGATGAAAGTAGAATAAATGCAGTAGAATTGAGATCTCTTAGACGAATGTGTGGATATTCTGGGTATGATAAAGTGTCGAATGAAAATATAAGAAGTGAATGTGGTGCGAATGATGGTGTCATGAACAAAATAATGAAAGGATCATTAAGATGGTTTGGACATATGGAAAGAATGAATGAAGAAAGAATGGTAAAAAAATTATATGTTAATAATGTAAATGGTACCAGAAATAGAGGAAGACCGAGGAAAACGTGGCACGATCAAATAAATCAAATATTGAATGTCGGCCATGTGTGGAGTCAGAGAAATCGACGCGTGTGCATGACACGATGTATGAATGTTGAGGAAGCGAGAGAAATATGTCAGGAAAGAAAGGTGTGGCAGTCCATTCTTTCTGACTACCCCTTTGGGGAGACGGCGTGATGGTTAGTTAGTTAGTTAGTTATTCTTCGTCTTCAAGTGCCCTGTCGGGTCCCTACAACGTTGGCGATCACCTCGGCGAACCTGTCCCTCCCTGTCCTGCGCCACTCGCCACTCCCTCACGTTTCGCAGCCAGGACATTTGTCTCCTACCGGGCTCTCGGCGTCCCTCAATTTTCCCCTCCAATATCAGTTGGAGAAGGTGGTACTTTTCCCCACGCAGTATATGACCGAGATGTGAAATCTTCCGAACCTTGATAGTTGATAACAGTTCCCTGTCAACTCTAGCTCGCCTCAGAACTTCGGTATTGGTAACCATGTCTGTCCAGGGAATTCTAAGCATTCGGCGACAGAGACACATTTCAACTGCTTCCAGTCTGTTCATTGAGTTGACTTTTAACGTCCACGTTTCACATCCGTACAATAAAACAGACCACACATAGCATTTGATCATTCTCTGGCGGAGTTTCAAGATTATGTTTAAACATTATTAACTAACTAACTATTATTAACTGTTTTAATAAAAAAAAACTTTGTAACAAATATCATAATTGATTATATTTTGTTGCGACAGCTGTTTCGCTAACCGATGTTAGCATCTTCATGTCTTACAGTCAGCTGTTGATTGTAGGACCTGACGATGTTTGTAAGACTTGAAGACTTGACGATAGTTAGCGAAACAGCTGTCGCGACAAATTATTATCATTTGTGATATTTATAACAAAGTTTTATTTATTTAAACAGTTAAAAATATTTATTGTTTCTTTAACAATGACGTAAAACTCCATAATACTCGTATAATATGTCTTTGACATTTAATTTATAATTGTAAAAACGATTGTTTAATGGTTTTACTTAGATTTAAGTTGTATGAACTATATAAACAGTGAAAAATTTGTTTCGCCTTGCGAGGGCATTTTCAAACTGCACCTAATCGTCAAACAGTGTGTCCTTAACATATATTGATTTTAGGGTGGGGGGAAATTATATAATGCAAATTTTTGGGTTGTTATGCTAGTTTATTGTGTTCCGTATACAATTATTTTTTAAATCAATTTTGCAAAGTAAACGCTTCCCAAGCTAAAAGTTAAAACGTTAAACTGATTATTATATCGAGTATGACTTTCCAAAACTGATATTTGTCGATTAGTACTGAAGGGTGGATTTTTCCTGAAGGGCCGTAGCAACCCTTAAAGAAATTAGATTTAAACGTTCCACTTGAAAATTAATTAAGTTATTTCGAAATTCTCGTTTAATTTCTATAAACTTAGACCAGAGTTTCCCAGAGCATTTGAATTCAGATCCGCCATTTAGAAATTAGATTAAAAAAATATGTACAAAAACTAATCACTGCAATCTTCTTCTTCGTGTCAATAGCGAAGTGGCTAGTTTTGTAGGCTGGCCCTGATATGAGCTTATCTCTCTTATTGCCATTGTGGTGGAAGATTTTGCTTATATGTCTATAAAAAAAATACTGCGACTCCTCACGTGGCCAATATTGCATATCTGATTGATTTGATCGTGCCAAGTTTTACTTGGTTTTCATCTCTTTCTTATTCCGTGTACATCGCTAATAAATACTTTCTTTATAAGTCTTTCCTATGTCCAAAACATCTTAATGATCTTTTCATCATTTTGTACATAAAACTTTCATTCGCACTGCATTTATTTCTTATATTTGAACTTGAAACTCTATCATATACAGATTTATCACACAATTGTCTAAGAGATTTTCATTAATTGCATTTATTCTACTTTGCATATAAAATTTACAAAATGTTTAAATCTGAAACACTGTTTTTGTAAGTATCGCAATTTATTTTTATTGGTTTGTCGCGACAGCCGTTTCGCCACCCATGTTTGCATCATCAGGTATAACAAAAACTCAGAGTTGTTTGTAACAATATCTTTTGAAGCATTCTCAAACTGAAGTTTTAAATTTTTTCGAGAAACAGTTTGAGATTGCCCTCGTAAGACGAAAAGAATTAGTCACTATTTTTTATATATTTTTTATATATATACGAATAATAAAAAAATCAAGTAAAACAAAAAAAAAACAATAGCGTTAATAAACACTCGTATTATAAAAAGAGTTAACCCAAATTACAACCACAGCCATAAACAATTGCTTATCAGGTAAAATATTTTTGAATTATTATAGATTATTTAATCTATATATGGACACGTGTATGAAAGAGCTGAAAGGGCCGGGTAGGTCCCAAAATGAACGGAGGGTCAGTAAGCTGTCTATTGTATGAGGATGACGCCGTCCTACTTGCAGACAACGAGCATGAACTACAAGTCCTGGTGATGCATGCGAAATGATCTGACGATGAATGTGAATAAGTCCAAGGTAATTTTTGTAAAAAAAAAACATGACAGTCTGCAACATTAGCGTGAAAGGTGAAAATCTGGAGCAAGTAGATGAGTTTGTGTATTCTGGTAGTATGTTTACAAAGAAGGGTTGGGGCAGGCAACAAAGTGAATGGTGCATTTAAAGTTGTCATCCCAAACAAAAACCTATCCAAAAAGCTAAAAAGGCAGTGCACAATGGTGTTCTAGTATCGATCCTTATTTATGGAAGCAAAGTATGGAACTGGCAAAAGAAGGATGAAAGTAGAATAAATGCAGTTAAATTGAAATCTATTGGACGAATGTGTTACCACACATTCGTCCACATTCTGTGTAAGATAGAGTATCGAATGAAAATCTAAGAAGTGAATGCGGTGCGAATGATGGTGTTATTAACAAAATAATGAAAGTGCTATTAACCGTCGCGTTGCCATGTGGTCAATTGAGTTTCCACTGCCAATTTAAAGTTGATTTTCTTAAAACCTATGGACCCTAATGTTAAAAAAAAAATTGTAATCCTCTATTGAAGTGTTCTCAATATTTCGTAATAAAAAAAAAGCAAAAAATTACTTCCTTCATCCCAAAAAAAAATACTTTCTAAGACTGCCCTCACCTTCATTCGTGTAAAGGTAGAATTTGTTTTGCTAATATTTACAACTTTATCAAAAGTGACAAATACTTACTCGCTGTTTTGAACGTATTATAAATTATATCTTTGGCTTTTTCAATAGGTACGTAATAATACCGACTGTGGATGGAAACGCAGCACGCAACTTAATAATATCAGAACTGTGAAAATATTAACACTTTACCAAAAGGGACAAATATTAATACATACTCGTTGTCTTGAACGTACTATACATTTTGCCTAGGTGCCTTTATCATACGTAAAATCTCGTAATGTCTCGCCCGCCGGCTGCGGCGCGGGGACAAGTTTATACTTGGTGTCCAGTTGCTCGTATGCTGTGACGCATTCCATATCAGAAATCGCATGGTTCCAGAAAAAATTAATAATGATATGTTTTTCAAATAATCCATGTATGTTATAGATATCGATCTATTCCTAATGAAATTCCCTACAAGATGACATAAATTAAATTTTGATTCATCTAGTCATATGCTTGATATTTAGATAAAGTTAGCGGTAAACTGAACTTACCACATGGGAGCGAGCGTTTTGTTTTGAACACGGTACGTTAAGGGTTAAGATGGTTTGGACACATGGAAAGAGTGAATAACGAAAGGATGGGAATAAAAAGTATATGTTAATGATGTAAATGGAACTAGAAATAGAGGAAGACCGAGGAAAACGTGGCACGATCAAATAAATGAAATATTGAATGTCGGCCACGTGGAGAAATCGACGCTCGTGCATGACATGATGTACGCATGTTAAGGAAGCTATAGAAATATGTCAGGAAAGGAAAGTGTGGCAGTCCATTATTTCTGCCCATTATAGATGCCGTGATGGTTAGTTAGTAAGTTAGTTCTCTTCTCTGGTTTCAATCCTGGGATTGGTTTGCAGCAATTTCCTCTATTCTTCTCATCCATTCTTCCCTGTCTTGTGCGGCTCTTTTGAAATCTGCATATGATGAGCAGCGGCGTCCCCTAGAGTTTGTCCCCTCGGTCATACCCTCCATTATGGCATGAAAGAGGCCTTCTTGTCGTATTACATGGCCGATCCAGCTTGCGCGCCTTTTGGACAAGGTCCTGAGCAGTTAATTATGTATTTAAATATTTTGAATACTTTGAGAACCGCTAACTTGACCTATCATGTTATTAAACTTTCGGGTACAACTGTCTTCAGCAGAGGTAGAATTCAAAATCTGATTGTAAGGCGGCTGATTGGAAAATAAATATATGAAACGAGAACTAACAGGAGCTGATTATTCAAGTAAAGCATTATTACGACTTAACGTGTCTGAGAAAACAAATTATAAATTTACCTCCTTCCCGTTCAAGTGAAACGAAGATATTTTGTAATAAGATTTTCTGCTTGAGAGCAGTATATTATACAAGGTGCCTCAAAAGAAAGTTCATATTTAAATAATTAAATAACGAACTAACAAACTAACCATCACACCGGGTCCCCGAAGGAGTAGGCAGAAATAATGGACTGTCAGACTTTTCTTTCCTGACATATTTCTCTCGCTTCCTTAACATCCATACATCGTGCCATGCACGCGCGTCCATTTTTGACTCCTTACAAGGCCGACATTCAATATTTGATTTATTTGATCGTGCCACGTTTTCCTCGGTCTTCCTCCTCTATTTCTGGTTCCATTTATATCGTTAACATATAATTTCTTACTATTCTTTCTTCATTCGTTCTTTCCAGATGTCCAAACCATCTTAATGATTTTTTCTTTATTTTTTTCATAACACCACCATTCGCACCGCATTCACTTCTAATATTTTCATTTGACACTATCATACACAGAGTATCCACACATTAAATAAAACGATGTTTTTTTAAAAGTATTTGGGCATAGAACTGGTGGGAGGAGCTGATCTGCGGGAAGAAATACAAGCCCAAGTAAGCAAGGCAGCTGTAATCTCTGGCGCTCTAAAATCCACAATATGGAAAAACAAAGACTTGACTATTAAGAGTAAGATGAGAATCTATAAAGCATGCGTAAGACCAATAATAACATATGGCTTCGAAGCAGGGTCAGACACAGTAAGAACCAAACAAGTTTTGAGGACTTCCGAAATCAAGACACTGAGAGATCGCGCGAGGAACACCAGAATAAAAAATATATGTGAGGTTGAGGATATTGTAAGATAGAGCAGACAGCGCCAAAGGGACTGGTACGGTTATGTTAAAAAAAATTGACACCACCAGACTCCCTTATGTTGGATTGCATTATCAGCCTCATGGGACTTGTCTTCGTGGAAGACCTCCCAAATGATGGAAGGACAGCTGGGAGTCTACACCTCACAGGAGGAGCAACACTCTGGAGGACAGACCACCCAGGTTTGCAACAAGGAAGAAGAAGAATATGTTTTTTTAATAGTTCCGCTTTTGTCTGTTTGTCTTTTTGAGTCCTTTATATAGATACAGATCAATGGTAAATATGATTCTGTACAAAAATAAACTTAAACATAAAATGTAAAATTTACTCAATTTAAATATTGGTATTGAAGTTATTTAAGAGGATTCGTATTTAATGTAATTGAATTTAAATTGTATAACAGCTGACATATTTATATATAACTATTCTTTTTCTTCTTCAAGTGCCCTGTCGTGTCCCCCCAATGTTGGCGATCACCTCGGCGAACCTGTCCCTGTCCTGCGCCGCTCAGAACAGCTCCTCCACACTTCGGATACCGGTCCACTCCCTCACGTTTAGCAGCCAGG